>JAITYX010000064.1:2907500-3507500 GCA_021018815.1 Talinum fruticosum
GAGAAAGAGAATGAGAAATTTGGTTGTATTTAGTTAGAAAAGTTAGTGGTTATTATAGAGATAGTGATATATATATATATATATATATATATATATATATATATATATATATATATATATCACTATCTCATATAAAAGTATTTAGCTACGTGTCTACTGTAGCAGAATGTACAAGTCAAGTATAATAAATATCTCAATTAGTAATCTCTACAAGTATCGACTGTAATTAATCATCATTAAAGCATAATAAGAGACTCAGTAATAACTATTAAATAAGAGTGCCAGTACTAATCATCAATTAATCTCTAATTTGAAAATTTTAACAATTTGTTGCTAAAAAAAAAAGATTTTTATTGTTTACAAAATACGAATTTTACAAAAACAGAAAGACGAAAATTCAATCCTACATACAAATTATTATCTTTTTTTTTCAAAAATTAATCTAGAAAAAGTCAATTGTCTATTGGCCTAGTAAAACTTGTTCTTTCAGTCCATACCGACAAAAAAATTAAAAATAAAGAAAAAGAGAAAGCAAAATTCACGTAATAATACACTCATAATCAAAGTAAAATTCAAGCAGAACCTTAAAGCCCTCACACTAAAATCAAGTTTGAAAAAAATATGTTGATGCAATATATACCTGATTGGCGAATCCGACGCCGAAACCCGGTAGAATTCGGCCAACGATTAGCATAGCAATGTTCTTAGCGAAGCCATTGATGACAGCTCCACCACAGAAGAGAACTCCTCCGAGCAACATCGAGAGCTTCCTCCCCAGCTTCCTCGTCACGGTGGCCGCCACCAGCGACGTCACCAGCGCCGCCAGGTACAACGACGATGTAAAGAGTGTGAGGTGGCACTGTCGAACTTGCAATACTGGATTGTGGAGTCGTCCTGCGTCTCTTTCTTGTACACAGAGGGGAAGAACTTCTCGAGGAAGGCCGGCATTGATGTCACCCCTCCTGAGATCCCGAGATCGTACCCGAAAATCAGGCCTCCCATGGCGGCCACAATGCAAGTCATCAGGACGAATGGAGTGAGATTTCCGGGGTATTCTTTCCCCCGGGGTCTTGAGACGAATTCTCGTCCCGCCATTGTCACAGAAACAGAGAGAAAAACAGGGGAGAGAAGCAGAGCACGAAAGGGGGAGAGAGAGGGAGAAACAGAGAAGAGGAAAACAGGGTTTGAAGTTGAGATTGGAGGGAGGGAGATTATGATAACGGTAAGAGGGGGAGCGGGGGGTTTAAATAGGAACAAGATTGGCCAAATAGCAGATTAATTTTTTCTAATCATAATAATTATCAGAATATGTTGATGAATTTTTTTTTTTTTGATGCACAGAATATGTTGATGATTAGGAGTGTGATCAATAAGGAAAGTTTTAGTTGTAAAAGGTGTAGGAAAATTAAGATTTCCATACGAAATTAGTAAGTCTAATCCCATTTTAAAACCAAATTAACACAATTAAACCGAAAAAAAAACTAAATTATCCAAATATTCTGATAATTATCCTGATTAACTATTTGGAGACTCTTGTTGGATCAGATTGGGTCTTCAAACGTCGATATCTAGACACTTGATGTGTTATTGTAACCCACAAAACTGGCCTTGCTTGGTGTGTATACACTCGTACTAGTTAAATACTATCACATATATTGGCGGAACCATAATTCAAATCAAGTATTATCAGGGCCGATGAAAATATGTATATGATTTTAACATTATAATAAAGCTGATTTGTTTTAGTTCGAAGTACTAAAAATAAAATTTCACAACTAAAAAAAAAAAATAGCTATACCTTCTTTCAAAATCTATGCAATTGTAACTAAAAAATTAAAAAATTAAGATTAAAGAATCTTACGTTTCATAACTTCACAAACTTATAATTAATCAAACCAAAATTGCACTCCTAGTTGTACTATTAATCAATTCAAAAACTTATGATTAATCAATTCAAATCAAATTTGCATTCGTAACTTCACAAACTCAAAATTACATTCCTAATTACATTTATATAAAAGTCTTATATTTCATGACTCTACAAACTCGTAATTAATCAATTAGAATCAAAATTACATTCATAACTTTACAAACTCGAAATTAATCAAATAATAGAAAAATCTTACATTTCATGACCATGGAGTAACTTATAGATCCTTCTAACAACAATATCAAACAATCCCTAATTGCATTCTATAAAACAACACTTTATTCGAAAAATTGTTAAACCAATTGGTAAGCGTTATATATATGGTAAAAAATCAGTTAAATGGAGCAATTTAGGTTCATTTAAGACCAACAGAAGAAAGTCAGAGTTATTTGAGAATAATTCAGAAAATTCTCATGGTCCTGGGACAAGTTCATCCATCACAATGTAAGTATTTCTTCTAACTAATGGTTTAATTAGGCAACCGTCCAACAAAACACCATCTCTTTTCTCTCCTATATTTGTTGTAAACTCTTGTTAATTATTTGCTTGATTACTCATTGTCAGATTTCACTTGAGTTTCGAGGTGTGGAGATTATGGGAAAAAATATTTTCAGTAGTTTAATGTACATATTCCTTTGAACTCCTATAAAAATTGTTGTTTTTGAGTTCAGTTATTCAAAATTTAATTAGTCTAAAAAATATTGAAATGATAAAAAACCTTATTGTTGCTAGGACTTGAACACAGACAAGTAGAGTAATATGCACACCTTAACCACTATGTTATCCAACATTTTTCTATATTTTTGTGGTGTCAGTTTTACTATATTTAATTTTTTATTGAAAATTTTTGAAAAAATTCCGTATGGAATTTTTTTATTGAAAAAGGAGTGGTGTCAAGTGACACCGCTGCCTTCAACATAGATCCGCCCATGATCACATATCAGGGATATTAATTTGAGTCCTCATTCAACGAGTATCTAGGCCTTCTTCATATCTTAGTGAACTCGATTTGATCCTTGTAGATTTAATTTTCTTTAGTTGCAATTTTTCCGCTTGTTCTTGGACTCATATTAAGAGAGATGGGAATATGTCAGTCCATCATCTTGCTAGATTTATTCCGATAGATGTTGAGTAGTTATGGCTACAGGTTTGTCATAGTCCAATTTTAATTTATGTACATATGGACGCTCCTGCTTGTTCAAAAGAAAAAAACTTGAGTCCTCGTTTATCTTTGCAATGTTGATCATCATACAAGCTAACCATGATAATTTCTTTAAAAACTTGGTTCCCTTTTCACTTTTGGTATTTTTGGCTTTATAATGTTTATCTATGAATTACCTCTAGAACCCTCCACGGGCCTAGTTTCTAGATATGTGAACTTTGCTGTCCGTTGGCTTCCATTGCTGAAAGTTTAAAGCATTTCTGTATTCACTTCAGAGTGACCAAATCTTCTCCTCTGAAGAATTACCCAGTAACATAAATGGCCTTTCTTCTTCTGCTTATTACTCTAGCCTTTGGCCTCCATGTTTTATTCTGACATCCGGGGAACTGTCTTTTGCAACTCTGGAAAGGCAACGGCCTCTATTTTGTGTGTAACTAAACTTCATGTCCTTTAGGACTTATGAGCAAGAGGATTATTTAGGTAGCTTTTACTTTGGGGTAATTTTCTATTTGTTAAGATGTATTGTATTAACAATTTTATTTTCTGCCTGCTGTAGGCTGCAAACATTGTTAGCAGCAACATTCAGTCACTTCACATGAAAACCGTGCTGGTATGTCCAGTCATGTTAAAGTTCGACTGTTCTGACAACGCCCAATGGCATTGTGATTTCGTGGTATATTGATGAATTGGCATGTTTGCTTCTACAGGGATGCATTGAGAACAAACTTGGTAAATAAGAGAATCATGCGTGGGCTCAACGTACACGTGATAGTAAAAGGTTTTTCTGGTTATAGTATTCTCCATTCTTCTCTATCTTCACAATCTTTTGGTTGATTATCTTTGATGAAAGTGAAAGTTTCAATCTGTGCTTGTTGATCTGAATGAGTAAAATGACGGGATAATTCCCCCACCAATAAATATTTTAGGAGAAATATTATTCTTATTTAAAATAGGTACCCAACATGTTGAGATGGCCGAGTTGGTCTAAGGCGCCAGATTAAGGTTCTGGTCCGAAAGGGCGTGGGTTCAAATCCCACTCTCAACAATGCTTTGTATTTTTTTCAAATACCATGATGGCGTTGTGTGATGATAATTGGCATAGTTTACATTATTTAATACAGTATTTAAGTTGTAATTTAAATTTATTTTGTCTTCAAAAACAGAGAAAAATATAATGTCGATCTTTTGTTGGATCACATAATCCCTCTTCCAATAGTATGACACATGTACTCCTTATAATATATAGATGTTATACTTACAAATTCTTGTATCCGTCTAATAGTATATATTTTAAGGTGACACGTTATTATTTTTAATCTCATAAGATCCCTTATTTTTCCGATCGTCCAACCATCTCGTTAACATATGTGCACGGAGCGAGTACTTTCAAGTGTATGATTGACGTTTTGTGTTATACCTACGTATAAGAGTTGGAAAAGTTTGACATGATAACAAGACATTAACTTGACCTGAAATTATATTAAGCAAACTAAATTGAATCAATTTTGACCTAAAGTTTACATGAATTTATCTTTTAGTGCAAAAACATGTTATTTTCTGGTTTGAGTAAATTTAAGTTTTCTTAAAGTCTAACATGAAATTCACACTATTATTAAAAAATTTGATCTTAATCCATCCATTTTCCAACTCTCAGGCACAAAGTACAAAAATTAAATCACCACCATAAAAAAAAAAAAAAAACTTGACAAACATATTAGACATGTATTGAAAAATCAACTTCATTTGATGGGTAACTAATCCATTTATTCACAAGGGAGAGAGAAAGAGAGAGTGGAGCAACGCAAAATTATCTTTTTTCTTCTCTTTCTCGAATCATTTTTTTAAATTTAAATTTAAAATAATTCTTTTTTGTGGGAACAATTATTCTAAATATATACCGATAAAGTACATAAAATTAATTATAAGAAGATATGGCTTAATTAAAAAGGAGGTCACCATAATTAATGTACAGCTTTAGTATAATTTTAAAAATGCAAATATATTTCTCTTGAAAATTTATCTTCTAAAAAGGAAAACAAAAGGGGCTCTCTTCTCTTATCTCTTTAATAGGGACTTGCTCTTCTCTTCTTTCGCCTTGGCTGTGTCAAATCCAGAGAGAGAGAGAGAGATGCCATAATAGCATAGCATGACCGTGTAGTTCGCTAAGAAAACAATAAAATTTTGCACGTAGTGCTTCCAACTGGAAATTAAAACTGCATAATCACTTAGTTAAGGACATTTTTTTTGTGGATGTTCCTATACAAAGGACGTTAAAATATGTATTATAAATTAAAAATCATATTATTCCAACCTCTCAAATAAATTTGAGAAATTTACAATTACAATAATTCGCTTAATCATATTATATTTCCCAAACATATGTTCAAATCAAAAATTAAAAATCAAAAATTACACAGATATTGTTACAATATTATCAACTAACTTTGAGTGATTTACAGCTTATGAAACAAAATCACCAATCATCAATTACCAAACCGAGCAAAATTACAATAATATATTCAAATCAAAAATCACAAATTTATATTTCACCAAATCAATCAAACAACAAAAGAATTGTTGCAATAGTACATATAAATGTAATATTAATAGCCAAATATTTTTAAAGTTAGAATTTGGAAACCCTAACCTTAAATTCAAAATGAACTAGTGAATGAAGGAAGGGTAGGTGTGAGTGGCGTCTTGGAGACAACCAGCGGGAAGCGATGGAAGGGTGGGTGTGGGTGGCGTCTCGGAGACAACCAGCGGGCAAGCGGTAGGGGATCTGTATGAGTCAACACCAGTAAGTGGCCATGACACAACGAACGACTGAGTATAAGAGCAAGTGAGAGAGGATGGACGCCTGGGCAGCAGTAAGTGGGTAGGACGGTATAGGGCTGTCAGACGGCGCTGGTGGGCGAGGATAGAGAAAGAGAGGGAGTGAGAGGAGAGAGGTGATGTGCGAATTCGTGGCCGGGCGGAGAGAAAGAGAGAGAGGGTTTTGTGTCCACAAGAGTGGTGAGGCAGAGTCAGGGATGGATATGTGGACACCCATAGGCACAAAAAATATTTACAGTGTTTTAAGTTAAGTTCTTTTATTTATACATGGGACACTCATAATAACAAAATATAAAGGCCCAATACAACTTAAATAATCAGCCCTAAACGGAATTCTCCTCTCTGACTTCTCACAAACTCTATTTTGCTATGCCTTACCATGCTCGTATGTACAAAACCCCCACTCCCTCTCTGTCCCTGGCCACGACTTCTCGCATGGCCTCTCTCCTCTCAGTCCCCCTCTTTCTCTATCACCGCCCACCAGCACCGTCTCACAGCCCTCTGCCGCCATACCCACCGCCCAGTCGACGGCTGTCCGGTACCGCCTAGACGCCCCTTCTCTCTCACTTGCTCTTATACTCGGTCGCTCGCTGTGTCATGGCCACTTACTGCCACTTACTGGTGTTGACTCATATAGATCTTTTGCCGCCTGCCCACTGGTTGTCTTCTAGACATCGCCTACACCCACCCTTTTGCCGCCTCCCGCTGGTTGTCTCCAAGACGCTGCTCACATTTACCTTTCCTTCATTCACTAGTTCATTTTGAATTTAAGGGTTTCCAAATTCTAACTTTTAAAATTTTTGGCTATTAATATTACAATTATATGCATTATTGCAACAATTCTTTTGTTGTTTGATTGATTTGGTGAAATATAAATTCATGATTTTTGATTTGAAGGTATTATTGTAATTTTGTTCAGTTCGGTAATTGTTGATTGATGATTGATAATTTTGTTTCGTACATTGTGAATATGTCAAAGTTAGTTGATAATATTGTAATAATATCTGTGTAATTTTTGATTTTTGATTTGTGATTTGAACATATGTTTGGTGAAATACAATATGATTGACACATATTATTGTAATTGTGAATTTCTCAAAGTTATTTGAGGGGTTGGAATGATATGATTTTCAATTTATAATACATGTTTTGGCGTCCTTTGTAAAGGGACATCTATAGAGAAATGTCCTAACTCCGTCATTGGGCATATCAAAATAGAGTTTGTGAGAAATCAAAGAGGAGAATTCCGTTTGGGTCTGATTATTTAAGTTGTCTTGGACCTTTATATTTTATTATTATGGATGCTTCATATATAAATAAAAGACCTTAACTTAAAATACGTTAAATATTTTTGGGTCTATGGGTGTCCCATGATACCCATTGGCCTTTCACATATCTGCCCTTAATCTTTTATAATGTTCTACACTTATATGGAGATTTGGATATTTGTGTAGAAAATTCTAAAAAATAAATTTAATTTATAGGATTAAATAGATCTCCATTGCCCATTGAAGAGGTGAGCAAGTATAAATACCTACAAAGGGTTCATTTGTAACCAACCAACCATCAATCCAGAGTTCAAGTAGTACAAAACATTCTTCCAAAATCTCTATCTTTCTAAGTGTCTTTTACTTAATAAGAAATCCTAAAGAGTAGAGAATATATAATGCAGGCATATACATGCCCTATATCACCCAACACAAGTCCATTGAAATTTGAATGCACTATAGGTGGCTTTGAGTCAATAACACAATCTGCAACAAAGCATGTCATAACTCGCTCTTCCAGTATCAATAAATCAACAGTAAAGATAACAACACAACCCCAACCCCTACTTCCACGAAAATAACATACCTCTCATTGCGGTTAAGACGAGCATCAAAATAGAATGACACAGATAACAACCAACAATCACTATGCTTCTCGTACTTAACATCCATCTCAGTGATCAGCAAGTTGTCAAAAATTACAAAAAAAAAAAAAAAATAAGCTAAAATATCTAACCTAAAAAAATACAAAAGTTACACGTCTGGTATTATAACATACCAAAATAAAACTGATAAAAACATTAAACCTACAGTTATAGAACTGTTCACAGAAAAAAAAATTATGCCCATTACTGATATAAGTGTTTCTGCATACAATAAGTATGAAAAAGCTTTAGACTTTCAACTTAAATTTGCGTAATCGAGACCGGTCAATTCAAGACCGGTCCCGTGCAAAGCAGCCGTAATATTGATCTTCGCCCCATCGAAGGCCGGCGGTGATGACGACTTCAACGACAAGATAAAGCTGACACTTAATCCAGCAAGAACGGTAATAGTTTCCATTGGTAAAATTTTTGAAAGAACAATACCTATCGTTTCATTTAAAAAGGGAAACTCTAAATATCAAGGATTATCAAAATAACAAAGTAATGTGTTAAAAAGAGAGCGAGAAAACTCTAAGTATCAAACTAACAAAATAACAAAATGTATCATACTTTCTAGTACCTATTCATTTCATTAATTTGTTCAGTGATAATTTCTATGAACTATTCATTTCATTATTTTGTTTTTCATAATTCTTGATACTTAGTATCAAAATAACAAAATAATGTGTTAAAAAATAGAGATTAAAATTTAATGGAAGTTGGCCTTTTTTTCATTTTTATTCTCTCTTTCTTTCGATTTTGGATCGAATAATATGAATTTTAGGGGTATTGGCAAAAATAATACGAATTTTTTTGTTAGTCGTGAATAGTACGAACTTTAATACTATTTAACGATTTCAAAATACAACCGACTTTGGGAAACTTGTTGGAAAGCTAACGTGTCGAGCAGAGTCAAAATTTTGATCTTGTATTTTTAGGTTTAATGGCCACATAAGCTATCTTCCGTGTATTGAAAAATTAAATAGAAAAAAAGTTTGTTTATGTTGCCATTAAACCTAAAAAATAAAAGGTCAAAATTTTAACTCCGCCTGACATGTCAGCTTTCCGACGAGTTTTGGCCCCAAACTCATTTGTGTTCGAAATCCTTAAATAGTGTTAAAGTTCATACTGTTCATAGTCAAGAAAAAAGTCGTATTATTTTTGGCCAATACCTCCAAAGTTCATATTATTCACATCCAAATAACCTTTTAAAATGTGTCCAATTTTTTAATTTTATTATAAATCTATATTTATATCTCATTAGTCACTCTCTCAACATCAAGAATTATCAAAATAGGCACTAAGTATCAAGAATTATAAACCTAAATGCCAATTTCACCTACTTTAGAGTTGTTGCGAATATCTAACCTAATAGGATAATATGAAATAGACTTGACTTGAAATTATCAAAAAAACCATTAGCTAGATATAATTTGACCCGACTATGATATGAAGTCAACATGTATTTTTAATAATTAGTGAAAAAATATGTCATTTGTTATTTTGTTTCCAAAACAATCACGAAATGGACACAACTATTAAATAAATCCAGCTGAATTGATTTGTCTCTTAACTTCAGTATATATTATTGTCCGTTTTTTTTGTGGAGGCACAGCCACATACTCTTACTCGTGCAAAACCGTTGTGTCACGAAGCTTCGCAGTTTCAGTCTTTCACCCGTCGGAAACTGGAATTCGCCGCGTAAGTCGGAGAGAGAGAGAGAGAGAGAGAATGGCGGGGGCAGCATAATATGCCTCTTTATACCCTGCTTGAAGAATAGTATCTGATTATTCTTGAAACCCAGATTCTGATATCCATCTGATTTATCATATAATTCATAAACCAGCTTAGTTGATTTTGTGAGTAGTTGCTTTCGTATCATATACTTTCATGCCAAATGCTTTCAATCACTCGTTATTTTTTCCCTTTTTTTTTTTTGGTTTGGAGTCAAATCTTGAATAGTAATGGATGCTCTTTTATGCAGATAATCAGCTTCTTCAATGGTGCATTTCTCAAAAACTTTGCAGCGAAGCAAGATACCACATCGGGATAGGTGAGTTCTTATTGGATTTTAGGCTTGTATTTTTCTGGTTTTTGCTAAGTTGATTTGATTAGAGAGTGCATTGTTAAAGAAACACGGGAAAAGTCTCGGAAGAGAAGAAGAATTTGTTAGAGTGTACAAGTTATTACAGGGTCACAAGTGTATATATATATATATATATATCCTACACTTTTATTTTTATTAATCTATGTGAAATAACCCCATTTGATAGGTACAAATAAAATTTGATCGATCTTACGCGTCTTTATTAAAAAAGATAAGTCAAATCCTATAAACTCACCTAATATAGTGGTTATATGCTAGGCTTTTGTTCACTTCAAAAACAATGTTAGGCCTTGGTTTAAACAAAAATGATCATACAAATTAATGAAGAATAAAAAATCCTGCATCCACGATGACAATGAAAAGTAGATATTGATTGTTAAAATAACATCAGACTAATCTTAATAAGGTCTACAACACATTAGAGGTGAAACACAAGTGCATATATTTTTTTTAAAAGAGTAAATGTGTATTGTCTAACTATACCTTTATTTTATAGATAACTCTAGCTTGATTTGAGGGTTCAAGGAAACATAAATATCAAGTCCAAAAAGTCCTAACCCACAATTCATTACAACTCGTTTATATAAATACAACGAAATTGTTTGCTCCAAGGACTGAATCCAAAGGGAGAGTGTGGAAGTGGTGAATGGTCTATAATGATAAGAATGTCTTGTATTTGATATTGTCCTTGTTTGGATGTTGAATTTTTTATTGGCTTTTATCCAAAATGGTCTTTTGGGGATAGTTTGGTTATTTCAGTCAAACAACTATGGCTTTGTTTGGCAATCGACTATATTAGTTGTTGACTATTAGCTTATTGAATTAAATGTTGGTTGTTGGCTGTTTAGGTTAACTGTTTATATTAGTTGTTTACATTTATTTGTTTCAGAAAAAGTGTTTGGTAAAATTAGTTGTTTTTCAAAAAGATTTGAGACAAAAATTATTTTACAAAAAGTCAATCTCAAAAAACTATTGAAATTAACTTTTTGGAAATGACTTTTCGAAGGAAAAAATCTATTACAAAAATCAATTTACCAAACACCTTTAATAATTTTTTGACCAAATCAAAAAGCCAAAATCCCTCAAAAAACCTTTTTTTTTTTTTCCAAAAGCCATTGAAAAAGTCATTAACCAAACATGTGTTAGGAAATATTTGGTGGTTTGACTTTTCACGATGACTTTTGATCTTACAAAGCCATTTTGTAAAAAACTATCTTCATTATCTTTTTAGAATGGGCTTTTTGATCCTCACTTATTAAACGACTTTATCATAATTACATTAATTGTCATCCCCCATTAAAAACCTAGTGGTAATAATTATATCTAAATGATACTTTTGTGTAAGTTTAATCTTACTTTTTTCATCCATTTTGACTAGTATGCAGAGTCATCAAGTACCTAATTTGAACAATATTAGAGTAAGTTTAGTAAAATTATTTATTTGGCCTATAAATTTGCTCTGAATAAATAAGAAGGGGATTATATTAATCTCATGACGCTGAAATTTTTTTCTTATAGAAAGGGAAATTTCATTAATAAAAAGTCATAATGCATTTACAAAGATATTCTCAAACAAGAATAACTCTAAAATACCAAAGTAGATCTCTTTTCGACAAAATTAATGGTGAATATTATTCCGTTCGACTCTGCACTTCCAAGCATCAATTTGGGCATAAAACATGTTCTTCGACTTCAATGTATCTTTCCCGAACATGAGCGAGCTATTGTATAACATCATAGAATAAATCTCTATGTGATATAATAGACCCAATCTGAAGAAAACATCACTTTGATTGAGCCATATGAAATTTTATTGTTAAATCATTCCCAACCAAAATCAATGAAACTAATTGATAAAATATAAAAAATATACCCTCCAATCAAATCAACAACCCAAAAAACTTGTACATATTGGTAAGAGAAATAACTCACACAAAGGCAACAAACAAGACTCTCACAAGGAGAGAAACTCTAACTCTCACAAGAAGGAGAAAAACTCAAATTCTCACAAGAAAGAGAGAAATTATTAGAAAGAAATAAGAGTACCTTTGGATCTTGATTATGTTGAAAGAATTGAAGTAAAAGGTCTTACCGTTGGCTGTAGCTACACTAGTAGCAGCCCCAACAATTTAGAAAAAAAAAGTAGGGGACACAAAATTAGGGTTTAGAGAGGAGGAAGTGAGAGAAGAGAAGGAAAGAGGGTGACACTCGGATATTAATATTACCTATTTAAGTGGTCATTTTTTAGATAATTTGTTCTCATGCATTAAAAGAAATTGGATAAATAATAAATAAAATAATATCACCTAATAATAAATATCAAATTTAAGTGGTCATTTATGTGTTTATTCATCATGAAGAAACAAAAGTCACAAATATTCAATTAATAAAAATCATGAGCAAAATTTTTTTTTATCAAACAAACTTGTCGAAATAGCTAAGTTTACCAAACATTTTATTCGAGAAACAGTTAATATAATCAGCTAACACAAATAGTTAATACAAATAGTTACACAACCAATACAAACAACTAAAAGCCAATAGCAAACAACTAACAACCAATCGCCAACAACTAACAGCTAATTGCCAATAAGGCCATAATATTTAACTTGAATAAGAATTAATTAAAATATATTATAGGCTTGCGTGACTCGACTCAAATAATCCCGAAATTATATTCGAACCAACCCCCAAGATAGTTAACCCAAAATTCATGCAAAATCGAAAATAATTCATACCAAATCAAACCCAACCCAAATATTTCTCACTAAAGTTATCTCTATTTGCAAACAAACTTAATGCACTTAAAATCGATGGAATCCAAATCAACCCGGTTAAAATAACCGAACCTAAAACCGAAACCGTATAGAATTTAGTTGATCCAAACATAGCCCTTTCGATTTTTCCTTGAAAATTTGGATTTCTGATCGGTGACGTTAAAGGGGTCGATATTGGCAGTCAGAGAGCAGCTGCTTGCTAGATGGATTTTTACTTGAGAGAGGGAGAGGAAGACAAAGAGAAGTGAAAGAGAACGAACCAAAATGACCTTCAATGCATGGAGTATCCATGCCTTTTGTCCATTTGTTTATCCGAAACTTTTGTCAGTTGCTTTGCTAGATGTTCGATGAAATGTCCCAACGAACGTATGAGTGCAGCTCTTGCTCAAATATGCATTGATAAGCCCATCAGTGACTTTGATTTTGCCCATCTGAAAATTTTACAAAACGGTCTTTATCATCCATGTTTGATAGAAGGCACAATATGATACCCCATGTGCCTAAGAATGTCTGGTTCTTCTCAGGCACTACCTCGACTACAAATCACTGAAGAAAAACTGAAGCTATATCCCAATAATATTCTCAATGGGACATTAGATAGGCGAGCAATTATCAAAGACTTCTCAAAAGCTCTTGATGATGAGGTATAGGATAACTTCTTCTCCTATACTATCTGCTGGTTCTGCAGTTTGCAATTGCATTTTAACTTCAGAGCACTTGTTTCATGGTCCTAGATTGAAAAGGTTGTGCTTTTTCTGATGCAACAACAAGGTAAACTTGCCGGGAGGGTAGCATATATGAGAGAAGAGCATGATCCCGGCAGGGAGCTTCTGTTGGAAAGAGATATATGACCTGCAAGAAGCATATAGAGAAGCAGCCCAGGATCTCTTAAGCCTTCTTTTGTTCATCGAGATTAATGCTACTGGTCTGTGCAAGATCCTCAAGAAGTTCGATAAGAACTTTAATTATGGTTTTACTGAGAATTATGTCAATACTCGTGCAAACCATCCTTTCTCCCAGCTCCAGCAGCTCTACATCCATGCCGTAAGTCACCTTGTTGCAAGCTAACCCTCCTGGAATTTGTTCATTTGTCATTCCACCTGTGCCTAATACAGATGATTCAATTCCCATTTTCATGAGCACATATATTAATTTCCTCCTTTTGATAATTATATTGACTGCCTAAACTTTGAATTTAAGGATTTTTTTTATGTGTGTGTCCTTTATGTGTGATGAATATATGATCTTCTCTCATGTTTGCAAAAAAATTGCTTTCATAAATATCTAGAATCTTCATTCACTTTGACACAGCTATTTCTAATTCTTTGTGGAATCTGTAGGGGTTAGCAGCAATTGTTGAAGCCATAACCAATGGTTTAAACTATCTTCAACAGATCCTACTCCCCAGTCCATCCCGTAGTTAATCTCCACCAGCCCAGGTTTCATTACAAAGCCTCTAGCTTGCTTGGTGTATGCATTTCTTCTCCTGCAAGTATTACTGGTGTTACTCTTTTTCTCTGTTCAGTATCACTCTGATTGTTGGTAAACCTTTAAATTTTAGCAAAGTCTACTATGGCAGGACGCCATTATTAACAAGATTAACACGGCTCTGAACAGCTTGAATAAGTCTTTAAAGTTTCTTTAAAGTCAAAGTCTAGCGCAACATGGACTTATCCTTGAGGATGAAATCCCGTCTGACATTCACAGAAGAGCCTATGATAACAAAAATTACCATTTAATGTCTCTTCTTCTAAATCTGGTGAATGCTTTCCTGTACATGGTGAATGCATATGTTATTGTTCCAACTGCTGGTGGTTACTCTGTAAGCCTGGGATATGCAGCGACTACCTGTGGTGTGGTGATCGGATCAATGGCTTTCGCACAGGTGTTTTCAGTACTGTACTTAAGTGCCCGGTCAAATAAATCATACTTCAGACCTTTGTTATTTAGCAGCATCGTTCTAATTATTGGAAATATCTTCTATGCACTGGCTTATGATTTCAACTCTGTATGGATCCTGTTAATTAGCCGTTTCATTTGTGGGTAAGTCGTTCGTCTACCCTCTTTCTTCTCTCAGGAGTACAATGCCTAGTGGAAGTACTTATTTACGATTCACAAAACTAAGAGACGAGAGTAGATTCTTGGGGACATGGAATTACTATGTAGAACTTAATTTGTATCTCTCTTCTTCAACGAAACTATAACCTTTTAGTGGCATTTGGTTTGATGGAATGCAATATAATCAATCTTATAAGCAATTGGTTATGCAATCGAATGTAATGGTGATTACGGCACTATGTTTGGAAACTCAAAGAACTAAACTAGGAATCAACTTCTTGTGGTAAAACTGTAGCGTGAGACCTAAACAAGCCCTTGGTTGCATAATATTTTTTTCAATTGTTGCCATTGGGTTGCAAGTGTAAGGAATACGAGGCTAGAGAAGGGGAGTAGGGTGTGGTAAGAGGAGTTTAGTCATCTGATTCTATGGATTGGGGAACTTCCAAAAAACAAGAATGTCATTGAAGTCCGAATTGTTGGGATTGTAAAGAGCAGGCATAATTGCACAACTTGTGGTAATCATGATTACATTCTAATTACAATACTCTTATCCTACCAAACATGCTAATGACACTAATTTTGTATTGGTGTATGTTACTAGATTAGTTACATACAATGAAACAAGCCATTAGTATATGTACTTTGTTTCTCTGATGGGACTGGATATAAGCAGAAAGTAATTCCTTTCAATTTTTGGATTCTCTGCAGAATCATGATTCATACAAAGTATGCATATCTTCGTGCACCATTTAGCTTCAAATTAGACCCAATATGATAAATGGGGTTTTTCTGTTCTGAACATCAACATATGTAGAATAACAAACCATCAGATCAAAATTGAGTTGCCTCGTTCTGGTTCAATCTTATCTAGTTTTAGGTCATTTAAGTTGCACAGATCCATTTTGCATGTCTATGTTGCATGTGCTACACATTAAGCTATGAGCTTCGACACATAATTCAAAATACATTATGACAAGACCTGTGTCATACAATTTATTGTGTACTTGATTTTTTTCCAAAACTATGGTTACTGTCAGGCTATTAAATAACATTTTGCAATTTATTGCAGACTGGGTTATGCAAGACCAGTTACTCGACGCTACATCAGTGACACTACCTCTTATGAGACGAATCTATGTATCAGCAGGTGTAGCTTGTGCCAGTGCTCTTGGTGTTTCCTGTGGCCCTGCTCTTGCTGGCTTACTTCAAGTGAGTTTCAGGATTCACGGGTTCACATTCAATGAACATACCTTGTCAGGATGGGTTATGGCTGCTGCATGGCTACTTTATTTACTTTGGCTTTGCTTCTCATTCGAAGAACCTTCTTATGAGCAGAATGGAGACCATGACAGTATCACAGGTATGCTCATCTTTTGTCCTTTTTAATGTACGGGGTAACGTAATTGCTCTCTTGTATGACTACTGTTGCTGTTAAAAATAGGGCCCTGATGTACCAAAGCTTCAGAAAAGTGTTTTAGACTTTAGACCTTATAACAACTCCTCTTCCCAGTGTGGGTCCTGCTTTGGTGGGTTTGGAAGATCTAGATGTGGGCAGCCTTACCCCTGCAAGCATTTCAATAAGTAAAAATAGCGATTCCAAGAGACCCACATTCATTCTCGTAACTGACTTGTACGTGTTGATTTGTCTATATAGATATTGCCTCTGTATTTTTTCCCATCCTCTTTTATCATGATTCAATCATTTTAGTCAGCCTCTGTTTCTGTAATCGAGTGACTGAAATTTATAATTTCAGGCATCTACTTTTATGTTTCAATTTTTTCTCTCTTTGGAGGGATGCCTCTCATACTAACTGTAACACAGCCATCATCTGTCTTAATTTTCCACTTTTATTGCTGGAGTTGAGAACTTCATGTCTGTAATGAACAGACATGATACAACACAATCTAGTAAATGTAGAAATCATTACAACTCATCTTTCACAGCTAGATTTCTAGAAAACCCATAACACAAAGTGTACACTTCACATAATATGTAGTGTATCAATCTTCTCGAGTAGATGACGCAGCATTGTTACTTTTCTAATTTAATGATATCTCTTATCAATGTACCTGAGGTAGGTATTACCCAAGCCTTGTTGTCGAACTCAGAAGGTAACCAAGCTAATAAAGGAACTTCTCACACAAGAAGAGCAACCATGTCAGCTGCATCAGCATGCGGTTTATTAGCGGCTTCTGTTAAGGTATATATGTTGTTCCCTGGACTGCTACAAAGTCCTATTGGCCTTTGTTGTATACATTGACATCAAAGGTACAGCAATACATATATGTAAGAAGTTTCTACTCAGGTGCATCTGGTAGTTGTTCCTATCAATTTCCTCATTTTTGCAGGCTCAGTTACTGATATACTTCATGCTGAAATATATTCTGGAGATCCTGCTCTCAGAATCTAGCATCATTACATCAAATTACTTTGATTGGTCAACAAGTGTGTTGACCATTTTTCTTGCTTGGCTCACCCTGATAGTAATACGAGCATACATTATTGTTGGAAGCTATATCAGTAACAAATTTGAAGAGAGGTGAACAAATTTTTCAATATTTGCTATGCTTTTTGGTTCATTGTCTTTGTTCTTTTCATTATTATTTACATATTGTAATGTATGAACATCTTTTCAGGAAAATTTTGTTGGCATCTGAAGTTATGGTCTTAATTGGAATTCTTCTGGGTTTCCACTGTAAATTTTCATATACAGTGCTGCAATATGTTAGTTCCGCACTTGTCACATTCATATCTGCTCAAATTCTTCAAGGTGAGATGCAGTAATAGTATGTTGTGCCTATAATGAGGCCCCTGCATTGGGCAGGTTGCAATAATTCATTACTTGTGAGAAATACACATACCTGCAGTGATAGTAGAAGATATCAGTTAGCTCAGTTTATAAAACCACTTGGTGTTGGTATCATGACTTAGCCTGCCCTCCTCTTCCTTTTTGCAATGATATGTGAAGATGTAAGTTAGCCCACCAATTGATAAAAACCGTGGGTGGTATTAGGAGCTTGGGTTTGAGACCAAGCTGACCATCTTCATCCTCACGTGCCAAGAAATAAAAAGGGGAGGGGAGAGAAGAATTTTTAGCTTGGCTTAGTGACGAAAAGCAGACAGAAAAGATACTTCATGAATTCTACACTTGGGAGAATGGACTTGTAATAAATCTTTGATCAGAATGATCACAAATCAGAGTCAAGTTAGGACCAAACTAAGCCGAACCGATTTGTCCCAAACTTAAAGTGAAGGACCCTCTCCTCCCTGTCCATAGATAGGCTTTCAGCAATCCATTATAACCCTTATAACATGATCCAACCTAGACTCAACTTGAACCGAGTGTTCCACAAATGAATATGATCTAATTCAAAGTTGATCTAACCTGATGTCTACTTTGAATGACGTTTCTGTAAGGCTCAAAGAAGCTACAACACTTCTGTCAAAATCATAACAAACTTTGCAACTGTGCCATTATGCAATGTTTTGTTTCATGTAGGTGTGAACTTGCTTTTACTCTCTCGGCTGATATCATCGAGGTTTGCACAAGGAACATTCAATGGTGAAGTACTAGCAACCAAAGTGGGAGCAGCAGCACGAGTGGTAGCAGATGTGAGCATAACTGAATTCATAAGCTCGATCTTGGAGACTTTCTGGACCTGCAACTCCCTTTACTGATTGCTGTTCCCATTGGTTACATATTCCTTTTCAGAATTATTCTCATCTCTTTATGGACTCAGTCCCCTTTTTCTCATTGATCCTGTATCAAATTTGGCTTCTGAAAATTTTCCTGTAATGATAGTGCTCATAATTTTGTGATATCAGAACAGAAGCATGTTTAGGTTTACAATTTCATCTATTTTCTGCTGGTTTAATTTTAACTTGATAATTGGAAACAATGAAATTGTTTATATTTGTCTTTCAATGTTCATTTTTGGAACCTTGAGGTTTGTTTGTGAGTCATTTTTCATGGAGTTCAAAGTTATGACCAGAATTAGAAGTAAGACTAGCTTTTGCTTGAAAGTTGAACAATAGTGGTGTTGGTAATGTGTTGATAGTTGATTATGGTGATACTACAACTTCGAATCCCCCCGGCCAAACAAAAAAGCAGGCCACCGTCTGATAGATCCAAAACCATAATGACTTGTTGAAGCGCCACTATTTTCGAAGGAAATGCGCGTCCACCAGGATTTGAAAGTTGAAACCAGACGAGAAGTATGGAAACTTAACCCCGCACCAGCCACGCTAACTCGAGTTGGATGAAAAGTCAAATGTATAAGATCTTCTTTTTAAGGGTAACAAATATCAAGCATAGGAATATTCTTAGACTTTTTTTCAAACTCACAACAGCTAAATATGCCATGAACACAAAAAGGATAATAATAAATTAAAAGAAGAAGAATATGATATAGCATATACCAGGCTCTACTAGATTCTCTTCCTGCCCTTTCCACTATCAACAAGATATGGCATCTTCGGTGTCCTCTTTATATTTGCTCTCTAGTCTCTATCCCTCTCTCAAAAACAATGGAAGTTGAGCCAGAAAGTTGAGCCAGAAAGAGAAGGATCATGTACTATGAGCACCTAAGTTTTTGTCTTGAGTGGTCGCAGTCATGCGCATATATATATATATATATATATATATATATATATATATATATATATATATATATATATATGTGTGTGCGCACGCTAGAAAGAGAATTTTAGATATACTTTATGCCCACTTTTTAGATGGCTAATAACTTAAATTATAGTGAAACACAACAACAATGGTTGGTCTAAGTTCTTTGATATACTTTTTTCAAAGAAAGTTTGTTGATGAAAGTCATACGGTATTTATATTGAAAATTTCTTGATAAGAATAAATCTAAAATATCAAAATAGATTCTTATTATTTCAACAAAGTTAATAGTAAATTAATATGTTTCTAATTGATTTTATACTTGTTGCCGAATTTGGTTAAAATCACGTGTCTCGACTTCAATTTGACTTTTGAATGTAAGCGAGTTATACGTAACGTCTTATATGTACTCGGAATTATCTCGCTCCTCATTATATGTCAACGGATCATTGGACGATTGGAAAAATAAGGGGATTTTATGGGTCTAATCTCTCTTTCTCTCCTGCGAGAATATGCTCCTATGGGCATTTAAGAATTTGCACAAGTTATGGCATAACTTTGTAAAACAAGTAATTGTGTTATGTAATAATAGATCCAACTTGAAAAAATTATTATCCGAATCAAATCACATAAACTTTTATTGTTCAATCATTCTCAATCAAAACCAATGAAACAAACTACTAAACATCTGTCATAATACTATTCTCTAATCAAATCAATAATATTGATAAAACTTACATAAATAGACTAGAGAAATATAAAAGGCAAAATATAGTTCCCCTCAAAAGAAAACCATCACTCTCATGAGGAGGAGAAAAAACTTGCATTCTCACAAGAAGGAACCCACCCCGAGGAGAGCAAATTTAATTATTAAAAGAAACTAACAATATAATTAGGCATTAAATGCCAAAATTGATTGACAAAATTAAAGTAGAGGGGACTTATCATATATTATCATACTATATGAGTGATATATAGGATGTTTATGTGAAATTATCTCATTAATGTAGTGTTTATGTAAGGTATGCACTTAATTATATTTTAAGTAATTAATTTATATGAAATTCTGTACCATAAATTAAACAATTGTATCAATCTAAAAACTAATTTGTTCACATTCAAACATTACTGTTTTATACATGCGTTAGTGTCCTCTTTTCATAATTTATAAAAGTTGCAAAGAACAATGTATAAGTGTAGGTTCAAAATGAAAAACATGAATATAAGTAACACATATGTAATAACCATATATGATTACTTGACTAATGAAATGTTCATCTTAGGTTCAATTAATACAATACTATGCTTAAATAAAATAATTAACTTTTTAATTTTATATGTATAAAGTAATTAGTAAGAATGTAATATAATTGTTATTAAAATTAAGTAATATTTAAAAGATATTTCATGAATTTGTATTTGAAAAAAAGTTACTAAAAAGTAGTTAATATGTAAATGGTATAAAACTTGGATAAAATTGTATACATCTTATCTCTATACCGTATCATTTAAAGAATATTGGATGAAATGCCTTTTGTAGCATAAAGGAACCAGACACACCCGGAAGAAAGTATATCCATGGCATATCTTTTCTGACCTTTTCGAAAAGTTTGATGCATACCAAACCTCAATCTTCATGGTCTTCATAGGCATGTATATATATATAGACTCCAACCACCTAATTGAACATGCATGGAACAGATAAACATATATGCATGGAGAGAGAGAGAGAGAGAGAGAGAGAGTTGAAGCCTCCAAGCGCAAGTAGTTGAAGGGCTGCTCTTCTTTGGCACGGGTGAATTTCTCATAAGTTTGGTGTACAGACACCAAAATTTGTCGCTGACATGCGCCAAAGGAGAGTTGCCCTTTGACTGCTTCTGCTTAATTAATTAGACATATGATTAGAAGTACGAAATATGTAGTACAATTTCCAATCAAATAAAGGTAATAATTAAGACCATCTTTATTTTTTTCTTAGAATCAATTATTATCATCATCATCTTTAACTCGATCATTTGCAGTATTATTGTCCCCATCAGCACAGATTATTTCAAGTGGGATCGTATTCTTAAGCAAGATTTCGTACTCCACCCCTTATGAATCGCCTGTAATACACCCAGAGCAACAAAGAAGACAATTCATATATTGACACACGTTTGATGTCTTTTGGTGTGAACGATGAATTTGTTTTTTAAGTAGGTCGAATGATGAGGTGTTTAACTAACTACATAAATTATCGTGGAAAGAGGAATATTGTTGACTTATTTTCATACCATATAGGAACAAACTACCACCATAGTTGGAGATTATATCTCGAATCAGTTTTATGATATATTCTTGTTAAAAAAAAATCAATGAAAAATAAGAGAAATAAAACAATTAATAAGAATAAAATTGGTAAACGAGTAATTAATATGTAATTGGAATCGTAAAGTGACAAATATTGTGAAACAAAAAAGTTAGTTAAAGAGATATATATTGTGAAACAGAGGGAGTATACAATTTACATAAGCAGGTTGTTTAGTTGATAAGTGTTTATACGTGGGGTTTGGTTACAAATTTTGTTTTCTTTTGTCACCCCTTTTCCCTTACATTTTTTGGGGGATTTAATAAGGGGTATTCTCCACTTTGTTGAGAGTCTAATATCCTTTGGGCACATGAACGTTTAATGTAAAAATGTAGGTGGATAATTCTACTTAAACTTCTTATTGATATTCTTCTTGAACAGTGTATATGTCTACATGGTAAACTACACAGGCCGGCGTGAGTGGAAGGTTAAATGTACAATATTAAGTTTTACAAATCTTAAGTTTTACATATCTATGAAAAGCCCCATAATATTCAACATCCATAAGCTTTCAGATACATATGTCTACCGTAGACCTTGGCTTTAGCCTCTCCAACAATGATTATAACGTGGTAGCTTTTAGAAAAAAACTCTAACCCCTCAGTTCGTAGTTACACTCTCAGTACCCGCACCTGGAGGAGAGTTGACGATTATCGAAAGAGCATTGTCCATGATGTGCATTCTCATGGTGTACTAATTAAGGACACCATATTTTGGCTTACCAGGGATTATTTCATAGAAGGTTCACAAATGAAGTCGTTTGAAGTCGACAATGAAGTGTTTGATTATATAACACTGCATCCCGTTGATGTAGATGTTTATCAGAGATATCCTGTTCAATATCGCAAGTGTGTTGGAATGTTGGATGTTTATCTGCTTATCTGCACCTTATGGGTGATGGAGCAGGTGCCAGGGATTGGAGTAAATTTTATATACTAGATTTAGAACCACGCTGTGCCCCTGGTATCATACGTTTCAAGAAAAAAAGGTCATTTCATCCTCACTGGGCATGGAACTTTGTAATGTTGAGTCTCAACATATGGAGGATCTCATGAAAAGTTATACATTCTATTATCCATTCTCTTGTCACCTTACATTCTATTGCACTCTGTATAAGGAGAGTTTGGCGTTGCTATAAATTAGTGAGAAAACCGAGTTGCCATGACGAATATATGCCTAATGAGCATGCTGCATGTCCGAACTGATGTCAACACAGAGAAGCTCACATGGAGCGGATTTATGAAGCCATTGCTTACAAGTTGCAACACAAAAGTGGAGATATCCCCTTTTTCTATGCCTTATTATGTTCTGTTGATCTCGTTATTTCATGCAATCGGCTTTCGAATTCCAAACTTGGTGCATCCAACTGTGAGGAACACATATAACTCAAAATGTCTAAATGCATGTTTTGTTTCACCACATTTTGTATGTTAGGCTTATTTAGAACATGTTTATGAGGTGCTTATGGGGTCTGATTTTGTGTTGGATCATAATTACTGTTCTGTTTATTTCTTTGTTCTAATTTCTGACTGATAATCTTCTTTTGAATTCATATTCTGGTATCTGCAAATGTGGGAACAACAGGTACTAAAAAATCAAAAATTTCAAAGCAACATAGGAACATTATTGATTTTATTCACACCCACAAATCTAATATTCCATGAACACCAAGAGAAAAGGAATGACAGTTAAAACAACAAGAATATGATATGGCATATACCAGGCTCTACTCTCTCTTTCCTCTGTTAGAGTTTGAAATCAAGCATATGTATGATAAGAAGAGAATTCGCTGTATATTTTCTGTCAACTTTTTATACAATTGAGAACTTTGGCTTATAGTAAAATAAAGCAAATTGATATGCTTATACTTCTATATTCTAAGAAATATTATATAAAATTCTAGCAAGACTCTTGAAAATTTTGGAGAATTTTAATTGTTGAGTAGACTTTTAAAGCTTTATTTGTCCTGAAAATTTAATTACAACTTCAAAACTTTTTGTTAAGAGTTAAAATTTTCAGTGAACTATCCTTCTTTTTTTTAAAAAAAACTAACTCGATGAAAACTTAAATGGCTTAAAAAAAAAGAAAAACGAAATCAGAAGCTCTAACATGACTTTTATGCAAATTTGCATGTGTATTTTCTTCTCTAATATATTTATCCATGTACGTTTGCATGTTGTGGGACACAAAGACTCCTCCCACAATTTATGCAATAAATTAATGATTCTGACATTGAAATTCAATTAGACCTACTCATTAGAAAAGCTCTAACATCACTAATTTGAATCTTTTCGTAAAGAGAGTACATACGACATATTAAGACAACCTTTCGTATAAGGGTTTTGCCTAATTTATCTGCCAGAATAATGGAGAGGGAGGGGAAAGAACAACATGTCTATATACAGTTGGGGAAGAAATAGAATGACTAAAATACACTAATCAATCTGCTATACAATTAATCTCCCTAAAAATGTGATTAAGTCTACAAATAACAAATTTGCTCATAAGGAAAGTAATGTCTTTGATAATGAAGTCGACTTGGCATGGACGCTTGAGTAACTAAAGTCAAGCAAAAGATAAATCTAATGATTTAATGCTCAAACTAGAACTCTTGAGATATGAAAAATTTCCTAGTAAAGAGTTAAACTTTCAATAGAATATAAAAATCTTGGTAGAACTGATAATACAACTTTCATAAAGATGAATAGACATTGTTGATCCCTCATAACCTTCGTCGCCAAAAGTAAGAAAAGCTAGTTTTTCAAAACTAACGGAAACGGTATCTGACTGAGAAAGGCATTTTCTAGGTAGCCTAGCAAGAGCGAGCCAAACACACTAAGAAAGTATATCCATGGCATATCTTTTCTACCCTTCTGAAAAGTTTCTGGTGCATATCGAATCTCAATCTGGGCAATGTTGATAAGCACACACACACACACATATATATATATAGTCTTCAACCTACCTCATCGTAACATGCCTGGGAGACTCAGACACATACACGTATAATTGTAAATGCATGGATGGGGAGAGAGAGAGAGAGAGAGAGAGTCTCCAAGTGCAAGTAGCTGAAGGGCAGCTCTCTGCTGGCATGAATGTGATTCTCCAAAATTTGGTATATATGCACCAAATTTTCACATGAAACATGCCAAAGGAGAGTTGCCCTTTAACTGCTTCTGCTTAAACATATATAGGATACTGCTTCTGATTAAATATGCAGAGGTAAGCTTGTTAAAATTGTTGTAATCTTTAAGCTCGATAATTAATTGAACCGTTGATCAACTTTTACATAGATTATATTCATGATTATCGAATAAGACCTCCAAGGGGGATATCAACTAGTACAGTGTTGCATATTAGAGATTTGGTTTGTGAAATTTGGTTGCAAATCCTGTCTCTTTCAATACTTATCCCTCTTCCTAACAAGAAAAAAAGACAAAAAGTAAAATATCTCATATTATAATGTATTTTGGGTACAAAACAAGGAAGGTATAAAGGTTAATGTAACAATTTCTCGGTATATATTATGAGAAATGTATATTCAAATGATCGAAGAGATGAAAATATAAATTAATTGTGCGTGTTTTTTTTTCTTTATTTGTTTTTGGTTCCGATACTCGACAATTGGGAGAGTCAAGTCGATCTTGTCTTTAATTCGGAGGGTGGAGTAAAGTGAAAGTGAAACACGTCAAGCAAAAAAGCACTGATGAATTATCAACTTGAAAAATTAATTTGGTTTGTGTTTTGTTTGAAGATATATAGCTCTGAATGTTATCTGGCCGCGAGTTGTCATCTGATGGCTAAAATCAGCAGAAAAGCTATTTGTTCAGTAGTTCGACTAGGTATTCCGGGTGTCCATTAGTCATTTTTATTTTTGTAAACTGTAAAAAAATTTCCCAACATTTTGTTAAATAACAATAATTAAAAGTTCTTGGATAACTTCCAAATCAAAGTTAACAATATCAGACATAACATAGTCCTCCAAGTAAATGATCTAACTCTGATCTTAAATCCTCATCTTTGGTTTTCTTGTATGCAACATTACCTTGTGAATCTTCCTCAAGAGACCTCTTTTGGGCAAAGGAAGAATCATTACTAGTGGTGAATAAAGTTTCAAAAGTACGGTTTTGATCAATTGGAGAATAAGTCATTTTCTCTACATACTCCAATAAGATATCGTACCACAAAGAAGTTACCTTTTTAATGTCTCTATTGGAGTCGTTGTTGTAGATTTTAAAATAGAAGTCTATACAATCTAACCTATTCACAGGGTTTAGAATTGAAGCAATGGCTAATAATCCATTTATTTCACTACAATTATATATCAAACTTGTCGTCCATTGTAAATGTTATATCATTAATAATCTCAACATCGGGTGTCATCCAAGTGCATTTTAATCTCACAAATTAGTCTAAAAACCAAATTGGCAGTAGGAAAATCATGCTCAGAAAATAATAACGTTACATCATAAAGTATCTTAAAATTTCACAAATCATCTCAGCAAATTTTCAATCATTTGTAGTAGACAAAGTAAATTTCAACTTGGAATTCATGTGTTTCAACCTCTCAAAATTTACTTTATACATCAAGGTAGAATCAAACATCAAATAATAGTGGAGTTCTATTTAGCGTTGTTTGAAGTTATATAAAATCCATCATCTATTTCTGTTTTACGTTCATATATGTTCATTTTTGTTCTTTTCTATTTGTTTCTATTTATTTCTATTTGTTTTTGTTTGTTTCTGCTTTTTCTATTCATTTATGTTTTTTTCTATTTGTTCTGTTCTTTTCTGTTTTTATTTATGTTTCTATGTGTTTTTATGTAACTTTGAACGAGCCCTTAGTCTTAACATCAAGATGTATCTTTTTGTGGACTGAATTTTCAAAAATCGAGCTGAATCTTCAAACTTTTTATATCTTTGCGGAGTTGCAGTCTAAAATGCAATACAATCACGAATTGCCTCAATTTCTTAACCAATCACATCCAACCCATATTTCACAATCAAATTTAACATATGTGCATTACACTCTTGTATAAGAATTTTGCACCAAGCATAAGACAACTAGATTTAAAATTTTCAAGTAACATATCCATCGTAGAATTATTTGTGGTGCAATTATCCACAACAGCTAAACATATTTTTGTTTTTAAATTGTATTGAAACAAGCAATCATCCATAAAGATTTTCGCAAGAGCATCACTTTATGTGTGGATGAGGCATGTAAATAAACATAAATAATATTAATAAAAATATAATTAAAAATAAACTTAATTAAACATATAAATAAATATTAACTAGCATAAATAAAAACACACAATCAATAACAATTATCTCAAAATTTGATTGCAAAGAATCCAATTATCATCCACAAAGTGAGTCGTCATTGTCATATATCTTTTCTTTTGATTTGAAGTTGTCCATAAATCAGTAGTGATTGCAATCCTCCCTTGGTTCACCTCGAGCAACTTCTTCAAAACCAGACTTTCATTCATCAAACATTTTTAAAATGTCACTTATTAACGTAGGCTGATATATCATTTGAAAATCAGGATCATTAACAAATTGTCTAAATTTTAAATGATTAACCATAGATAAGCGATATTCATGCATCACAATCATTTCAGCTAATTCTCGCCTTGATCTTTCTTGATAGTACTTATAAGCCTCTACTTCTTCTCTGCATTAGTTTTGGTCTTAAACCTTAATACTTGTTGCCTGTTACTATGCAAATGCTTCATTGCATAAGATTTTAACAAATGGTCCATTAAATGCTTGATCCCATTTGAACTTTTAGCTGAGAGTTTGTAATTACAGTATACACAAATGATCTTTAATTCCCATTTCTCATTTACACCTGAAACTCATACCAAACCAAGATTGTAGGTTTGTACCATTATTTATTTGAGCATCATCTGTAAGAACAATTATAGGACCTACTTCATTAATATGTTCATACTTTACCTCTGAATGACCTGAAACACGTAGGGGATGACTTGCTGAGGAGGAGCTGGTGGTGGGGGCAAATGACTGTAAGAGCAAAATTAGGTGTAGGAGTTCCTAGCATTTCAATTCAGTTTCAATGTCCATTCTTACAATTTATAACTGTAAGAACAAAAGGATTTTTAAATAAGAAGACAAAATTCAGATTCCCATCATTCATAAATAGTGGTGTTCACAATTCGGATCAGTTTGAGTCGATTTTTTAATCAGTTAACCATATTAAACGGTTTGTGAAAAAGTGAACTGAAACCTTAACCAGATAATTCGGTTTGGTTCACCAGTAACTGAAATCGGAAATGAAAAAATTTACGAACCAATTTTTTGACAAAAAATTGGGCCAGAAGCCACTGGGCCCAGCAGCACCCACTGAGCCCAAATCACATTACTTTGCTTTGCTGACCAAAAGAAAACAGCGGATACTGGCGCCGGAAGCCCACAAAGGAAAAAAAAAAAAAAAAGGCAGGAGGACAGTTAGTAAGAAAGAGGAAGATTTTTTTTCAAATAATAAAATTTCTTATAATTATTTTAAATTTTTTTAAAAGAAATTTATTATCGGTTCTGTTCCAGTTAATCGTTAGTTTTAAAATCCGAACTGGACAAGCTATTAGTTCACCTGTTTGGTTAACCGAAAAATTTAATGGGTTCGGTTAACCGGATAAAAGATTCGGTTCGACCGGTTCACGGTTTGGTTTCATGGTTATAGATTTTTTTGCACAACCCTATTCATAAAGATTATTAATTCATAGTAAAATTAGCCCCTTGATGTATGTATTAGCACATTCAGATAACATGTATAAAATTAGTCTAATTTTAACCTTAATCTTCAAACAAAAAAGCCAAGAATTTATAACTTTAACCTTAATCCTCAAACAGAAAAGCAAATACAAGAACAACATCATAATCATCAACAACAAATGAAGATGTTAGGTGATGACCCAAAATCATGCTTGAGGTTCAAAACAGCTAGCATGGCTCGTGGGTTGAGGAGCACGGGCGTTGTGGCGAAAAGAAAACGATCAATGTGGGCAGCAACCAACACAAGCTATCCGTGTCAGGTGACACAGCCAGTATCAGCTGACACGGCCCGTATCAGCTGCACGGGGTGCCCGTGTGAGTGGGCAAGACCGTTTTGGCCATGACGCTCGGTTGCAGCTCGGTTTCGGTGCTTTCATTGCTCTGTTTAATGGCTTGTAATTGTTGTGCAGTCGTTATAGGCCTAGGGGTTAGATTCTTTTATATCTAAAGGAGTTTTGTTCACCTTGAAATTAGATTGGGACTTTTGAAAATTTGGTGGCGAAATGGACAATCTACAATTAATTGCAAAAGAATTAGATGAATTATATGCATATTTACTGAAATTTCACTGAAATTTTGAAGGTCGATTCGTGCTTCATGGGGATTGATAGAACTGAAAAAATGGACAATCTACACCAGAATATGAATTCAGAGCGAAACTGTAAACTAAAAGAAAAAAAAAACAACCATGAACAAAACATCACCTATTAGTTAGACACAACAAAATAGTAACCACTGAGCATCTCATATGCATGTTCAAAACGAGCCCATCATATGGAATCTGACAGAACAAAACGATAAATAGGCAACTGGGTTCTGATTTCAGTATTCTTACATTTGCTGATCTCCAGATTCTGAATTCAGAAGACAAATGCAGCAAATGAAACAGCAAACGAACAGAACATAATACGGAAGGATAACAAGGACAATATCACTAATTATTCAATAGCATAATCATGTGGAAACCTCTTCGTTCACATCCAGCTAACCATGTACGTGAACATACATAGTTCATTGCAACCTAATTAGCAACCTTCGGTCCAAAAAACACAAAACTATCCTTATAGAGAGTCGTATGATGTGGAATCTCGCTTGAATAAAATATAGTACCTCTCATGAGATGCTTCACTTGTTGCGTCTCAATGTTACACAGTTGTATGCCCCCTTCTCTTGAGCCGAATATAAACCGACCATTTTTCTTGAAACATAGGATATCAGGGACAACACTCACTTGAAAATCTACTGTATAAAGTTTAGTCCAAGTAGCTGGCACCTGATCTTTCTCCATCACCCACAAATTGCAGGAGGGCCAACAAACATCCAGTAGTCCGACCCACTCGCGATAAGCAACAGGATGTCTCTTATAGGCCATTGAATCACTGTTAGGCAGTGTTATGTAGTCAAAATCTTCACTGCCAACATCAAACGACACCATCTGTGAACCCTTTTTCTCATAATCCTTGGTTACCCAAAATATGGCTCCCTCAATTAGAACACCATGGAAGCACACATCATGGACAATGCTCTTTCTGTAGTTACCAATGCTCTTCCAAGTGCAAGTACTAAGGGTGTAAACATGAACTGAGGGAGGAGTACAGTTTGCAATAGCAACCAACTTATAATCATTATTAGAAAGGCTGAAGCCAAGGCCAAAATAAGGTGCCCCAATTGAAAGAGTGGGAAGTTTGTGGGATTTTCCTAATATCGGGTTCCATAGCATTATCTCTGTTAGTTCTGAGTCAGATGGGGCAGGATGTTTAAACATTAGGAGTAACCCATTGACAGAATTCCCACATGGATAATAATCATCAGGGCGCTTGAAGTCAATAGCATTTAGGTTCTTATAACAGCTCTTTGTAATTTTCTTGAATGTATGAGTAGAACGAAGCATCCACAAATCTCTTCCACTATGACAAGTCAATGTCCAAATGGGTGTCTCTGCATCATCATTGTTTAGGTACAGAGCGAGATGCAAGGAAGCAAAAGCAGGGGAACAAATTAGGGAGTTCCATGACTTACAAACACGCCTCAAATTCAGCAGAGTCTGGACTGGGAGCCTAGCCAGCACCTCAGCCATCAAATCCATGGGCAAGTCCAGATTGCAAGGTGAGAACCTCTTGCTCTCATACCATGCAAGAACCATCTCGATTCTCGAATGATTGAAGGCCTATGATAGGTTATATACTCCAACAGAATGATTTAGTATGAGCTACATAACAACATAAATTAAGAGGCGTTATTGAATTAGACCCATTTCATGACAGTAAGAGAGAGAAATCCGAAACAATGACATTTCAGTTTTGCAAACCAACTTCAGATTGAATAGATTAGGGTAAAAGTAAAATTAGCATGAATGGCAAGAAAGTTTACTATCATACAAAGGAGTGAGGAAGGAAAAGGATGCTATGTGCATGGCTGCCACTGTCATAATATACCAATGCTGGCTGGAACGCAACAAAAGGATCTTCCAATCATCAAATCAAAATGCTCTTGATGTAAGCTTAGAATGTGGAAGGTTGATCAGAAATAAACTTAGAGGCATTACAATGACTGCCATGTATCTTGGGGTATGCCCCAATTGAAAACATGTAATGTTTCTGAATTGAATGAACGAAAAGCTAACCTTTATCTAAAACAAAAAAGTAAAATTGCACAAGAATCGACTGTGAAACAAGCAAGAACACATCAATTACGAGGGAAATAATCATGGAGGTGCATACAGAGAGAGAGTCTATGACGAAGCGACCGGGATTGAATTTCTGGGCAGCCAAACCCTAAACCCCAAATTCGAAGCAGACATGAAGAGAGAGAGAGCTAACCTTCAAACAAAGAGCAAGTGGAGTGAGTCGACCGGCGGTGGTCGATTCAGGCCATTAGAGATGCCGGAGGACGGAGATGGAGGCAACTCCCGCATCTCCAAATGAAACTCACTACAATGCAAGTGTTTGTAAAGGTGGGTTTTTAGTTTAAAAACAATAACAATTATGGACGCCAACTCCACGTTGAGGACGCAGTAGCCTTCTCCATTTAATTTTATTTTATAATTTTACAGTTATTTTTTATTTTTTTATTTATAATTATATTACAATTACTTACACATCCTTATTTACAACCTTACCATTTCTTACAAATAAATGAAATAAGCCTTATTCTGACAAAAACAAAAACACAAGTTTAAATTATTGAAAATGCACTTGTTGGGAAAATAACAATTCTCAAGGTGAAAGTAAAAAATAATAGTTCATTCCCTCCATATCATATTATGATTGTTCATCTTTCTTTTTATAAAAGTCATGTAATATAAAATTTATCTTATTATTATTAATATTAAAATTTCCTTTGATTAATAAACCTAAAATAAAGGTAATCGTACTACTATTAATATTAAATTCCCTTCAATTACTAGACAGGTAGGAATTAGTAACTTAGCTATACAAATTTGGATGCACTCGTTTGATCTACCATCCTTACCTTTAATATTTCGCTATAATTATCACAAATCCTAAACTCCTAAACCCATTTCTCAAAAATCTCAAACATTTCACGAATTTCCAACTTAATAAACTAAACAAATGTTACCCACATTCTTAATATTCAACATTTCAACAAAGATTCAACATTTCAACAATCTCAAACATCACCCACATTCTCAACATTTACATAATTACCGCAAATACATTCAACATTTAACTATAAAACATTTTCTAAATAACTTAAAGCAAAAAATAAGAGAGGATAGAGATTCATGCCTAAGAGCCGAGAACGGCGAGGGTGAGGAGAGGCTTGACAGCGAGAATTTGAGGAGATCTACACTTAGAGACGAGAGGAAACTATAAATAAATAAAGGATTAAGAGAGGAGATCTAGACGGCCGAGTGAAGAGAGACTTACCAATTCAAGTCGACCAGACGGCGAGCAATGAATTCCAGATCCGATGAGTAGGTTCGTGGAGGAGCCAAAGCGTAGAAAGCGATAAGACTGAGAATTGTAAGTAGGCATGGAAACAGTAGATCGCGTTTTTATGTCGATCCGAAAAACATATGACAATGGTTACGTCATAGAACCATCATCATATATGACATTTAACAACGGTTACGCTACCGAATCGTGGTTAAATGTTTAGCAAACATCTATGACGATGGTTCTTACATTAGAAGCTGTCGTCATATATGTTAAACAATGGCTGTTATTTACAAAAATGCCACCGGTCCAGTTTTCATGACGATTTTTCTTTATAACCGTCGTTAAACACCCGTCGTTAAAAGTGGTTTCGTAGTAGTGGAAAGAAATATCAAGAAAAGAAGAGATATGTAAATGGTTATAAACCCCAACTAAGGCGAAAGGAGGAAATATACTGGGCGCAAAGAGCAAAGGCCTACTTTATAAAGCATGGTGATGCTAACACGAGATGGTTTTATGCTAGAGCTAGTATGAGACGGTCTACTAATGCCATCACAAAGCTGGAAGATGAAAACGGGGAAATGGTAGAAGATGAAGGAGGGATTAAGCGCATTGTATCTGATTATTTCTCGAAGATTTTTCAATCCGAAAATCAAGAGGGGATGGAGAACATTCTCAATTGTGTGGAGCGTAGGGTGACGAGATGATATGAATACATTTTTGTGCGGGGATTACATGAACGAGAAGGTTTTAGAAGCATTAAAGGCCGATGCATCCATCTAAAGCATCGGGCCTTGATGGATCGAAGCTTGGTTTTTCCCAACACTTTTGGGACATTGTAGGCGAAATGTGACCTAAGTTGTGAAGCATGTTTTTAACGGAGGAGGAATGCCAAGCGGGTTAAACCATACAAACATTGTCCTTATTTCGAAGACAGATAAGCCTACGAAGATTGTGGAGTTTCAACCAATTAGTTTATGCAATGTGATGTACAAGCTCATAACAAAGGTTATTGCAAATCGTTTGAAGGTTGTTTTGTCTCGGATAATTTTGGGAACTCAAAGTGCATTTGTTACTGGGAGATTAAGTACGATAATATTCTCATTTCCTATGAGATCTTCCATTCTATGAATTCCCAATATGTTAGGAATGGATTGATGGCCATCCGGCTAGATATGAGCAAAGCGTATGATCGAGTGGAATGGGATTTTCTTAGGCGTATGATGCACCGGTTGGTGTTCCGTGAGGACTGGATCAAAGTGGTCATGGGCCGTGTTGAAACTGCTACCTTATCTTTCATACTCAATAGAGAACCAAAGGGGTTTGTCTCTCCGTCTAGAGGGTTTCGTCAAGGGGACTTGATATCTCCATACCTATTAGTTTCTTTTCGTTACCGAAGGGTTGATTGGGTTTACGAAAAAGCGGAACAAGAAGGGATACTAATGGGGTATTCTATATGTGAAGGGGCACCAATTGTGTCCCATCTTCTTTTGCCGATGACTCGATATTTTTCTGCAAGGCTAACACGACTCAAGCCAATACTATAAAAGAGATTCTAGAAAGCATTGGCTACTTGAACAACAAATAAACTTCGATAAATCTAGTGTGGTGTTTACGAAAGGGGTGAATTGTAATAGAAGAAGGGAGGTGCTCGAGGTCCTTGACATTAAGGAAGTGGTTGCTCATGAAAAATACCTTGGATTACCATCATACGTAGGGAGATCGAAAAAGAAAGATTTCTATCAAAGACAGAGTTGGTAAGAAATTATCGGGATGGATGGACAAACTCATCTCGTGGGCGTGGAGGGAAGTACTAGTAAAGGTAGTGGCTCGGGCAATCCCTACTTATTTTATGAGTGCGTTTAAGTTCCCAAAAGATCTATGTTCATCAATCCAGTCTATCATCAACGAGGTTTTGGTGGGGATATGGGGCGAGATAAAAGGAACATTCACTACATAAGAAGCTCGAAATTGTGTGATAAGAAGGAAGATGGTGGGCCGGGCTTTACAAATTTAGAAGCCTTCAATGATATGCTTGCTAACAAAACAAATTTGGAGGATTTTGAAGGATGAATCGTCACTTGTAGCGAGACTCGCTGAAAGCCCAATACTACCCCGAGAGGGATATTCTATCAACGGAGCTAGGGAACAAACCTAGTTTCACTTAGTGTAGCCTTGTAGGGTACAAGGCAAGTCATGAGTAATGGCACGAGATGGATTGTTGCAAATGGCCAAAATCCGAATGTATGGCAGTCAAAATAGATCCCCATATTGTATTCTTTTAAAATAATAACCACATTGAAGGTAGGGATGGCAACGGGCGGGAAATCCTTGTCCTTGGCGGGGCCCGCTCCGCTCGAGGAAAATCCCCACCCCGACGAGGAGGAATTTATCCTCGACAGGGATCAGGGCGGGGACGGGGAAATTTTCCCCCGTCCTCATCCCCATTTCCCGCTTGGGGAAAAATCCCCGCTCCCCTTATCCGAATTACATATATATCCATAGTATTTTAGTATTTTATACTTAAAGTTCAGGGACATTTAAGTAATATTAACATAAAACCCTACCTATATAACCTATATTTTTGCCTTGCCCCTTATTCCTCCTCCCTTCACTCTCTCTCTCTCATCCTTCCTCCTCGGCCTCTCTCGTCAGCTTCTCCGCTCTCTCTCCCTCTCGTCTATGTACTCACTCTCCCGTTTCTCTACCCGCTTTTTCCCTCCCTCCATCTCTTCCTCCCTTCTCCTCTTTGTCATATCTCTCCTCTATCCTCTGTCCTCTGCCTCACATCCACTTGTACAAACTGCCTTCACCTTCATCCGTGTGACCGTTTCTCGTCGTTGCAAAAGGTTCCATTGATGGAAAGACTACCAAGAGGAAGGCTATTACAAGGAAATCCCCCAATTTTTGGTGATTCTTACCTTTTTTTTTTTCTCAAATTTATGTTTTTTGTTTTCATGAAAAGTTGTACATGAAAAATTGAAAAGTTTGGAGGATTTTGGGTAATTATTTGAGTTTTTGGGTTATGTGATATTGAAATTGATTCAACTTAGGATTTGTGAACAAGCTAGGATTGGGGACCCATCGGGGATAGAGACGGGGAAGTTTTTCCCTCCGAAGTGGGGGCGGGGTGGCATCCAGGCAGTAGGATCGGGGATGGGGAGGGCACCCTCGGCCTCGACCCGTCCCGTTCCCATCCCTAATTGAAGGTGAATATAGCAGGATTGAAAGTGTCGGACCTTATTGACTCTGAAAGAGATGAGTGGAGAAAAGAGCTTGTGAATGAAGCTTTCTTACAATGTGATGCATATCCAATTTTACAAATACCTTTATGTCCCAATTGGCCACTAGATAAGCTTTCCTAGTACTTTATAAACAATGGTGAACTAACGGTGAAATCAACGTTCACGTGGTCCGGGCTTTAAAGAACCAAGATGCAGCCTCTGACAGTTTTGACCATAATATGAAAGTCTGGAAATCGATTTGGAACTTAGTTGTGCCTCCTAGAATCCATGTGTTCGGGTGGAGAGTAGCAGCCCACTAAGGTAAATATCGCATCCAGAATTCCTAATTTCTCTATGAATGGTGTGATTTGTGGAGTAATGGAAGAGTCGGATATTCATGCGCTTTTCTATTGTCCACTAGCCCGGAAAATATGGGATAGAAGTGGCTTTGAGAAGGAAGTTTGGGATGGCGGTGGCGATTTTGTCATAGATTGTTTAATTCAGGCAAAAACCAAGCTGGGTAACGAGACGTTTGGAGAATTTGTGGCGGTGATGTGGGAGGTTTGGAATGCGAGAAACAGCTTCATTTTTTGTAGAAGGGACAAACGCTAGCGTGACTTAGGGTGGAAAACTATTAGCTATGTGACTGATGTTAGGAATGCCCATCTGGGGAAGATCTCGGAAGCAAGCAACAACTGCTGTCACTAGAATCCGCCACAACTAGCTTTGTTAAGGTGAATTTCAAGGAGTGAAGTAAGGTTTGGGCTTCCAAAGTGCTGAATTAGAGGAGGCAAGGGCATGCCTCTTTGCGATTCAACAAGTAAAAGCAAAGGGCTTAAAGAAAGTGATTTTTAAAGGGGATTGCAAAAACCTGATTCTCAAGCTCAATCAAAGGAGTGTCACCAATACTATCTTGGGTTTTTTTTATTTTTTATTTCTACTATTTTAGACTATGTTTTTTATTTTGATTTTGTTTCCTGGGCTTTTGTTAAAAGTGGGGGAACACTGTTGCTCAAGCTATTGCCCACCTCCAACTTATTGATTTTCATGAAAGGATATGGATGAAGGGGGGTCACATGTCTAAAATGTGGCTACGAAAGACATTTGTAGTGTTATTGATCATCTGATGGAATAATATGAGCCCCCTTTTTTTTTTTTTCAAAACAAAAAAGTATAAGATGTGATTGGGAGTTGGGAGTGGAAACTGGATGTTGAAGATTTTTCCCACAATTTTCCCTTCTGTTTTGTGGAGAAAATTTTTGTGCTTTAAAGAAAGAATTTTCCACCTTATTTTCCATCAAATTTTTTTCCTTCCAATTTTCTTCAATCCAAACATTAAGAAAAAAATTTTCAAAATTTATTTTCTTTTCGTAGTATTTTTCAAGGTCCTAAAGAAATAAGAAAAATAAAACATGAAGAATATGATATTGATAAGGCATATAGAGCATGTGCGCGTGTCTAAGATACACAAGCTCATGCTCTAACATTATTATTGATCATACAAATACCCTCTAAAATTGCAAAACGTCTTATATGCGACTTGGAAGTATCTATTCCTCGCTATATGTTAACAAATGGTTGGACGAACGAAAAAATAGGTGGATTTTGTGAGCCTATTTTCTTTTCTTTTCTAAGAGTATATGCTTCCAGGAACATTTAAGAATTAGTCTAAAATTGGACTTAAAAGGATATAATATATTTTGCAGTTTATGAGGTCATATGTGTTTTATTGATGATGTATACATGTCTCTCTAATACTTTGAATCCTTATACACTTAAGTAAAGGAAAAACATTTCAAAAATCATTTAACTTACAATAAAAATACACAAAAATCAGCAGACTTTAAAATGGATTACTAAAATCACTTAACTTTAGTTTCAGGTTCAAAAAATTCATTAATATGGCTTTTACAGTGTCATTTTATTTTCACAGTACTATTTTTTTCTGATGAACATAAAAATATTTCCATTCATGTGAGCAAAAAAGCTACGTGTGTAAAAAGTTGCATATACTGTCAGAGAATAAAAACAAGAAGAAAAAACCCAAAAAATGGAAATTTATAATCCACCTTCAAGGAAGGAATCCACATTTGGGCATAACATAAGCAAGCTACTAAAAACTAAGCAATTTGTCAGCATTTGTTATCTTTCTGCTTTCCTCTGCTGGACTTTTATGTGGATCTCACACTTGATCTGATGAACAATATTGCACTGGCTTGATTTTGCGTTTCCTCGAAGAGTCTATCACACCTTTCAATCCAAATATGATAGTTACATGCTGCAACAATAGCATGTATGACTTGCTTCTTGAGTAAAGATTGTCTATAAGTGTTTACCTGATCAATCCATTTGTCTGCAGGCACAGATATATCTGCCTAATTACATATCTCTCCAATTATCTCCTGACTATAACCACATTGAAAGAATAGGTGGTCTCTTGATTAAGGTGCTGAACCACATAAATTGCTGCGAAGGTCACCATGCATCCCTATGTGGTGCAATCTCTCTTTTTTAAGAGCCTGTCTTGGATAAGAAGCCACATGCTGAAACAATGTTTAGGAACAGCAACGGGAGACCATATTAGCCTCCAATATCTAAAGCTCTGTTGATGCGCATCACTCAGTCATAGCCTGACTGAATGCTGTACTTATGCTGAGGAGAGGCTACCCATTTTTGATCACTGTACCGCAATCTGAATTTATCTTTCATCTTGTTGAGTCATCTCCAGTACCAGCTAGCTCCTGCGGATGCAGTGTCTTCCCAGAAGTTTTGCCCTTTTAAATATATTTCATTCATCCATTTGACCCATAGTGTATATATCTGGTTTTGAAGTAACAGCCCAAATCAGTTTGCCAGTAACAGCAACATTCCAACTGCACAATTTCTTATGCTTAGGCCCCCTTCCCTCTTAGGCCTACATATTTTACTCCAAGCAATAAGGGAGAAAGCTTTCTCTTCCCCTTTTCTCCATAAAAATTGTCTCCAAATCATCTCAATCTCTTTGATAATTGCTTGAGGAAGCATGAATATAGAGGACCAATAAGACATGACTGAGAGGAGGAGACTGTTAATCACTTGCACTTTTGCAGCATAAGATAGGTGCCTTGTATTCGGTGTCTGCAGTCTATATTGGATCTTCTCAACTAGTTTATGGCAATCACTGATGTTCTATTTGGAAGGAGAAGGGGCATACCAAGATATTTTATAGGGAAGGCGCCATCACAGAACCCTGTTCTTTGTCTGCTGCTATCAGCAACAGCCGTTGTAGTACCATTGATATAAACCTGAGATTGGTGTGTATTAGCACTTACGCCAGTAGCGTTGGAAATTGTTCAAAACCCTGCATTATCAGATCCACTGATCTTAAATTCCCTTTGCAAAATTTTGACGTTACTATTAATACTCCATAATTCGCTTTTTTTTCCCATAAAAATTTGATAGAGTTTTCAAGTTGATGAAGGCTGCATTTTTCCAATTTTCAAGTACTTACAACTTAAAAAAGAAAAGAAATTGTTTTTATTGTAATCTAAAAGCTCTTTGCAAATCAGATATTCTAGCACTGAAACCAAAGAACAAAAGGAAATAATAAAAATAGATATTATAAGCTGGCAAAAAAATCAACTGATAACCAGTCTATATTTGCCTTTTTCTCTATTTATTAGACTATTAAATTTTGTTAATGATTCTTCAGATACCCACAATTGGTTTGTGTTTTTTCTCAAGTTTTGAATTGGTCAAATTTTTAAACAAAAACAAAACAATTATGTTCATATCCAACATGATAACTTAAATTTTCATCGCCAAAAATAAGCTAAATATATTATTAGGTGGCATGGAACATGGCACAAGGCAACCAATGTTGGCAATTTATTGAACTCTACAAATTATACGATGGAATCGGGTTTATAAATCCAAGTTATTATATATAATATTTTGTCTTAATTTTTAAAAATTAATCCGCTTTTTCATGGAACCCTTTTCAAAAAGATTACATTTTCTCCCTGAAATTGTGATATGTTATCGAGTTCTTAGACTCGGATTTATGGTAGAACGTTGATTAAACTCTAAACTAAAGTTATGGGAGGCTACAAATTATATATACCATAAACAAAGTTCTATATACTCAAGTCATGATATATGATATTTTGTTTTAATTTTTTGAAACTCACTCCCTTTTTCATGATCCGCATTTCTAAAAAGGATAGGATTTCCTATCGCTAATTGGGCCATATCATTAAGTTTATAAATTCAAGCATATGAGATAAGTATTGGTGATTTTTATGACTCATTTAAAAGCTTAGAGATCTTTATATACTTTAGGGATAAATTTGGTAGTTTAGAAAAAATTCCTTACCTGGATAGTACAAAGATTCATATAACTTGTACAATAATTTGTAGTGATAGAATGACTGATGTTTTAAAAGAAGATCAAAGTTTGATTCTTTTGAGACTGCGTGCGTTCGTAAAATTTATCCATTTAAAAAAACAACTGCTTGTTATGTGCTAGAACTCTTAATTTTGATATGAAATTAAATTAGTAATTCTCTCTTCGACATTATTTGAAAATCGAACAAAATGTTATGAATAATCTTTAAATTTTAATATGAGGTCTCAAATAAATTTTTAAGTAGAATGGGGATATGGCAAATACAGCTGAAGAAACTGATCCAAGATCCAAAATATAAACCGGACGACTACATGCTCATATGATATTTTATTAAAAAATAAAATTTCTTTCCATAATTTCTTTTTTTTTAGTGATAGAACGCTTATTAATTTCTTTTTTTACTCTCTTTCCATAATAATGAGAAACTAATTCTCTTTCTATCAAAATAAAAATAAAAATAAAAATGAGAAACTAATTTATCCAAAAGTTTTCACTAGGAGATGAATTTGACCCCGTATTCTTCCTCAAGAAGGACTCTTAATTTTAGGGATTTAGGGTTTCACTAGGAGACGAATTTCTAAACCCTAATAGACGCCCCTCGAACATTCACTGGCAATCATTTCAATCCAAAAGTTTTTCTTGCAGCCATGATCTAATCTAGTTACTATTTTTTCTGGATTCATATACCTTTCGTACTTAATTGATATCTCAAATGCTTTCGGAACTGTAAACTTATTGTTGGCGATTGAAGAGGATTGAAGATCTCACCAGAAAAAAATATACACAAGTAAAATTGAAGATTGAAGATGAGGAGGAAGAAACTGTCTTCGTACAATGTGGACTTTCACTTGCCCATGGAATTGGTGACTGAGGTGCTGGCCAGGTTGCCGGTAAAGACTCTGTTAAGGTTTAGGTGCGTTTGTAAGTCATGGCATTCCCTAATCTCTTCCCCTGATTTTGCTTCATTGCATCTTGCTCGGTATCACAACGGCGATGATGAAAACACTCCCGTTTTGACATCTACTCGCCGTAGAGGAGATTATCGGTGGATGCTGCGTTCAACTCATAATTTTAAAAAATTACGAGCAAATATTGTAGGCACCTAGCTGACGATAATAGTGCCTTCCTTTATCGTCCATGTGGGAGTTCTGTCAATGGATTGCTCTTATTGTCTAGGACCAGTAGCATGATATGCACAGGTATAGTAATGCTGATATCCACACATGTAATGCTGTGGAACCCAGTAATAGGGAAAACTCACAAACTTCCGATGCTTGTGAGTGGCAATTGGCCTTCTCTTAGCCTTTGTTTTAACCTTTCCACCAATGATTATAAGGTGCTTGCCACTGGAACATATTTTCGTGCCTCTGCAGGTATTTACACTAGCTCAGTTCATATTTACACCCTTGGTACATGCACTTGGAGGAGCATTGTTAATTATAGAGAGAGCATTATCAGTCATATATGTGATACTCATGGTGTCCTAATTGAAGGGACTTTAGTTTGGATGGCCAAAGATCAGAATGAGTCGCATATGGTATTGTTTGATGTTAAAGATGAAGTATTTGACTACATAACCCCACCTCCTGTTAAATGTTTGGTTGGAACAGACAGGCATCCAGTTGCATACCGCAAGTTAGTTGGCCTATTGGATGTTGATGACTTCTCCTGGAGTTTTTGGGTGATGAATAAAGATCAGGAGTTGAGGATTTGGAGCAAGCTATATGCAATAGACGTGGAACTGCATCATCGAGTCCCTAGAATCCTTTGTTTCAAGAAAAATGGCCAGTTAATATTTGGAACAGCAAATGGAGAAGTGAGATTGTGCAACATTGAAACTCAACATATGAAACATCTCATGAGAAGTTATTCAATTTGTAGTCCGTATGGTCCATGCTATAGCACTCTCTACAAGGAGAGTTTGGTGTTGCTATAGATTTGGGCACAAGTAGGCTGTAACAAACTGTACTGTGAACAAATTAAGGAGGTGCTAATATGACATGCCATTTGAAGTTATGGTTTACAGGTACGTACCAAACATTAGAATTAGAGATATCGCCCTTTTTGCCCTTATTAATTTCTGTTCATGGTTAGCCTCGAATTCTGCAATCGTAAAACAACACTGTTCTTAGTACCCAAAAAGCATAGATGTTTTACTTTTGCAGCCTCATTCCATATGGAAACCTTCATGTCAAGTATTTAAGGCATTCACCATCTTTTGTTGTGTGTCTAAATATTAAAATTCTGTTTGTGTTTGGTTTTAGTGAACACTTTTCTTCTGAACTCATATTCTGGTGTGTTTGATGGTATTCTTGAGTTCATCATGCTGCACTTCTCTTTTCTCATTTTCCAGATTTTGTTGTTGCAGGGGAAAAAAAGGTAATATAAAATTCTTCCTCTCTTGGTTCTTGATCAACCCATATTTCATAAGGTGATAGTGCCTGATAAATGGTGTGATTTTAAACTCTAGACTTGCATTGAAAAATATGTGCTCAAGATCTTGATGGTAATCTCACAAGATAAAACCAGCTCCAAATAGTATTTTCATTAGTAATTATCTTTCAAATTGTGAGAGTCGATACCTCGTTTTGATTGTGAGAGTTGACTACTCTTGATCTTTCCTTCTTGTGAGAGTTTTATGTTATGCATAGTTTTTATTTACTCTTACGGTGTTCAAGTGACAAAGTACTTCGCTCTACACTAGAATCTGACACTGCAAGTGTCATCTCTTATGTCAGAAGAAGATCTCACTCGAGGAAGCCATACTAGATCAACAGTTCGTTTTCCATGAAGATGTTACAGTAGACTTGTGGATATTTTCTCCATATTGTAGTTTGAAACAGTGGTTGTAGGAAGACTGCAATTATATTTTGAGATTAGAGGTTGTTTTGTTTGAGTTTACTTATGGCTATTTATCACTCCTTAATGAAATCTTCCTTTTATTGCCAAAAAAATCCGGCCCTTTGTTTTTTTTATTTATTGGGGCCATTATTGGCGTATATGGTAAGTACGAAGGTGCGGTAGATAAAAGTGAAACCACATAATTGCTTTTTATTCATTTGGATGATGATATGTGTTTTGTATAAAGATACTCTTAAATGTTTTGTTTTAATCTATATATTTTAATTATTTTACAATCTAAAATTACTATTTTTTAAATAATTATGATTAATTATGAATGTAAAGCTTTAACAATCGTCGACTATTTCAATAAGTATCAAATGACACCCTATCGGACATGGACACCCTTGACCCAAATTTTAAAAAAAAACAATTAGTATTTGGACTAAAAAATTTAAAATTATAAGTAATTGACACCCTGAAATTTAGACCAAAAGGCATTGGATACCCTTATTTCAAATTTCCGCCTCTCATTCTGCTATCGGATCAAACCCTATTCGGAAGGTGTGTCATACATGTAATTTGATAAATATGAAAATTATGGATAAAATGATAATTTTACATAATATATAAGTTATAACATAATTTTATTATTCAATCATAACATTTTATAGTAATTTTTAAATCGAGAGTAGAAATTTAAGGCATATTTTATGCAACACACATTGTTTCATCACTTATTATTTTCTACCTAATTGGTGTCCAAGTTAGCCATATTACTTTTTGTGATAAGAAAAAAAGCCATATTATTTTACCAACTTTGTCGCTTTATAATTTCGATGACATGTTAATTAGTAATTTATCAACTTTATCCTTATTAATTACTTTGTTTCTTTTATTTTTTATTAATTTTTTTATTTCCAATAAAATATAGGGCCAACATAATATTTCAACATAAAATTTATCATAAATTTTGTGTTTCCTAATTCTAATGGAATCCTATGATAAATTTATTTATTTATTATTTGGAGATCCCGATAAGAGTCAATTCATTGAACGACTCTTCTAACCACAATTTATTTCCAAGCAAGAATAAGAGCGCCGCAGCAGCCAATTATTATTGGGCGCATACATGTTTGGCCATGTTCGGCAAAATGAGTTGTTTCAACAATGGATAGCCGTTTATGTAGCTGATAACTCGTTTAGGTAGTCGATATCTCGTTAGATTTTAGTCTGTTAGCGGATAACCTGTTCAATTGAGCAGATTGAATAAATGTGTTCGGTAGATTTAGCGGTTGAGTTAGCTGATTATTGTAAATTGACTTAAAAGGATATAAATAATTTGTCAAATATAAATTAATGAAGGAATTTTTTTGTTAAAAAATATGAAACGCTAGTTTCAAATGTGAAAAGCTAATATTCTTAGCTTTTCGAAACACTACTTGAAACGCTAAAAGCTACCGCAAACGCTAGTTAAAACACTACCTTACCGAACGCTAATATTTGATTGATTAGTGTTTTAACTTAGTCAAAACGTTAAAAGCTACTTCAAATGTTGCCGAACAGGGCCTTTATGTATATTAAAGTTAGGGTTTTTGCCGGTAGAATTGATGAGGGAAGTGCTGGCTAGGCTTGATGCCAAGCATTTGGTACGATTAAGGCGTGTTTGTAAGTCATGGCGCTCCCTTATTTCTTCCCTCGATTGCGCCCTTTTACATCTTGCTTTCCACCGCAATGACGACGACGCCAACGATAACATCCTTAATTTGACATCGAAACCCAGGTGGACACTCACGCTATGTTCGGCTCATACACGGAAGAGAATTTATGTTGGTGGCATAAGTTTAAGGAAACCATTAGATAAATACTTCATCCATGGGGATTCTGTTGATGGTTTACTCTTATTAAGGTATTCTGAAAGTTTCTTCAAACCCTTAGATCTAACATTTGGAACCCCTTGATGGGTAAATCCCGTGTTCTTCCCCCAATTTGTATTGACGGTCTATTTACATTAGGCCTCGGCTTTGACTCTTCGAATAAAGATTATAAGGTGGTGGTGATTCAATCACTTCCTGAGACCTTAACTTGGCTATACTTAGAACTCACACATGGAAGTGCATTATCATGGATTTTGAAGAGAACGTCAATGAATTAGCTTCTTTTCATGGCGTTCAAATTGGACGAGCTTTATATCGGTACACTACTCCTAGGCGCTACACCAAAGATATTGATGCATATTTGCTATCGTTCGATTTGAAGAACTAGGTTTTTAACTCCATAGAGCTCCCCGGCAGGTCCCATGGATGTGTACATCCCGTTGATTATTGTGGATTCCTCAGAGTCATGGAAGTTGAATCTAATAATACATGTTGTTTATGGGTTTTCCAGAAAGACGGAATGGCCGGCTCTTGGTGTAAATTTTTCACTATGGGTTTCCAAAAGGATGATGATCTTATGAGATCTAGAATGACTATGAGATTTCTGAAGAATCATCAGTTAATATTCATGGACGGCAGAAACAGAGTGGAAATTCGTGACTTTGAGAGAAAACAGATGAAGTACCTGATGGAGAGTAATCCATTGTATAATAGTACAAAGTATTATTCCACTGTATATAAGAAGAGTCTGGTGTTGCTGTAAAACAATCAGGGGATACTTCTTGTCTATTTCTCTTTTGTGTCTCTCAAAGTGCTCAATTCAGTCTTTAGGGTTGGGATCGAAAATTCCTCAGTTGTTACGGGACTTTTATTTGTTTTCTTTGGTAGGATTTGCCTTCCCTATTAAGGGATTTGTGGATCGATCCTGCTGTTTCTTTTAATTCATCATTATAATTATATGGGACTTTTTCGTCTTGTTCTTTTTTAATTGACTTTGTACATGTGTGGTTCTGTTTGTTGTTATTGGAATAAATCAATGGAAGATTGTTAGCTCCAATCGTATTTATGTGGAGATGGACATTTAACATATATAAAGTTAGAGGTATTTTTTCCAACAGGTGGAAGACATCTTGATGGTTGAAGAAAGATACATCAGGCTAGGAGAAAGGAGACAAGTTCTGATAAATTGAAGCTTTCAGACATTCTTTATTGGGAAGCACGGCGACAATGGGAAAAATAAATTCAGCGGTGGAGTTAAGTTGCTGGAAACAGAAGCCGGAAGAAATCGATCGAAAATGAAATGAGGATGGAGCGAGTTGAATGAATAGATTGACAAAGAAGAAACGACCCTCCGTGGAAGTAGTCATGGTGGTGGTTTGTAAACGTGGAGATGCATGATGTTTTAAGAATGTGGAGGTGGAAGAAGTGAGGTTAACATGAGGCCGTGGTGGAGATACATGACATTAAGTTTCGTGGAGACTTAGATTCTCTCGTAACCAACTCATTCTCTTTACAGATTGGGTGTTTGTGGAAACTAGCTCTTTACATTAACTTAATTTTTTAATAATTAATATCTTATATAGTTTAAAATCATAAATTATATTTAGTTATCAATTATAAAGTTTTAGTATCCTTCAACAGAAATAAAATAATATATTGGTTCAATGTATCCATGAAGATGTAAAAAAGGTGATATTGCACCGATTATAAGTTATAACACTATTAAACACTTTAATTATAATTTTTTTTTCATTCAATAAATATCATATTATAATTTTTAAATTAAGAGAAGTTACATAGCTAGATGCATATAATTTTGTATTTAATATTAGTGAAGAATATAATAAAAGTATATTTTAATAGAAAAAACTGTACTTTAATTGTGCTTTTATCTCGGACAGTTTCGATGTAATGATACTATTGTCTCTGATCTTTTTCAACCAAAAGATCTCAGCATATTGATGATAAACCATAAATAGAAAATAAAAACTAAAATGACAAATAAATGTGATTGAAAAGCATAGGAAATTATATAACATATCCGTATGTATATATAAATACGCTCCCGTGACCTTCAATGAGCAAAACACCTTCAGCAGCTGCTCTCAGCCTCCTCCCTGATTTTGAATGGAAGGAAATTGCTGAGAAGAGAGAAAGTGAACTAGTGGTGAACTCTCGTGAGGAACCAAGCTTAAGTAATAGTAGTTCAGTTGTCACTTTTATCAGATAATCCTGGTAATAATGTTATTGTTAATTTTTATAGTTTTTTCTATTTAATTTGTCAAGTTATTTTTGTAACTATTGAGTTATGTTTAGCACCTGTACCTTGAGTATGTATATTAATCGAAAAAATAAAGGTTTTTCCGAGTATAAATGAAGGATATAAAATTATATTCTTGTGTAAATTTTGTATTCAGGGTGCTAATCATCTGTTTTAGGAAATAATATATAAATAAAAAAATTAGAATGAGTTTGTGATATGATATTCCATATAAAGTGATTCTGTTTACGGAACTTTTAACAACTATTAAATATAATAAAAACATATTTTATTATGTAATTTAATCTGTAAAATTCTTAACCTAAAAAGATTGACAATTGAAAGTAAAAGTTCCAATTACCTTCCAATTTGTTGCCAAAATTATATTCCTGCCAAAATTATATTTTTTGGTATCTTTACTACTTATCTTCCAATTGTTTTTTTTTTTTTGGGTAACTTTTCTTTTACCAAAAGTTCTACTTTGATTAGGTTTTGTACTTGTTGCCAAATTCTGTATTTAATTTCTGGGTATTTAAGGCTATTAACCTGAAGGAATAGACAACACTTTTGCAGATACAAAACTTATCACTCGGTAAAAAACTAATAGAAAAAACTTCTGAAGATACAAAAAGATGAAGATGAGACAGGACGAGGACAAGGACAGTTCATTTTATTTGCCAATGGAATTGGTGATGGAAGTGCTGCTTGGGCTCCCCGTCGAGAGTTTGGTGCGATTCAGGTGTGTCTGTAAGTCATGGTGCTCCCTAATCTCTTCTCCTGATTTTGCGTCTTTGCATCTTTCTCGCCACGACGACGGCGACAACATCCTTTGTTTGTCAGCGAAACGCAGGTGGACAATGCGTTCGACTCATACATGGGCGAGAAATTACGTTGGTGACATTGGTTTAAGAAGCCCGCCTCATCTAGCCAACTTTTCTATCTACGGAAATTCTGTTAATGGGTTACTCTTACTCAGGAAATTTTTTCCAAGTCCCTAAAGTTAACAATTTGGAACCCCTCCATAAGAAAGTCACACAAAGTTCCCCCACTTGATATCAACACTAATGCTACAATTATATTAGGCCTTGGATTTCAAGGTTCGCATAATGATTATAAGGTGGTGGTGATTGAATTCCTGGACGGGATCTCGACATCGCTATACAGCCTTCGAACTCGCACTTGGAAGCGCATTGTGACGTTTAGAGAGGGCATCTCGGTTGAGTCGACTTCATTTTGTTCTGTTCAAATTGGAGGGGCTTTATACTGGCACGTTAGAAACTACACCACAAATTCATATTTGCTATCTTTTGATCTAAAGGATGAGCTTTTCACATTCATAAAGCTACCTCCGAGTAGTAATTATTATTGGCAAACTAAATCGATGGTACAACTCATTAATTATCGTGGGTTCTTGGGAGTCTTGAAGATCACCCACGGAGAATGTCGTCTATGGGTTATGGAGAAAGACGGATTGCCAGGGTCTTGGTCTGAACTTCACAATGTATGTTTCTCGGACTTCGATCGACTAATGTGCTTTAAGAAGAATGGTCAGCTAATATACACATCCCACAAAGGAAAAAGAGTGATCAATTACGACTATGAGAGTCTACAACTTAAGCACCTCATCAAGAGTTGTACATGGGATTATCTTAATATTTTTTATTCTACTCTGTATAAGCAGAGTTTGGTATTGCTGTAAAACAATACTCTATTTTAATCAATTATTTAGTATTTTGTAGTGTTGATATAGATAATAAAAAGTTTTATTCCCTTTGGGAAATTTTCTGTGATAAAAGGTTAGGAAAATTTGCTGATTCTAAATCTCTAATCTAGTCTGTAATTCACAAAGAATCCCCAAGATTGCATAACAAGAATAATCTATATTTTCTTGCTGATCTTGTTTTTGAATTGGTATATGAATCATGCGTTACGTCGAAGATATCAGGGAGACTATTAGGCAATCTATTTACTTTTGAATTGGTATATGAATCATGCGTTAGGTCGAAGATATCAGGGAGACTACTAGGCAATCTATTTACTATGGGCCTTAGCTCTGGCAGCCCTTCGCTCGTATCACAAAAAGAAAAAGTATGTTTACGGCTTTTAAACCTGACAATTTAGACATCTCATAAAGCTGTACACTGTATTATAAGAGTCAATATTTAAATCTAAGGAGAGTTTGTTGTTCACATGCAGGTTATTCGTAGAAATCCTCGAGTTGTTTCATATTCACTCGGTCAAATAAAGATATCACGATCAGAAACGTCTTTTATCTTCCCCAACATCAAAATTCCATGAAAATGAGGATGCTGAGGTCACCACATTATTATCTCTTGACATGTAAGAATTGTTAACTACAAATCAATTCCTATGAATAAGTTTGATGAGACAAGAAATTCAATGTCTTAAAGTAGACTGAATTTGATTTCATCATATATATTAGGATCAGGTCATACATAAAATAAAAGGTATTTCTTTTTTTTTTTTCAACTCATTTATACATTTATTACTAATAAGTGGATGTTTGGTCTAAATTATAAAAGTGTTTTTGGATTCTAAAAATTGAAATTAGGTTAAACACTTACTTTTTAAAAAATTAAAACTATTTTTTAAATATAATTTTGGAAAAAAAATTCCCCAAAAACACAAACAGCTATCTTTGCAACAAAATTTGGAAAACATGAGCAACCAAAAGGTTTAAGAAAACCATAATCAGGCGGACGATCAAATAAAAGCTCAAATGGAAAACGATTTTGCAACACAGGTGTAGGTAAACGATTGATCGTATAGACAACTGTAAGAGCAACGATCAAGCCAAAATTGAGCGAGACATGGAAGCATCAATTAGAAATGCACGAGTCATTTCCAAAATATGGCGATGCTTACGCTCAAGCAACCCTATTCCGTTGTTGCTATCAGGACAAGATTTTCAAAAAGAATCCCTTTTGAAGAAAATGAGCAAAGAGAGGAGAGTTATCAAACTCTTTACCTCCATCACTCGAAACATTTTAATTTTGCAATTAAAGAAATTTTCAACTAAAGCCTGAAAATTGCAAAAATTGAACAGTACTTCATATTTCAATCGCATAGGATAAATCCAGGTAAACCTGGTAAAATCATCAACAAACACAACAAGATATCGAAAACCTTTATGTGAAAGCCAAGGTGATTGCCAAACATCTTAATGTATTAATTCAAGAGGGGAAACATATCGATGTTCCGCTAATATAAAAGGAAGAGTATGTGACTTTTCCAAACGACAAGTCGTACAAGTATCATGAAAACGATTTGTAAGTTTAACAGATTTATTTATCCTAAGTAAATCCAAAACTCAAGCTCCACAATGTCCTAGTCTCCTATGCCAGGTATTGCCAGTCTCACTCGGAGCTAAGTTAGCTGAAAGATGTGGTGTCTCAATGGGCGAAGTAAGGGATAGACATTTCCTACACTAGGGGCCTACAAAAGAACATCACCCGAGGTGTTGTCCTTCATAGAAACATAATCAATATGAAAGGTGACATGACAATTCTTATCCCGACACAACTATTTGACCGACAGGAGGTTATGCTAAAGTTGAGGCACATGATAAACATGTTTTAAAAGAAGTGGCCAAGAAGCGGTTTGCAATGACAAAGTACCAACATTAGAAATAGGTAACAAGATTCCATTTCCAACCCGAACCTTAATAGGACCAGAGTAAGCAGATTTAGAAGATAGCTTACCATCGTCGAGCGTCATGTGAGAGGTCGCTGCTGAATCGGGATACCACAGCTTGTTCACCATTTTCAACCTGATTGAAAGTAGCAAATGCAGGAAATGCGGGTTGCTGACGAGGTTGATAACGATTGGGGCAACCGTCGGCAGAATGTCCTGGAGCATGATAAATATGGCAAATAACATTAGGACGGGAACCTAATATCCCTTCGAATAGTTAGTGCTTGCATGGGAGTAGTTAATACACGAAGTAGAAGGACCAAAAGTACAAGACAATGACCCAACTGAATTACGAAATGCAGCACTCGTAGGCATACTCCTAAGGGAGGCCCGATCGGAAGAATTGTTGCGGTGGGAGACTTGCTGATGGTTACGATTGTTGTTGCGATTCCGATTGCGATTATTCCGACCCTTTCTTCCTTTGTTGTAGTGGCTAGAGTTTCCTTTCCCGGAGCCATATGACCACGAAGATGCACCCCTGAATTGGAAGCATCACTCTTTGGTGCAAAAGTAGTCGAGATAAGGGAGGCGAATGCCCGATGCATAGGGGTCACTAGCACACCCAAAATTAAGTCGTTGCTCGTAAAAGATAAGTTTGGAGCGTAGATCATCAAAAGTGTGAACACCAGGAAGCGGAAAGTAGGCAGTGACAAAGGTATGATACTCGGAAGGGAGCCCAAGCAGTAGCAAACCGAATAAGTTCTAAGTCTATAACGAGGGACTGAATAGCAGCAAGTGAATCAGCTATGTTCTTAATGGTTCGGAGATAATTATCCATGGACTGATTTTCCCCATTGAAACATGAGTAAGCATGCGTTTAAGGTCGAGAGCCCAAGCTAAACTAGCGAGTGTTAAACCGAGACTCTAAATGTTGCCAAATTTGAAGGGAACGAGGCAAGCTACGAACTTCACTCAAAGTTTCAGGGAAATAGTAGCAAAAATCCAAGCACGCAACAACCGATCAACTCGTAACCAATAAGAATAAGTAGGATTTACAACCGAAAACCCGGGGCAACAACTAAGTGATACAACGGTTGAGAAACAGAACCATCAAGCATACCACTAATCGATGCATAATAGTGAAAGAGGAAAATTGTTCTCGCCAAGATAATTAAATCGTCAACCGAACGAAGAATAATCGTAACGTAATTAGTGATATTTACCATCTAAAGAGACGATAGAAGGGGCGGCAGACCACTCGGTGGCAGCAGAGCAAAGGAGCCGGCGGCGAAGTCGTCGGCGGTGACCGGGAGACAACCGTGCGGAGGACACCGGCGACGCAAAGAAGTCGGGACTCACCGATGTAGGCGACGTGCTCCGGACAAGAGAACCGGTGAAGGACACCGAAGGTGGCGGCGGGAGCCCAGTGTTCGATTGAGGCGGAGGTGGTGGCGGGAAGGCGAACGCCGAGGAGGATGCAACGAGGGACGACGGAGGCGACGCTTGGAAAACCGAAACAGGGCGTAAACCGCGAGAGAGGAAAAGGGAAGCACCGGCGAGGAGTGCACGAGGGAAGCACCAGCTGGAGGAGCAGAGGAAGCGGCCGAGACGACGGCGGCGGAAGCGGCCGGCGGTGAGTCGAGAAGGAGGGCAGCCATGGAGGAGAGAAAAATTAGGGTTAGGGTTTGAGGAGGATGGTGCAGCCGTGAGAAGCAACAACAATTTTTTTTTTTTTTTTTTGTGAGAGGGGTGGCTGCTAGGGTTGCACTCAAATTTTAAATCGAGCATTTGGCTCCGATACCATATGAAAGATAATGGTGGAATGACTCACCAATATGGGAGTCCGACATTTTATATATATAGAAGATAATACGTAAAAATAATTTACAATTATTTTATGTACAATAATATCTCTAATACTTTATTAGCTATTTTTATTTCTAATTTTTAAAAAACTCTCTAATAACCACCCACAACCATATTATTTCTCTCGCTCTCTCTCCTCTCTTTTCACGTTAATCTCTTCTTTATCTCTCTTTTTCTCTCCTCTCCTTGCTTTCTCTCGTTGTTTTGTTTTATCTCTATCTCCTCTTTTTCTCTCTTTTTAAAAATCTTGGTCAAATAAATTAATTATTTAAAAACACTTATATAAAATTTGAGCCAAACATTTCAATTTTTTTAAAACTAAGCCAAACATGCTCTAAATAAGTGATAATTGATTAACTTTTAAAGAAAATTTATTCATAAGTAGGTCCTTAGATTACAAAAATTTAATATTTAATTATAAATCTAATTTACTTTTTAAAACTACGTTCACTCTAAAATAAAATTTTAAAAAATCTAACATTTACCAAAAATTATTTAAATCTTCCAATAATAAAAATTATATTCAAAAATAGACAAGGGTATTTTTAAATAGTAACCTTGAGAAAATTTTCAAATTAGTTGCATTTTATTTTCATCAAATTATAAGATAGAACGTTATTAAACATATAGTACTTATGGATATTACTTTATTATTTATAATACCTGAAAAATTTTATTATCATTTATCAATAATATGTGGTACTAAAGTGACAAGTAATGCTATATCGTACTAATGTGAAATAGGATAGTAAATGAGAAGACAAAATCCATACCTTGATGGTTTATATTGGCTTGCCAATGATCCTAGTAGTTAAGGGAACCTTAAAATCCTAGTAGTTATCAGATTGAAATGGGTTTCCAGCTTGGATCGTGCCACTCTCAGTTTATCGGACTACTGTTTACCCTGCATCTGCAACCAATACCCAAAAAAATGACAAAAGGAAACAAGGAAACCATTTGTTTTAGCCTAGTTGGAGATGTAGGACCCTTAGCACATAACGAATCTAATCAATCTCAGGAATGGCAAAGATTAAAATGCAGAATTACAAAGTTGGTTTCTAAATTTGAATTGTGATCAAGAGATAGACGCAATTCGGTCTCTTTTGGATCTTTAATTTAAGTTTGAGACCGATTATGGTCTTTTTGAGAGTGTTTTTTGGGTCTCGATCCAGGCGATTTCTTGTAGTGTATAATTGCCTACTAAAACCATCATTGTTATATTTTTTTAAGTTCGGATAAGGCACAAAAGTGCAATACAGATACAATGGATGATGGGGGAATTGAACCTAGGAACTCATGACCCATTACCTTAGTTTTGATCACTTAACCAAGGCCTGGTACCATTGTTATTCATGAATTGGCGTAATAATCAAAATTAGGACCTTAATTAGTATATTAGATCTCATGTTTATATGTGCTCTCTCACTCTCATAAAATTGTGCCATATGTTACCTTTCCTTTTTTAGCTTATATATATTTTTTTAAAAAAGGGTAGAAGATGTGGTTAAAATCCAAATCCCATTATATAAAATTTGCCTCTTTTCACTCATATCAAAATAATCCAACCCGAATGATTTGAACCTAATGGCCAGAATCTTAACCCAAAAATTTTTCACTAAAGTTTTTTTTATTTTACAGAAGAAGTTTATTAAATTACATATTAATTAACCTGAAATTAAAAAATCTAACCCAAAATCGAAACCAACCTGATTAGTCTTTTAACCTAAAATCTAATAACTCATTTGGTAGTCCCCTTTTACCCCCGGTCGGTAGAATTAATTGATCTCATATGTCCTCAAAGGCATACTTCCTCCTTCCCGTTTAATTAGCAAATCCCTCATCTCCTTATTAGACCTGGAAAAACTAACTCGAACCGAACGGGTCAACCCAAACGACCCAAAACCCAAACCGAACCGACATCCGAAATTGTTGAACCGCTTTGACCCGAAAATCGAAATATACCAACCTAAAACCGAACCGACCCGAAATGTAATGAACCCGATTCAAACCTCGAACCAAAATAACCCGATCCGAAACCAAACCGACCCGAAATATAATTGACTCGATTACAACCAGAACCGAATCAGATCCGAACCCGAATAAAAGTGACCCAAACCCGAACCGAGCCGAATCCGAATTCGACCCAACCCACATTTTTTGGGTGGGTCTCTCATAATGGACTTTTGTGCTTGTAGTGGTACAATTTTGATCGATCTCAAATCCTATTCAAGCGGATCCATACCAAGGGATGGTGATGGATCTCATAATATTGTATTGTATATGGTTAACTCGAAACCGACATTGACCCAACCTCGAATCGAAACCGACCCGAATTTGACCAGATCCGAAATTAACCCGAATTGGACTCGAACCCGACTCGAACGAGATTGACCCGAAGTTGAATTAAATCGAAGTTGACCTGAACCGAAATCAAACCGAACCCGAACGAGATCGACCTGAAGTTGACCCAAACCGAAGTTGACCCGAACCAAAACCGAATCGGACCCGAATGAGATTGACCCAAAGTTGACCCGAACCGAACTCGAATCGAATGACCTGATTGCTACGTCTACTCCTTATCCATCAACACCATCCAACATATTCCATTGCTGTATTTTTTCTGGCGTGATTAAAGGTGAGATTAAAGGTGAGATCTGCAACTCATTGTTCCTCAACCCGTCCCCCTATATCTAAATCTGTGCCCCTTTGAATTAGGGTTTAGGGTTTGACCCTAAAATATTAATCAATCCTTGAACCTTAATTTGTACTTCAACACAACGCCTAAACCCTTTGAATTAGTGTTTTTTTTTTTTCATGTACAGTGATTGTTGGGCAATTCACTTTTAGCCTAGTAAATTGAAATCTTTATTAGTTGGGAATTGAGATTTGAAACTACTTCAGTATCTCTCCAACTTACAGCAATTATCAGATGCATCTAATTCAATACCCCTCTTGTATTGATTTGTGGTGCAGATTGAATCATCATTCAATTCTAACCAAGATGGAGGATCAGAAGCACTTACCCATTGAATTGGTTACTGAAATACTGCCAGTCAAGAGTTTACTGAGGTTCCTGTGTTTTTGTAAGTCGTGGCATTCCCTAATCTCTTCCCCTTATTTCGTTTACCTTCATCTTGCCCGTTTCCATGAAGACGATGATGACAACAGCACCCTTTTGACATACGATGATGACAACACTCTCATTTTGACATTCATTCGCCATCAAGCTACTAATCACACTCCCATTTCGACATCCATCGGCCATGGACATACAGCTGATGATGGTTGGATGCTACGTTCTACTCGTACTTTCAGAAAGTGCCCTGACAATTATTTTATACATGGGGATTCTGTGAATGGGTCACTATTATTGGCTAGCCTTTTTCTGTCATGCAAATTGGGATTTACGGAGATGATGCTCTGGAATCCAATAATAGGAAAAGCCCATAAACTTCCCAATCTCGAGATTTGTGATCCTGTTTATTTAGGGCTCGGGGTTAACCTTTCCAGTAATGATTATAAGGTGGTTGTCATCGCCAAGAAACCATACACCTCGGTTCATCTTTACACCCATAGTATCCGCACTTGGAGGACCATTGTTGACCATGAAGAGAGTATGATCAGCATTCTGCCTTCTCGTGGTGTTCTAATTCAAGATACAATATTATGGATTATCTTGGAGTCTGAAGAAGAAAGTGGACATATGGTGTCATTTGATGTGAAAGATGAAGTATTTGACTACACAGCCCTACCTTCCGCCGATTCTACCAGTAGCAGAAGTCCCATTGCTTATCGTGAGTGGGTTGAACTATTCGATATCTGTGACAATGACAAGTACTCTGGCACTTTATGGGTGATGGAGAAGGATTGTGTGCCAGGGAGTTGGCGTAAACTTTATACAATTAATTTTCGAGAACGTTATTTCCCTCTGATTATATGTTTCAAGAAAAATGGACAGTTTGTATTCTCGACGCATAGAGGGATCATCAAACTGAGTAACATGGAGACTCAACATGTGAAGTTTGTGAAAAATCACTCATTTAGGAGTCTCTCTTTTTGGATATAGCACTCTTTTTAAGGAGAGCTTGGTATTACTATAAATTAGAGCGAGCACAAAGGAGCTTGGTATTACTATAAATTAGAGCGAGCACAAAGGATCAGAGGTCGCAACGAAGAATGTATATGGCATCACCATGAATCTTGATGTCAAGGTTGAAGTTGAAACATTCCAGTTGGAACCAAGTTTGGCTGCTTGGCTCTTTTTCCCTTGCCCGTTAGAATTTTCAGTTTATGTTAAAATTTGGAGTTCGTTGTTTGTAATTGTAAAGACGATTAACACCAAAACGCCTAGATGCTTCGTGTTTTTTTTCCCCCAGTTCAATTAAGCACTTTTCTTATAATATTGCAACTAATTAGGTCTTGATCAAATGATCAAAGCCGAGATTCCGAATACATTGAGTTTCGGGTTTGATTTATCCCTCCCCTAGGATATTATATTATTTTTGTGGCTCTTCCGAACAAAAAAATTATAATATTCACTACTTCAATAATGACTTTTAAATACGGGCCTTTTACAACGGTTATGAAGAAAACCGTAATAATTACACTTAACACTATGATATAACAAATAAGAGAGTGACATTTTGTAACGCCCCACTACGTAACCACATAAATAAGTAATCAACAAAGAAAGACTTGTAATTTGGGAGACATTACCGTCGTTTTCATAATGAAAACAAGGCAAATTCATTTGAGCAAATTAATTATTCAAACAATTCATGTAACTATCCAATCCAAATTTTCCTCACGTAAAATGAAATCTTCAAAATCCCGAGGATAAGCTGGTGAGGAATCATGAGCCAAGAGACCAAGTGAGGGACTAGCATGTGTGGGTCAAGACGAACAGTCATACATCACTTTTTCTTACCAACGATTATCGTTTCCTTCCTCTTTAAGCTTTATGTGTGATTGTGAATAATCCGCCATGCGCTCGACTTCCTAAAAATTTTAAAACATAAAATAATAGATGTGTGAGTTAGAAGCTCAGTATGTTACCGTTATAAAATAAAATTATAATTTAAGTGCTCTTAAATCATGTATATCTTAAATCATTTTTCTTGAATAAACAGTTTGCAAACTTGTCTATTGCCGATTTGCTTTGCTTGATTTAGCCAAACTTAGGACTCGTATCGTGAAGCAAACAATCATGGGATCCGACTCCTAGGTTCATTGAACCATAAGGCGATCTGTTGTGGACAATTGAACGATTAACGATTCTCGTGAACAATTAAACGATTAACGATTCTCGTGCACAATTGAACAATTAACGATTCTGCGAACAATTGAACGATTAACGATTCCGTGCACAATTGAACAATTAACGATTCCGTGCACAATTGAACGATTAACGATTCCGTGCACAATTGAACCATTAACGATTCACGTGAACAATTGAACGATTAACGATTCTCGTGCACAATTGAACAATTAACGATTCAATGCTCGCTAGCGAGCAACATTATCCAGCGTCCCCGGATCAACTACGATCATATTCATTCATGGATCATCATAACAGCTTAATGGGTCCCTTGCATGGCCAAATCATGATAAATTGTGAAAACTTATTTATAAATGCCATGAATTGTAAGCATCAACTCGTTAATATGTAAAACTTTTACTTTTAGTATAAATGTAAAGGCAATAACGTACCTCAGCGTGCCGAACACCACAATTGCCGATTGTTTCGCAACACAATTTCAATTCGATTTCGTTGCTAACACAAATCTACTTTTGTAGACTACTAATCCTTTAACAATATTTATATGCATTTTCAATAAACTTTTACTTTTTGCGTACCTTTCCATATTGTTTTCTTTTGATCTCGATATTCATACATTTTCTAGAAATAAGCTATTGATGATATAGTTTGAATTTGTACATAACAATTGATGAGTTTAATTCCCTATTCTTGTAATAAAACTCAAGTTTGATCCTTAGCTTCTATCACCTCTTGTATGTGCTTACTGCAGACCTAACCTTAATTGTACCACTCGTTTCATCTAGTATACCTACATATCCACTTATATGTAGCCAAATATTCTTCTTACTTAAGATGTCGATTTGATTTTCTAATTTTCTAAAAATTTTGGCGGAATTTCGTTTGAAACATGGCAAATCCATTAGGCTAAAAGCCTTAAAAACCCGCATAAAATCCACAATAAAACTAAACAAGCCACACGTTCGGAGTATACAACTCAAGAGTATATTTACAACCACAAAAACTAAGTTTCAAACCAAGTATATAAACCAAGTCGCGATCTCGTCAATATTCTCATTTTCTTGTGCCCATGAACTTTTCGATTTTTGATCAAGACAAGAACCTTCATACATATATATTTATAGCTAAGGCTTCGGTTAAGTAATTTAATCATAAAAATCCCGATTATCGGGAGATGGCCCCGTACGATTAATTTCTTTATGAGTAGTACCCATAATCGGTTAACGATTTAGTAGATCGTAAACAAAATAGTGAAACTCATTAATATTCTAACATGTTAACATTTAAATATTTTGAAAAGTATAAATAGTAACGTACCTGAGGTAGTTGTTTGTTTCCCTTTAAATATTGTTTTTCGTTCTTTTCTTCGAACATGTCATTTCCGTCGCTTTTCGGTTTTCATAAAGTAATTTGATTCGATAAGTTAGGTCGCTATTCAGATTGTCATACTACTTTTCTTTTCTTTCTTTTGTAAACTCTTACATTCGATTTCTTTTAAATTCCTCACTTGTCGCTCAAAGTTCATTTAAGTTCAAGTCTCTCACAATTTTATAAAGATCTATTCGTCCTCCCTTCTCAACTCGATTCAACATTCCGAATTTCTTTTCAATCATAATCTCTCTTTCAATAATATCCCCAAACCTTCTTTAAGATCATTCATCACTTAGTCATTCATGTTTCATTATAATCTAGCAATCATGGCCTTATTTTTCACCTCATCCCAACTTATTTCAATAAGACCTCGGTTAATTCCAACAAAACCTTCCACTTCACCGGCTAATTTACATTTATTTCATATTTTCAATTCAAATTTAGCATACCCAATTTCCATTCCATTCACGCACATTAATATGCGAGATACTCTATCAAATTTCCTTTTTAAATTGATTCACTCTTACTTAACTAAACTAATATTCAATCACATTAATTTGCTCAAGTTTAGCACACATACAGAAATAAATTCAATCTTCCATCAATCTCCGATTACACATCCTTAAAATCAACTCACAACAATGTATACAGACTCGTACTTCAATCATCCTCAATATCTTTCCTCCAATTCTTCCACAACCAAATAATTCATACATACTCATATAGAAGTTTAACAAGCACATTCACAATTACAAATAATCCCAAATTAATTTTCAATACTAATTTAACACATAAGAAACCCTAAATCCAATTTCATGTATCCATATTTCAATTACTCCCCAAGTTCATCCAAATCCACCGCAACCAATTCAAAACTCACATTTATTTGTCTACTTATTCAATTACAACATGAGTTTATAATAAAATTTGCTTAGAAATTAAGGATTGCAGATATACCTCAAAATGAGTTAGAGGTGGAATTGAATGGTGGTGGCTCGGTGGTGGAGATCTGGGTTGTTGGGCGGCAGTGGCAAGCACTGGTCGGCGGTGTCAGGTGCCGGCGGCGGCCAGGGGACGGTGGCACCAGCCAGTCCGACAGCGGCGGCAGCAGCAGGGGCGGAGCAGCCCCTGTTCAGCGCAGAACAGAGCGAAAAGGAGAGAGGGATGCGATGGAGGTAACGGGGGTGGCCAGAGGCGTCGGCGGCGGCCTGCTGGCGGCGGATGAGGCCAGCGATCGATGGCCGGTGGCGGCAGCAGCACGGGGCGGGGGCTGCTTGGCGCAGAACAGAACAATGAGAAGAGAGGAAGAAGGCAGCAGGGTGGCGGCCATGGGCGCCGGCGGCGGCTGGGTGGCGGCGGTAGGGCCCGAGGAGGCCTGGCCGGCAGTGGCAGTGGCCAGCAGTGGCAAGGGGAGAGCGGGGAAGAAAATGTGACAGGAGGATTGAAGAAGGATATGTTAAGCTTGCCTCACAAGCCCCTTCACTGACTTCTCTCAAGATAATTCTAGCCACTGCTTTCCCTTCTTTTTTTTTTTATTTTTTTTTAATATCTCCTATCTTTTTACTATTTCCATTACCACATAGTTAAGTATATAACTATACGTTTGGTTAAATTATATTTGCTATTATAATTAAAATATTATATATATATTATTTTATTTTATTTTATTTTTGCTTGTTTATTTAATTTGTTCGGGTTCGAATAAAATTTTACATTATCCAAACATATATATATTCCGTTGTACAATTATAAATTTGTATGAATTACCCGTTGTTATTCATGATTATCATATTTGTTCGCACCTTTTATTTCGGTTTCATATTGTGCGCGGCTCACTACTCTTAAACAATATTAAGACGATAAAATGTAAATTTAAGATAATTAATTACGATTAAGTTTCGGGGTATTACACATTTTTATAATAATCTGGAAAAATGAATTGATTTTTAACTACGAGTCCTAAAACAGAACCATAATAAAAAGTCAAGTTGGACCTACTACTACGGTTCTCAAACACAACCGTACTAATAGGTTACACTATATATGGTTCTCCATAAAAACATTAGTAGTAGGTCCAGGTGTTCCCAAAAATTTTACATCACTCTGGTATTTTTGGGAAGACTTGGCCTATTATTAAGGTTCTTTATAAAAACTATAGTCATGGTTTAGATGACTTCTCCTATTACCACGGTTCTTTAAAAGAACCGTAGTTATAAGTTGCACTTCAATTTCGGAGTTGTAAGTCTTGATAAAGAGTGCTCCACCAAAGAAGTGGAGATGACTCATGAATGCTTGAAGAAGATTTTAATTATTAGAAGCTTAATTCTTAAAGAAGGATTAAGCTTTCGATAACTAAAATCTTCTTCAAATATTCTGCAGTCATCTCCACTTCTTCTGTGGAACATTCTTTGTCAAAGCTTGCTCCTCCACAATTAAAGTGCACTGGACATATTAAAACATACGATTGAATTGAATAGAAGTATCTAATTAAACTTGAATACAAATTTTTGTGGATTAATTTACTAATTAAACTACCTAACACAATATTGTTTATATACTGCTTAAGGTTTTTGCATATACATACATAACAACATAAAGCAGTAGAGAAAATTATGTATGACCATGGGTTGTATATTATTGTAGCATCACATACATAACTTTTTTTCCCTTGTTTTTGGGTACGTAGCAGATTCGTAATCGATTGTTGGCATTTTATTTGTTATGAAAATGATTTAATTTCATTATCAATGTATTTTAAAAATGAAAGGTAAGAGCTTGAAATACAAATTCAAAGAAGTGAATAATTATATTCTACTTATTTGTTTTTGTGCTTGAAAAGAAAACCCCAATTTCTATCGTATTCGCATTTTCTATTATTAAGTATAATTATTTCTTTGGGTCACCCCCTACGAATGTGTGGTTGCTGTGGTGTAGTGGTTATCACGTCAGTCTTACACACTGAAAGTCCCCAATTTGATCCTGGGCAGCAACATCATCTAACGGGTCTTTTTTTTTCACTGAACACGTTCATTTTGTGATTAGATTTTTTATTTTCATAATTACATCATTAACTGATAGTCGTAGTAGCGTTGAATCCATGCATTTTTTAAAATACTCCATCCGTTTCAAAATATATGTCGTTTTAAGGTTATCCGGGAATATCAGAAAACACAAAATTCAAGACAAATTTTATGTTAAAAGACTAATTAAGTTGCCCCTATATTTTATTGAAAATAAAAAAATCAATGAAAAAGAAGAGAAACAAAGCAATTAATAAGGACGAAGTTGGAAAACTAGTAATTAATATGTTATTGAAATTGTAAAGTGCCAAGTATTATGAAATGAGAAAAGTTAATTAAAGTGACATGTATTTTGAAACGGATGAATTATTTTTTATAATGATTGGACTTAAATTTTCCATGTAGAAAATCTTAACCATAAAAGTTAAGATAAGAGACTGAGTTCAATTTCGGAGTTGTAAGTCTTGACACGTTCCCGATCTACAATGCAATCTGATCTCATTGGGTGCCTTTACTAAAGGGCTAAGGTCTCCGGCTGAAGGTAAAGTCTTGAAGGTGATCAAAGGCTCTAAGGTTTTGTTGAAGGGTTCAAGGCACGGAGGTCTCTACATACTTCAATTAACTCGCGAGTTTTAGAAATTTCGAGTAAATTAACAAATGATGGTCTAATTCGTTTATTTGATTTGTGGTTGGAACACGTAAAGAAGAAAGGGTTGATAGAGATGATGCCTTCAGCTAAGTCCAAGGGGAGCTTGGAGTTAGTGGGTGGTGACAACCAGTGATTGTTCTTCGAGGTGAAGCCCTCCGGAGTATTACTTTTCGGGAAGGAGAGGTAGGTTGAAGGTGAAAAGTAAGGGTTCGGATCTGGTCCAAGGTGAAGATTATTAGGAGATGGCCCAAAATCATGCTCAAAGCTCAAAACAGCTAGCACGGTCCGGGGAACAAGGAACATGGGCGTTTCAGCCAAAGAAGAAAACAAATCCAGAGGTAGCAACCGACATGTGCTACCCGTGTCGATGGGCATAGTCTGTGTTGGTCTGTGCCGCTTGCTTACTATCTGTTTGTACATTTTTTGGTCAGTTTTGCTGCTTTGATTGTTCGAGTATATTAAGGCTTGTAATTGCAGTGCGGTCATTATAGGCCTAAGGGGTGCTACCTTTTCTATTTAAAGGGAGTTGGTTCATCTTTGTAGATCATCCAAGAATCACACAAAAAGATCCAATTATACTAGCATTAGGGTTATAGTGAGTGTCAATATGGAGGGGGTAGTGAGATTGGGTTATCTCGGGTTTTGGAAAAGTCTCGGGGTTAAGACCGTTCTTGTATTCTCTTATAACAGGGGAATCGATTTGCTTCGCCGATCATGATTTTTTCCTGGTTTGAGTTTCCAAATTAAAATTCTTGTCTCCATTGATTTAGTGTTTTCATTTGGTTTGTTCAAATTTCTGATTATCTTGTTCATCCAAAAACACTTCCGGATTCAATTCCTAACAAATTCTTGAATTTAAAAAAAAAAAGAAAAAGAAAAAGGAGAGAAGAGGAATACATTTCACGCAGGAAAACAAATTGTTCAACTATTGTCTCTGCACAACTATTATCTCTGCACACAAGTTTAATATCAAGGCTATTTTTGAACCCTAATAGTGGCGTTCGAACAATTTCTCCTCCCTTGACTTTCTTCCACCTGTTCATGCAAATTAAACCCAAAGCAGTACACTGAGTAATTTAACTATAATTAGCATGATCATGGACTTAATTGGTCTAATTAGAGCTAATTATGCTATGATCGCGGAGTATTACCTGTATTTAGTGACAAGGAAGTGGAGGATTATAGATAACAAAACTTTGGCAAATTCTGCTCCAGCACATTGCCTTATTCCTCCTCCAAATGGCATGAATGTTTTCGATATTACATCTTGTTGCATTTCCTGAATATTCATTCAATTAAAAAAATCAATCTTTTTAAATTTCCTTTTCTTTTTGGCTTTGTTTGGAGATTTAGCACCAAAGAAAATCAGAGAAAAGTTAATAAATAACATTCCAACGCCATGGATTGAAGGTAAGTGGATCTTTGTATATATCTGGGTAATAGTTTGTAGAGGTTACTAGCATAATCATCCATCCTGCTGGGATTGTGTATCCTGCATAATCACGCATGTACGCACAACTTGGTAAGCCTAATGGGTGGGGAAACGGAAGAAACCATTACTGTAAATTCCGACCCTGGATGGAATACTGCAAGAGTAGTGTAGGGATTCAGGTGTACTCATCCTTATTCCGATCTGACATTTATATATCATAAAACTATGTGACTAATTTATATAGGATGAATCATAATTGTACATACCATTTATTTGGATATCTTTCAATGTTTTTCTCAGTAAACCGAATGTAAGATTTTCCAGCCTCAAAGACTCATTGATCACCTGCATTTTTTATTAAAAAAAAATTATTTATCAGTAACAATTTTTTAGTGTCTTTCTTGGGTCAAGAATGTAGATCAAAGGATTACCTGCAGTGTAAAAGTCATTGATTTCACTTCACTCCAACTGAGGGGAGAGTCATTAGGGGCTTTTCTGCTTTTTAAAACTCTCTCATGCTCAGCCTGTTCAAAAGATATTAGTTGAATAACCAACAAATGTAGAAGCCCCTAATCGATCATCATCAGAGAAATAGATATGTCAGACTTTAAGTGATAATTACCTCTAACTCTTCCAAAACATGAGGATTTTCTGACAAGAATTTGAGGACTAAAGTCAGTGTCGAGGAGATAGAATCAGAGCTGGAGAAGAGGAGGCCGAACATATAAGTTGTAGCGTAAACTCTTCCGTCAAGAACTTCTCAGTGTTGCGGTCTTTAAGGATATGGTCTAGGAAGTCCCCTCGATAGGTTTCAGGTGAAGCCAACCTCTCCTTCAGAACCCTCCTCATCATATCAATGACCTCCCTTTGGTCCTAATCAAATCACCCCATTGTAAATATGATGGGTTTAATGAGACTAAGATTTGAAGGATTGAGTAATGAGGGCTATACCTTTAAACATCTATGATATTTAGTGCCTGGGATGTTTAGTGCGGAAAGGAGAAAAGGCTTTTTGTAATGTGATTGTGAGTATATTTCTCCGCTATCTTTTCCTTGCTCTTTTCTTCATCATATCCAAATAGATGCTTTGCTTCAAACTCTATATTCATCTTCACTCCAACCACACAAAAAGGTTACAACTCGTAAATTGAATAATCTTTAGTTAAGTTAAGAAGGGGATAAAAAGATCACTTACTTTGAGTTTAGATTCTTTTACGGCAATAGATTCCTGAGTCGATCAATTATGCAAAGATTTTATAACCAAATCTTCGAGATGAGAAACCAAATTTCCTCGAAAAGTTTCAGAACCTAAATGGTTCAAGGTGATGTTCCTTATGTACTTATGGATAAGGTCGGTAGTAGAAAGTCTGCCTTCACCGTCTAGTGCAAAGAGCTTAGAGAATGTGTCTGATTCAACTAGGTTCCCTTCTTGTTGGACTATGTAATGATTGTGTTGGGTGGTGTCTAAAATCTCATAATTTAGGAAAGATTGTTTCCTTATAGAATTGGGTATCTTAAACCTAATTGTATTCAGATAAGAGTTTGTTTCCTATTTGTATTAGGTAATTGTTACCTATTAGAATTAGGAGTAAAAGTTTTGGTAGGTTTAGGAGATTCTGTTGGGTTAGGATTTCTTTCTTATTTAAAGGAGGGTTGGCCTCCATTGTAAATCAAGGGAGTTATTGTGAGGAGAGTGTTGTGAAATTGGGATGTCTCGGGTTTGGAAAGATCTCCGGGTTTGAGATCATATTGTACTCTCTCATAATAGTGAAATCATTGTGCCTATGTAGTTCGTGGTTTTTCCCGATTTGGGTTTTCTACATTAAATTCTTGTCTCGTTCCTATTTTTCGATTTCTATCTAATTTCTTGGTATTGTTTTTGTCATCCTAAATCGCTTCCGCATCTTTGCTCTAACTTTACCTATTAAGTGAGGGTTAGAGTGGGGCTAATTTCCTAACAGATTGAAATCCATGTCGCTTGACACCACCACGAGCCTTCCCACAATATGCGTTTGGAATATCAGCCCATATCTCGATAGATAATTAATATTAAAAATAATTAAATTAATATAGAACAAGTATGTATTTAGTGTCTCTTTGTATGTCCGTCTTGGGGGTAGGCGTGTTTACCTTTGAACTCTAGACGGAACGAAATAGGGAAGATCGACAGAGTAACTAGGAATGAGAAGTTGGAAGGTTTCTCCAACGAGAGTGAAACCCTTAGATCCCGGAGGTAGAATCACCCCAATTTTATTTCTTGAATTTCTTCTCGTAAAAACCAGATAAATGAAACATATTGCTAGTAGTGTGGCAAAATATAAACCATTTGATCACATTTTCGTAGCACCTACAAGAGGTGGCAATGACAGAAAAGGAAGAAACCGAGAAGTTGGATCAGAAAGTTTATGTTTAGGTTTTGATGAAACCGATCATTGAGGGTAGTTTGCTTATATAATTTTCAGAATTTGAGTTTGGGAAACTCATAAAAAATTAACAGAAAAAGAAATTAATGAATGATAAACAAAGGGTACATAAGAAAATCAAATGAGCCAAGGATGACCGTCAATGGGTAGGTTTTAGCTGTTAATCATTCATTATTATATTACCAAGCTCAGGTTTAAAATCCAAGCCCACAACCCATCCCAACTTCATGCACATCTAGTAAGAAAATTGTCCCCACCAAGATTCGCATCCTGGTGAACAAAATGGAAGGGTGGAGTACTTACCACTATGTAACACTCACTTAGTTGGTGTTTTTGAATACGTAAAACACTTAATTAAAGCCCAAAATGCTAAATGTGTATTTTGTTCAGCCACATCCCATATGATACACTTCCTTTGAACTTGCATATCAAGCATTGGGATGTTATTCGTTGTGTTTCTTAATTCTTAAATTCTAGTTGACAGTTTTATTCTGAAAGTACACATGCTTAGGCCAAAATTTATAGTCTTTTAAATGTGTATATTTTGATCAACCGATATTTCATAAGGGAAAAGGCAGCATAAATGGTACTTCCTCCTCCCCCATTATTTTTCTTTTTTTTGGGGGGTTGTTGGAATTCATGAGGCACAAGGACTAGGACTAGGGGTGGAGAAATTGAATAGGAGGTTTAGTTTATTCAGGTTCTGGTAGACTAAGGCAGCTTTGATAGCACATTTGATTACACTACTACCATTGACTACATGTTCAATTCTCTTTTTACAAATATCTTATTATGGTCCTGAATATCAAAGTTATGCATGATTATCATTATGCACTACAAGATTGAGTACTATCGTCCAAAACTGAAAAAAAAAAAAAAAAAAACCTTGAATGTGACTGGATGGAAGCTCCCACACTCATATTAAGTTCTGTTGTTGTAGAATGTAATCCATGTTAAGTTTGAACTTAATTCAGATATTAAAAAAATGTGCTCCTGTCCCTGGCCACGACTTCACGCATGGCCTCTCTCCTCTCAGTTTCTCTCTTTCTCTATCCCCGGCCCCGACTTCACGCATGGCCTCTCTCCTCTCAGTTTCTCTCTTTCTCTATCCCCGGCCACGACTTCGCGCATGGCCTCTCTCACAGCCCTCTGTCGCCCTACCCACCGCCCAATCGACGGCAGCCCGGTACCGCCTGGATGCCCCCTCTCTCACTTGCTCTTATACTCAGTCGCTCACTGTGTCATGGCCACTCACTTGTGTTGACTCATACATATCCCTTGTCGCCTGCCCGCTGGTTGTCTCCGAGACGCTGCCCACACCCACCCGTCCGCCGCCTCCCGCTGGTTGTCTCCGAGACGCCGCCCACACCTACCCTCCCTTCATTCGTTAGTTCATTTTGAATTTAAGGTTAAGGTTTCCAAATTCTAACTATTAAAATTTTTGGCTATTAATGTTACAATTATATGCATTATTGCAACAATTCTTTTGTTGTTTGATTGATTTGGTGAAATATAAATTTTTGATTTTTGATTTCAACGTATTATTATTATTTTGTTCAATTTGGTAATTGGTGATTGGTGATTTTGTTTGGTGAATTGTGAATCTCTCAAAGTTAGTTGATAATATTGTAATAATATCAGTGTAATTTTTAATTTTTGATTTGTGATTTGAGCGTATGTTTGGTGAAATATAATATGATTGAACGTATTATTGTAATTGTGAATTTCTCAAAGTTATTTGAGGAATTGGAATAATATGATTTTCAATTTATAATACGAGTTTTGACGTCTTTTGTAAAGGGACACCCATAGAGAAATGACCTAACTCCGTCACTCGACAGAGCAAAATAGAGTTTGTGAGAAGTGAGGGAGGAGAATTCCGTTTGGACCTGATTATTTAAGTTGTCTTGGGCCTTTATATTTTGTTATTATGGATGTCTCGTATATAAATAAAAGAATTTAACTTAAAACACTCGTAAATATTTTTTAGATTTATGGGTGTCCCATGACACCTATAGGCCCTTCACATATCCGCCTCGATCGTCTATAATGTTCTACACTTATATAGAGATTTGGATATTTGTGTAGAAAATTCTAAAGAATAAATTTAGGCCGTAGGATTAAATAGATTTGCACCGCCCATTGACGAGGTAGGCAAGTATGAATACCTCCAAGGGGTTCATTTGTAACCAACATACATGTCCGTGATCAACAAGTTGTCAAAAATTACAAAAAAAAATCTAAGCTAAAAAAATACAAAAGTTACACATCCGATATTATAACATACCAAAATAAAACTGCTAAAAACGTTAAACTTGCAACTATGGAATTGTTCACAGACAAAAAATGAAAAAAAGAACAAAAAAATTATGCCCATTACTAATATAAGTGTCCCTGCATACATTAAGTATGAAGAAGTTTTGAACTTTCAACTTAACTTTGCGTAACCGAGACCGGTCAATTCAAGACTGGTCCCGTGCAAAGCAGCCGCAATATTGATCTTCGCCCCATCGAAGGCCGGTGATGATGACGGCTTCAACGACAAGATGAAGGTAGCGCTTAATCCAGCAAGGACGATAATAGTTGCAATTGGTAAAATTTTTGAAAGAGCACTACCTATTCGTTTTATTTAAAGAGGGAAAACTTTAAGTATCAAGAATTATCAAAATAACAAAATAATGTGTTAAAAAAGAGAGTGAGAAAACTCTAAGTATCAAAATAACAAAATAACAAAATGCATCATACTTTCTAGTACCTATTCATTTCATTATTTTGTTTAGTGATAATTTCTATTACCTATTCATTTCATTATTTTGTTCATCATAATTCTTGATACTTAGTATCAAAATAACAAAATAATGCGTTAAAAAAAAAAGAGAATAAAAATTAATGGGAGTTGACTTTTTTTCATTTTTATTCTTTTTTTAATTTTTGGATGGGAATAATATGAACTTTGAGGGTATTGGCAAAAAATAATACAACTTTTTTTGGTTGTGAACCATACTGAACTTTAACACTATTTAACGATGTTAGAACACAACCGAGTTTGGGAAACTTGTCGGAAAGATGACGTGTCAGCGGAGTCAAAATTTTGACCTTATATTTTTAGGTTTAATAGTCACATAAGCTATCTTCTATGTATTGGGGAATTAAGTAGAAAAACATAAGTTTGTTTATATGGCCATTAAAACTAAAAATACTATGTCAAAATTTTGACTCCGCCTAACACGTCGCCTTTCCGACGAGTTCCGATCCCAAACTCAATTGTGTTCTGAAATCATAAAATAATGTTAAAGTTCATATTGTTCACTGGCTAAGAAAAAAATCGTATTATTGTTTGCCAATACCTCTAAAGTTCATATTATTCCCATCCAAATAACCTTTTAAAATGTCACCAATTTTTTTTAATTTTATTATAAATCTATATTTATATCTCACTGGTCCACTCTCTCAACATCAAAAATTATCAAAACAGGCACTAGGTATCAAGAATTATAAACCTATATGCCAATTTCACCTACTTCAGAGTTGTTGCAAAAATCTAACCTAGTACGATTATATGAAATAGACTTGACTTGAAATTATCAAAAAACCATGAGGTAAATATAATTTGACCCGACTATGATATGAAGTCAACATGTACTTTTATTAACTAGTGTGAAAATATGTCATTTATTATTTTGTTTCCAAAACAATCACGAAATGGACACAATTATTAAATAAATCCAACTGAATCGATATGTCTCTTAACTTCAGAATATATTATTGTCCTTTTTTGTGGAGGCACAGTCTTATTCTCTTACTCGTGCAACAACATCGTGTCACGTAGCTTCGCAGTTTCAGTCTTTCACCCGCCGGAAACTGGAATTCGCCGGGTAAGTCAGAGAGAGAGAGAGAGAGAGTGGCGGGGGCGAAGCAGTGGCGTAGTTAGGACATTTTTATGTGGGTATCCCTTTACAAAGGACGTCAAAACATGTATTATAAATTGAAAATCATATTATTCCAACCCCTTAAATAACTTTTGAGAAATTCACAATTACAACAACACGTTCAATCATATTATATTTCATCAAACATACGTTCAAATCACAAATCAAAAATCAAAAATTACACACATATTATTACAATATTATGAACTAATTTTTGAGAGATTCACAATAGACGAAACAAAATCACCAATTACCAAATTGAACAAAATTACAATAATACGTTCAAATCAAAAAATCAGCATGGAATTTTCTATGTTGATGTTAAGGGTCGTGAAGCAGAAGGTGGAGGCATTTCATGTTGTGTTTGTGTTGTGGTTTGCTGTTCTTTGTGTTTCTAATGTTAGTGGCTAATTTGGTTGGGAGTTTTATCAGCAGTAGCAATTTCTGAAATTGCAGATCTGTATTCTCTACAAACTGGTGGTGCATGCTCCGGGTTATCTTTGTAATTAAAACATATATAATTGCTTTCCCTTGAAATATAAATCCTTCCTTTCCGTCCAAAAAAACATCTATCCCAATTATCTTTGGAAAACTTACTGATGAAATTGTTGAAATAAATAAAATTTTCTAACGAAAGTGTTGAACTGATCCTTGATAGTTATCCCCTGTAGAACTTGTTCTTGAAGCTGCCTCATCCAGCTATATAAGAAAGAAGAGTGCTAGACTGTAATTTCTTGCTATTCCCTGCAAATTGCAGTGTGTTATAGACATTTCTTTATTAGCGTCATTTTCAACATAATAAATTGATGAAAACATTGACCCAATTACATGAAACTAAAACATCAGGGTCTTTTTTCTCCTTTTAAGATCATATAATATTTATAAAGATAAAGCAATCGATATCTAAGTGTTTTAAACCTTGTTAAAGAGATATACATTGATATTATTAAAGAGATATACATTTGATATTATTATTATTATTATTATTATTATTATTATTATTATTATTATTATTATTATTATTATTATTATTATTATTATTATTATTATACATTGATATTAGTATTATATCAATATTCGTTAGAGACACAGACTTACACATGTATACATATTCTCCTGCCTCCTCTAAGGCCCAACCTAATATCCAAAAAGAGTAAAGAAAAACAATCTTATTTGTGTTCAATATAAATGTTGAACCTCCCATCACTAGTGTAATTAATTTTTTAGTACCTCGACATATGTGTAATTAATCTTTTAGGGCCTAATCTTTTTTACCTACTTTTGCACTATCATCACTATTTGAACTTGTATAAAGTAGGGTCTCACCGTCTCGGTAAATGAGCGATTTGCACTATCATCACTATTTGAACTTGTATAAAGTAGGGTCTCACCGTCTGGTAAATGAGCGATTAGACGATTATACCCTTTGTAAATGCTTGTCTTTGCTCGCAGCTCTCCCTCCCCAACCCCCCAACAACCAAGTTCGGAAGAAAACATGATTTAGCGAAGGAACGAGGACAAGAAAGGGAGATCAGGAAAAGCAAAGAGGAAAGGAAGAAGAAGAACAAGAAGGTAGCCAAATCAAAACAAAAGGAGGAGAGACAAAATGAGGAAGAGAAAGGAGAAGAAGAAGAAGAAGAAGAAGCCAAATCTTTGATTTTAGAAGGTTTGTGGAGGTTTGGCTATGACTTCTCTTCCAAGTCTTGGTTGAGAGAGAGAGAAAGAGAGAGCTGCAGACAAAATAAAAAAAATTACTTGACAAACATTTACGAATGGTATAATCGTCTAATCACTCATTTACCGCACGGTGAGGCCTTATTGGCTCAGCTTTAGGTTAAGTAGTTCATTTTTTCTAAAAATACTTGTGGAAGTATAGCATTACCATTAAATGCCAAAATTTCATTCAAACACTTATGTCTTTAATCTAATACAAAAATATAAAATTAACTTAGATTATAGTCTTGAATTTATAAACTTTTTAACCAAATAAAAAAAAGTGTTGAGCCCCGCTTGAGTTAGACTCGACTTATTTACAACCCTAATCACAGGATGTTTAGGATGTGAAAATGCAGCACTTATACCATACACCTGGATCTATGAATCTGATGACATAACATAATTTGGGAGAGAAAATCTAATTTTTTGGAAAATGAACTATGGAAATAGTGTAAGTTTTAAAAATTAAAACAAGATACTTTCTCCGTCCAAAGTTCTCGAAAGTTTCTATTTTAAATGTCCCGAAACTTTGTCGAATTTCTCTATATAATTAAAAAGAAAGTAATCCTTCATTTGGAAGTTATGAGTGATAAATAATATTTCTTTAAATTTTTTATATTCCTAAAGTTTAACAACCTTTTAGGGACAGTAAATAGTATTGTTTATAGTAACTTGGGTTTAGAGGCATAGATGCATGGTATAATTTGTATTGAATATGAGGGGCTCGACGGGAGAGAAAAAATTATTTTTAAAACTTAGTCTACGAGACCGTTGATAAAAAATGGATTTTTGATAGCGTTTTGAATTTTTGAGTTGGTTAAAAAACTATTTAAGGTGTTTAGTAAGTAGGGTTGGGCAACGGGCCGGGCCGGGCCGGGTCGTGGTCGGCCCATTACCATAAAGGGTCGGGCCGGGCCAGGGAAAAATAAATGGGCTGGGTTGAGTCATGGGCCAGCCTGACCCCGACTCGCTCATAACCGGCCCATGGGCCGGAGCTCTACACAATCTGTATTCCGGATGGATAGATGATTGAAAGGATAACGAGTTTGTGAATGGTTTTCATGTCATAAACTAAACTTGCCCATCAACCAATCCATTAAAAACAATTGTGTAGCGAAAGGTTGAAGGCTTAAACACAGATAAGTTTGTTATCCACTCTAACCGTACAACATTTGATAAGACAAAGCCCGCAAAGAATTCCTCAAAACTTTCGAGTCTTTCTTCATCAATCAACGATAATTGGATTAATATCAAGTGTATTCATTTAGGATTTTGCTCTTTTCCGCCCACTTCTTTTCTCCACTCCCTTTTGTTGTCTTTGGGGTCGTGGGTCGATGCCTGGAACAATCCGCTCAATGGAGTAAGCCAAACAGACTCCCCGAGTCCTAAAAATATAGACCAAAGGAGCACAACCGCATGCTTGCCGAGGTTAAAATAAAACAGTTTAAGCAACGTAACTCTAGCTAGCTATGACCAAGAATATATACTTAGCCTTTCATTTTGATTTTTTTTTTTGGGCGGTGGGGGAGGAGGTTGTGAAGGGTGATCCACAGTAGAAAATATAATACTCGAAAACCTGGTCAAACAGAAAACTCACTTGTATGTCATTTTACATAGACAAGGCCCTTACAGTCACGTGCTTCCATTCAACAACATCCTGTCTTTGTGAACAAGTCGAAAATACTCTTCTTCCCCATAGAGTCGCCTGAGACATCAAATACATGCAAGACACCGAATTAACAAGCTACCCCATTCATGAGGTCTACACAAAGCACAAATATTCAATTGAATTATTGACAACTATCTCGAAGGTGTCGCTTTCTTCACTAACAACAAGAAACAAAATGGACAACAACCCCTTCCCCCAAGGAAGCCAATGACAATAATTCAAACATAGGGTACAATGAAAACAGACTCTTCGAGATTCAATGGTGAGGTCAGCTACAACCGACTCAACACCTCTTGCCCGGCGAGTCTCTCAACTGGTTTTGTTTGGCTTGATTCACTAGAAATTAATCAACTTTAGACTAGAAAATCTTCATGGCTATATTTCCAGGCTAGGATCATACCAATCGAGCAATCAATAGTTAAAAACTAACTCCCACAAGCTAGAAGACTAAAAGAGAACTATGATCGCTCAAATTGTTAAGAAACTCCTATCCGATGGAATCACCTTATCTCCAATATTTTATCACATTTACTGAGCATGCAATTAAATTCTATGAAGTAAACCCAAATAAGTAAGCATCTTAAAATATTTTCAATTTAAGCTGACCTCAATTCACTACGGAACTTCTCTATGTCACTCGGAGTTTCTCTGTCTCACGTTTCAATAAGGAAAAGTGGTGTTCCTGCATAAATAATTGTGCAAGCTTAGGATAACCAATATGCGGGCCTTAAGAACATACACAACAGATGCAGACTAGAACATCAAAGAAATTCTTCATACTCGTAAAATTTTGAGATGTTGTAGAATAATACTCGACACTTAGAACCGAAATCGCTTTAAAACATGGAAGCATCACATGAGGAAATTTTGAGATGCTAATACAAAAAATATCGTAAAAGTTTCATCGACAAGGTGATTTTCCTTGTTTGACAAGGTCACAAGAACAACCTGGCTAATTTATATGTATGGTAGCTTCAACTTAATCATGCCTACTTCTCAAAGAGGACACTCGCTTCACCCAAAATGGTTAGCCGGATAAACTTCTTGAAACCCCCATTTGATCAAGTTTAGCAGTGGTTCATCAAGTCCATAGCACACACACGGTTAGAATAGTTTCACTCCTATACGAAAAGCAAGAAATTATCATTACATGAGCAAAAACCACTTCTACTTCCATACCCTTTCCTTCTAGCTTTTTATTGCAAGTAAACCCATTAAACCAGGGAAAATCAAATAAGACCCAATTCAAAGCGTAAGAGCAACAAAACCCAATTCAAAACGTAACAAAGAAACCCAATTTCGAAAAATACAAAGCATGTACCGAGGAGTGGGAGCGTATGGAAGCAGCACTGCCAAATTAGGGTTTCGGTGAAGCGAGAGAGAGAGAGAGCGACGGTGGCGAAGGCTTCGGGCTCCGGCTCATCGACGACGGTGGCGAGATGGTGGAAGAGCGACGGCGAGAGAGACTAGGCGTGCGATGCGAGAGAGAGAGAAGCGAGAACACGATGGACAGAGAGACAGGGCATGCAGGGAGAGAGCAATGGCAGAAGGGCTTCGGGCGTGACCGCGTGAGAGACAAGACGAGATGGGCCTCCTGAATTGGCCCACGAATGACCCGCGCATGACCCGCGTATGACCCTTTTTTGGTGGCCCTTTGGGCCCGACCCTCTTACTAAAAAAATGGGAATTGACCTCTCTTTTAAGCCCTGCCCGGATACCCATTGGGGCCCCCGCCCACCGCCTGCGCCTACCTGGTAAGTTGACTTTTTGTAATAACTTTTAACCTTCAAAATGTGATTTTCAAAAAGCAAATTTCATTAACTTTTTGTGATTGACTTTTCGCAAGTTAGCTTTTTGTTTCACATGTTTTTTTTTTAAACAACTAATTTTATCAAATACTTTTTTTGAAAATAATTAAATATAAATATCTAATATAAATAGTTAATTTAATTAGTCAATTGGCAATAGCTAACTGCTAATTGTAAAACAAGACCCGCCCCCACCATCCACCGGAAGAAAAAGGGAAAGAAAATCTCCAACCTGTTTATTGACTAATGTTGGTTACCAATTTGCCATCTCTCCTCTCCATCTCCATTGTCTGCTTCTTAGGCTGCGATCGCCGCCGTTCCTGCCGCCTCGTCTCTGTCTCTATCTCTCTCCTCACCCGCCGCGGAGGCAGAAGCACCGGCGAGGAATCTCGAGTGCCTCCACCATCGCTAATGGATTGAACTGCCGGAATAACAGTCTGAATCCATCACCAAGGGTGTTCCCACGTGACTGAAGGTGAGGAATCATCACCCCGTTGTTAGTCTCTCCCTCTCTCCCTTTCTCTGGATTTCGATTTGATCGGAAAATCAATCCCTAAACCTTAATTGTCGCCCTGAATACATGGACTGACTGCCAAATGAACTCCTAAATTCCGACAGTTATCATAAGTCCCATAATTAACACCATTAGTGATTTGATTCATATTTTTGCTAGTTTCACAGTCGATTCTTGAGCAATTAACTTTCCAAGCTACTCAATTGAAATCTGAACTAGTCTGATAAATTGAGTTGTGGATTGCTCTAGCTTGTTTACTGCAATGTAATTCATCTGGTTCAATAACACTTGCTGTATAATATAATTTGTAGCTCGGATTGAATCATTCAAATTCTGACCAATATGAAGAGGAAGAACTTGTCGGCCTTCAATGGATACTTGCCCATGGAATTGGTGACTGAGGTGCTGTCTAGGCTGCCAGTCAAGAGTTTGCTGAGGTTTAGGCGTGTTTGTAAGTCATGGAACTCCCTAATCTCGTCCCCTGATTTCGCGTCCTTGCATTTTGCTCGTTTCCACAATGACCATGACGATGAAAACACCCCCGTTTTGACATATACTAGCCGGGGACGGATTAATCGATGGATGCAACGTTCTAGTCATACTTTCAAAAAGATTACGAATAGATTTTGTAGGAACCTGCAGGACAATGACTTCAAGTGCCCCTCTGGTTTTTATCCCCGTGGGAGTTCTGTCAATGGGTTACTCCTATTGTTTAAACGTGAGGCAGAATTAACGGAGATTATTCTGTGGAATCCGATACTTGGAAAAGCCCACCCACTTCCCCTTCTGTGCATTGGTGTACCTTCTTTAGGACTTGGCTTTAGCCTTTCCAATAATGATTATAAGGTGGTAGCGATTTCAAAATATTTTGTTCCCTCATCAGTTTATGTTTACTCCCTCAATACCGGTACCTGGAAGCGCATTGTTAATTATAGAAAGAACATTGTCCATGATGTGTGCTCAAATGGTGTTTTAATTGAGGGGACCATATTTTGGGTTACCATTAATCCTGAGAAAGAAGGTTCACAAATGGTGTCATTTGATGTGAACAATGAAGCGTTTGACTACATAAAACTGCCTTCTGTTAATTTAGTTGTTTATAGAAGACATCCTGTTGCGTATCGCAAGTGGGTTGGGCTATTGGATGTTGGTTGTTCTTCTTGCAGCTTATGGGTGATGGAGAAAGATCAAGTGCCAGGGACTTGGAGTAAACGGTATACAATAGATTTAAAACCGCGTGGTGTGCCCGGTATCATATGTTTCAAGAAAAATGGTGAGTTGATATTAGCCTCAAGAATAGGCGGCATGGAACTGTGCAGCATTGAGACTCAACATGTGACGCATTTCATGAAAAGTTATTTGTATTGCTATCCGTTGTCTCCTCATCTTGCATTCTATTGTACACTCTATAAGGAGAGTTTGGTGTTGCTTTAGATAAATGCAAAAGCTGGATGACCATGAAGAATATTGATTGTCACATGAAGATGTTGCTTTGTAGGGGTCGGAGAGTTGCTTTGTAATAAAGGAAGTGTAGCTCCACATCAGTTTGTGTGCATTTTCTATCAAAGGTGCGCTGAAGAGATTGCTAATGTGTTGCTAACTTGACAAGTAGCCGTGGAAGTTTGGTGCAAATGTACTCGAGAATCAAGATTGGGGAGTCAGTTGGTTATCTAAGGAACAATCAAAGATCACTAGAGAAGCTGGATACTTGCAGAACACCAATGCAATAGATGATATTTGGTCATACAGCCTACTTTAAAGTGAAGCAAAAGCTACGGGCAAATAGCTCCCACTTTGGATGTGTGTGTGTTTTGCTGTAAATATTTGTATTCCTTGGGGTTGCAATGTTAGTTTCTGGTTTGAGTTGAATTATCTTATTATAGGGTGCACCCCTCCATTCAGTATCTTGTTATTGACGGATTTCCAGTTCATGAGAAAAAGAATCCTGTATTAAATACTACAGTTTTTCTTGGTAACTAAATCCACCAGCTATTAGCTTCCATTCACATGAATATGATTTTTATCATGGATACCTTGAAAATAAGCATTCCCCTAACCAAACTTGACAGGCTTCTTCAACCTAAGGCTATTTGACAAGTTTATGGCATGCGTTATAAACATCTCTTCATTACGTGACAGATTGATCAAAATGTTGACCCTACAGGCTATAACATGAAAGAAAACATCTTGCCAACATGCTTGTAGCGCGGATGGCATGAGATCCTTGCACCTTGTGTTTGGTGCTTGTAAGAAGGGTTAACCAGGCTGTTGGACCTGGGTTTGGTGGGCTTGCCCCAACCCCAATTACTCAGCCTGTTGGGCCCCTATATAGGGTGCCCACACATCTTTATTACTTAACATATTTAAAAAATGAGATAAAATATCTTTCGATTTCTCTTTTCAAAAGAAATATAAAATCAATCTCTCTACCTGTAGAGGTAAATTTATTCCTCTATTTGCTTACCAAACTCCATTATAGTAGAACCCATGTATATTTCTATTGATTTGTCCAAGGTTAATAGATCAAATTTGATATTTTTTTTCTTTCTTCCAACTCTTAAGAGGAGGTTAGTGCCTCTTTTCACAAGAGTAATTCAGATTAAATAAGATGTTAATATAAAACATACATATAAAAAGAAAAAGTGAAAGTAAAATCTTATAGGTCAAGAGAAGACAATGAGTACCCAAGAATAACCATTTAGATACTTTATTAATCTCCCTATAAAATAAAATTTTTATTCTCTCCTAATATAAGACTCTCACTTAAAAACAGGAGGCTTAGCTATATAACACAAAAATATACTCTTTGGTTCTAAGAGGGAGACTTATTTTGGGACCTAAGAAGTATATTTTGTTAACTTGTGAATAATTGTTAATATCATGATTACAAGTTACATCTATCCTTGTTTCATCCTAAGATCTAACCGAAAGTTGAAAAGAAATGTATACTATATATAATAGTAATCTTTTTAAATTAGCAAAATATTACAATAGGAGTGATTATAGGAGCTTAGTACAATCGGAATCATAAAATTCTTTTTTCATTAAATATGAACCATTGATGTAAATAACTAAATAATATAATTTATCCAAATGAAATAAAAAGATTTTCTTTTATAAGTGAACCCTTCTCTTCCTTTTTTTTTTTTTGTAATGATATAATCTTATTAGTATTTTTTCCCCTTCACATATTAACCAGAGATTGAATAATGGTAATTGGCTTATTTGAAGTTGTTATTTCACCTTTTAGGTTTCTTTTATACATTTTCAAGATCTTAGTTTAGGTGTTTTAGTTTTGGTTGTTTGCGATATAAACAAAATAGAGTGGTCTTTTGGGATAAATAAGATTTTAGGGGAAAAAATGACATATTTGTTGTGGTGAAAAGGGAAAGGTGTTTCGGAACTACTCGGAGAACGGATTGAAGATAAGTGACTTGGAGTTATAGATTCCTATTTTTAGCAAGGTTGGTTGCTTTAACAGTTTGGTTCCGGTATTTAGGCATCTCTTAATTTAGGTATTAATTTAACAATAGTGTATATTTGAAATTTTGGGGGAGGGGAGGAGTTTGAGACAATATCTCGATCGTTTGATAATAAATCCTTACATGTAATTTTATCTAAATTTTCTTTGCAAATATAGAGTCAAAGAATATAGATTAGAGGATTAAGGTTGTTATATAATAATTAAAATAATTTGAAGGCATTTCAATAGATTACCTTCAATATATGGGATATCTTCATTCTATACCTTTGCCTAACTTGCTAAATTGCCTTCAATCCCCGAAAGAATTGTCTTAAGTTACTTATCTCTAGCATTTGTATCTATTCTCCCTTATAAATCATTTTGTTGGTGTAACAACCCGACCCTAAACCACATTGTTTACTCAATTAATTCATTAATTACAAGATTTATATGATTGAGCGCGTACACTTCAATTCGATATTTTATATTTAAATTATTTTTATACATGCGTTATGCGGTTAAGGCGACGAAGTGGCCTAATAAAAATCTCATAATAGGGTTATAATTTGTGAACACCATTATTAAAATAAAATTAAAAAGTAGTAATAATAATAATAATAATAATAATAATAATAATAATAATAATAATAATAATAATAATAATAATAATAATAAATAAATAAATACATAAAAATAAATGTCGAAAAGAAAAAAATGAAAATGAAATAAATTAACCAGATTTTTTAAAGAAAAATCCAGATACTGATTTATCCGGAATTAAGTAGAAAAAAAAGAAAAAAAAAGAAAAAGTGAGGCGGTTAAAACCAAAATAATCGAGCAAGTTCAATTCAATTGCCTCACTGCCTTCCCTCCTCCCATCCTCCCCCGCTTCCCCTGCTCCTCCCGTCCTCCCCTGCTTCTTCTTCCCCGTGGGCGCCTTCTCCGACCACCGGCGCCAACGACGCCGGCGGGAGACCAGCGCCGGCCGCCTCTCGTCTCTCCTGTCTCGCTTCCTCCCTCTCTCGCGCTCTCGCTGCCTCTCCCTCCCTCCCGCTAGGCGCTGCGAAACTCCTCGCCGCGGCTCGCTTGGCAGCCAACCCCAGCCGCAACGCCGCCGGAGCTTGTCGCCGCCTCGCCGGTGGTTGCCGGTGCGGCGCCGTCCACCACCACCCTCTGCTCGTTCTCCTCAACTTCTCCTCTCCGAATTTGAAGGTAAACGTTAAACCCTAAGTTATCAAATTCCTTATTTGTTTAAGCAATTGTAATGGTAAATTGAAGTATATAATCTAGAGATATATTTGTGAAGTGAATTTGAAAATTGATTTGAGACTATTCAAACTGGTATGAATGAGTCGAGGTATGGCGGTGGATGGATTGATTGTGTATAGAGGTAATTTCTTTTAGGGAATTATAACGTAGAGAACGAAATTAGGGATGTTTGGTTATGTAATTGAGTACCTGGATGGATTTTGAGATTTTGGGGAATGACTATATTGAGCAAACGTAGGGCAAAGTATATGCATAAGTTGAACTGGCTAATGTGTAATTGCGAGAGGTTGAGAAAATAGTTCAAATATTAAGCATGCTTAATTGTGATTGCGAATGTGAATTTTGTGGTCAAAGTAAGGCCCATGACCTTAAGTTGGTATATGTATGAATTTTGAGCAATTTGGTTAATTGTGAAGCCTCCCTGTGGAAAGGCATTGGTAGATTGAGTAATCACTTAGTTGTGGGTTAGAACTCGATGAAGTGAGAAATAAAGAAATTACGTTAGGAATAAGGATCGAAAGATAAGTTGGGCTTGGCAAATTAATCAAATTAGTTGCATCTAATAATAACAATAACAATGACAATGATAATAATAACAATATTAACTACGAAGTGTTTAGGTACTTGAACACATGCATAAGTACATATATACATGTGTATGTGGGTTTTCATTCTCTTGATTTGAGTCCGTAACGCATTACATCGTGGGAATATCATTGCTTGGATCTAGTCGACTACTTTAACGAGTACATGCTCAATTAAGATCTAAACAGAATTAGCGCAAGGGAGTTGAGTAACAAAAATCTTAGTTTAATCGATTACTTAACAAATAAAGAAAATAAATCAAATTACCAACGATTATACGAATTCAAGTGTTAAAACTCAAGAAAAACATTATTAACAAGGGAAATCTATTTGAAACAGAACCGAGGCCACTTCGGTTGCTGGAAAGCTAGTAACTTAAATTTTCATAAAAAGGGGAGAAAGCAAACATCCTCGATTCGAGTACGTGCATTGCCTGTGCCCTTCGAAAACTCACATATTTCATCAAATCTCAACATTTCTTATATAAATAACTAATAATGAATCATTTGCAAATCAAGTTTTGCCACCTAATTAAGTGGTCTCCGCCCAATTATCAATTATCGGGGCTTATGCCCACCAATTACACTCGCGCTGGCGTCAACTCGGGTTATCGGTCGGCCGGGGGTGGCACTGTTCAAAGATCGTATCAATTACCAAGGGGTTCCACTTTCGGATAATAATCGGCAAGCAAGTTTTACTTATATTCTCTCCCCCGATTTCAAACTAAAATGAATTGAAATGCGCGCGCTCAATCAATGTGTTTCAAAATTATTTAAGCTGTGCGAGGAATGTTCGATGCGAGTTTCGACTCATTCTTCGAATTATTTTGATATTTTGTTTTTAGGAAAAGTATCGGTGAACAGCCCATTGCATAAGAAGCCTGACGGGAGCGAGGACTTAGCTGGATATTCCATTATCATTGTTCTGTGTTGGATTAGATGCTCACGAGTGATTCTCGTCCACGCTAATTTTGGGTTTGACTTCGGGTTGTAATTAATTATTGCGCATTTCCTATTGCAGACTGTTGTAATGGTCACTAACGTTTGTAAATAGGTAGCGGAACTGTGCTTGGGATTTGTTACTTAAGTAGTCGGGATGACACCTGCGACGTAGGCGAGGCATGACCACTAGACACTCGTTTGTTATGGTATTTTAATTCGGCTTTGTCCTTTTGTTAGGGCGGCGGTAACGCCTTCGATCGTTAACTTCCACTGCAACCTTACCTAATATTCTCGGATTAGGGAATTATTAAGTAATGGTAACTGGGGGCGTTATAGTTGGTTCCTACCATCTTGATCATTAGTGTGATCTTATGAAGCCTAATTTAGAGATTATAAAGTTGAATTTTACTTGCTTTGCTTCCTAATTTATACAAAAGTGAAGTTTTCATCCTTTCTCACTTATTTCTATTTTAAATGATTTTAATGTCTACAAAATTTTGGGGTAAGTTTGCAAAATGGATTTTATCTCACCATATTTTTATCATTATGTGTAAATGTTTACGACAGTGAATTTATTCTTTAATGAATTTTCTCATTCCCTTTTCAATGAGTAAGATGTTATAATTTTCAAAAAGCAAATATAGTTGCAGATTCAGCTTTGATAGTGCCGAAATGAAGCTAAAATATGTGAATTCATTTTGCAAATTGAGTTGGATGTTGGGCAAATGACTAACAACTAATTTAAGGATGTCAATGTAAGAAGATAAGAGGTGGAGTATAAACTTGAAGTTATTTATAATTAAGAGATAGAGTCTCATTTTAATGTTATTTATGATTAAACTTCTACGAGTCTATAATATGAGAAGGACCGAAGAGTTTAGGAGTTTTAAAAGGAATTGTCTTTGTGTGAAAAGGTAAGGAAAAACGAATAAATCATCATGTTCACCCTAGAATCCTGAAAATTGAGATCCTAGGGGTATGTATTTACTTTTTAAGGGTTAGTGCAATATTTGAGTCAATAATGTTTTAGTAGCTTACATGTAAATAGTTGTCTATACGGCAATTAAGTTCAATTAGTTTAACTTTATAAAGATTTATGAATTGTAAGTTTGATATTTTTTGTTGATTTGGTATATTTTGTATTGTAATATTAATTTGTGATATAATGATATTTATTGTCATCTATGAATCATCTATTTCAATTTCTAACAATCATAAATTACTCATTCTTAATAATATTTGCTTTTTGATATCAAATAGATTGTCACATTGTTTCTAAAACTATATGAGTGAGGTTTATTTAAATTTTTCGATTATTAGAAGGGATTGGCTTCTTGATGTTCAAAATGACGAGTATAATCTTAAAACCTTGATTATATTTTTCCGAGTGTTTTTCGTGTAGTATTTTTATATTGTTTTCTTACTGTAGAAATTTAGAATTATTGAAAAATAATGTGCATTCAACTCGATGATTTTTATATGTTAGCCTCGATAAATTTGATGCGTAATGAAAGCATTTTCCCTATAAGCGGAGATAATATATAAAAGAACGTTGTTGAAGGTGAAACAATTCAATAAGATCAAGTGATTGGGAAAAAGAATTCACCGTACAACATCACTCCATGATTCACTAATTTCTAAGGTGTACATTATACAACATTGTTCCGTTCATAACACGTGTTCAAACTAGTGTTATAAGTAGTAGTTTTTACATGTGTTTTACAAATATGTACAAATTGGGTACAAAATATTAACAACACAAAAACAGGATACACAACATTAATAGCACAAAAATAGGATACAAAACATTAACAACACAAAAACAAAATATAGAACATTAACAGTTCAAAAAATATGAGGTTTCATTCGTTTCCCAAATCTCATTCATTTCACACATTTCATTCACTCCCCACAAACTAGGTACAGAACATTAATCAACAAAAAAAGAAAAAGAGGTTTCGTTCCTTTCCGACACCTAGCCTAATTGCTCATTCCCCAACTACAGAGCTCTCAATGTGAGACCCCGAAATTTCGAGTGCTTGCTCGGTAGTGAATTATTAGAATTTTTCCGAGTCGAAATTAGAAACCCGAGAACCGAAACCGAGCATGGGCTAACTAAATTGGGCCTTGAGAAGCTAGTTGGGCCCAATTAAAATTAAAAAAAAAAGAAAAGGAAATGAGAAAAGGAGAGTTGGCAAATTACTAAGCAAGGAAGAGAATGAGGTCCAATTAAACTTGGACAACGAGCCCATTAGGTGTGATTAGGAGAAGAGGAGAGAGAGTGAGGCTGGGATTAGGACCGAGAACAAAGAAAAGAACGAAAGGAAGAGGAACAGAGAAAAACGAAAGGAAGCGAAGTAGAGCGGAGGAGAGCGAGAGGAAGCGGAGGAAAGCGAGAGAGGGAGCAGGCGCGAGAGGCCGGTGGCCGGTGGCCACCTGAACGGCAAGGGCGGCGCTGCCGGTGGGCAAGGGAGAGCGAGAGCTCGGGAGGCCGAGCAGAGCAGAAGAAGAAAGGGGAACGAAAGAACGCGGAAGCGAGGGAAAGCGAGAGGGAGCGTAACGCACGAGAGAGAGGAAGAGCGAGCGGGAGCGGAAGCGGTAGCGAGAGGAACGCCGGAAACCGGCTGCCGGCGGGCACGGCAGGCCCGAGGACAGGCAGCGGACGAAGGTGAAAGGAAAAAGAAGCAGAGGGCGAAAGAAGGAGAGACAAAGCAAAGAGCAACGAGGGCAGCGAAAGGAGGAAGAAGAGGAAGCAAAACCCAAATCGAAACCCAATTCGAAACCTTCCAAAACTGAATTCTTAGAACCTCTAAGAATCTAAGGTGAGTAATCTGAATTCATCCTCCAGAAATAAAACGAATTAGGTGGATTGAACATGAATTCGAAGCATGAAATGGGAAACCCTAAGTTAATTGAAGAAGCTAGAGGCCTAAATTCACGAAACTAGAAACTCATGAATTGAAAAGCATGTTGCGATTTATGCCTAGTTTATGAATTTAATGATATTTGAGCATTGTTGAGCATGATTATGGAGCTGTGTGATTGAGAATTTAGGGAAGTTAGCTTGAACAGAATTATTGAGAAAAATCAGGGAATTGAATTTCATGATTCATGTGCAGATTTCTATGAATTAAGCATGCTGTCCGAATTTCTGTGAGTTCATGTGTAGCCTAAATTTCCTGTAATTTTTACTGCAGCTTCGTGGCAATTTATGGGAATTTCCTGTAAAATTTGGTATGCATTGGATGAGTAGATTGGGAGATATGCAATTTTAAGTGAAAATGTCCTGTTTTGAGCAAAATCAGAACTAAATGAGTAACTGAATTAAGAGCTGAGATTTAAGAAGCTACGTGGCTAGATTAAAAGATATATATCGATTAAAGAAAAGTTATAGAACCATAAACCACTTATACGCGATACTACGCGAGCACGAAAACGATAAGTTCATTGATTCCGAATCCTAGTTGGCATGTTTATGTGAATATGTGTTTATCCTGAATTACATTGATGATAAATGACATAAGCATGCGTATGTGAAATGAATTGATTATACTTAAGTTGGAACTTGCTTATGTGAATTGCTTGTTTTGAAGAAGTTACGCATGAAAGTGTTAAGCATGAGTTATATGAATTAAGTGTATCTTATGTATAAGTAATAAGAAGATAAGAAACATAAAGAACTAAAGAAGGGAGACAGGATTGTGTTATTGATCTAGGACCCCATGAATTAAAGAACCCTCTGAAGCTATGGCCATAGAAGTGTCCATCAACCCGAAGCCACGAATTGAATTGCTTCCAAGAATTATTGACGAGTATGCGTCCTTTAGGGATGGGAGGCCGCCTCGAGGCCACGAATTGTTTTGCCTCGAGGCCACGAATTGTATGCCTTTGTGAACCGAGCCCACGAATTGTTTTGGCTCCAAGAATTGGGTCTTTAGAGCAGTGCATAAATCTTCTTTCCATTCGAACTAAGAAGACTTAAAAGAATTATGATATGAAGAAACGAATGATCGTGCATGTCGAATAAGAAAGAAAGAACCAACGATTTATGAAATGCACGATTGAACTCAAGAAAAAGAACGAATCCTGTTTTCGTAAGAAATGACTGCGATAAGAACTAAGATGTGATTTACGTGATGAATGATTCGCATGATGAATGATTCTATGACTTACTTGCGTAGACAGATGAATGAAGCATGTTTGACTCGAATTCATGAGTAAGTGATGTCATTATGTTTCTCGGCAAGTTGGTAAGTTTAGAATCTCGCATGTCTTAAGCATGTATGATCCGAATCGCATGTTATGAATGAATTCCGAACTTACGTGTGTTTGTTAATGAATTAATGTGCAAAGTGAAACCCGGGGTTGGGTTTGGGTTATTCACCGGGCTAGTGAGCCCATGACCTCACCAACATTTCGGTACGAAGTTAAGACCGACAGGAGTTGCCTTTGGCTTTTGGAAATAGCGGACGAATAGGAGATGTCGGACTTACTGCTTGTTTTTCTGTCTTTTGTTTAGAAAGATGTTGTAAAGACTATTGTATGTGAGCTTAAGTTTGATTATGAATGTAAAATCCCTATGTGAATACTCCGAGCGTGTGGCTCATCGAGTTGTGTTGTGTTTCTCCGAGCGTGTGGCTCGTTGAGTTTAAGATTGTATTTTGTGCAGGGTTAGGGCTTTAAGCCTATGGGTTTAGCCAGTTTACGGAGGAAACTCGCCGAAATTTCCAGAAAAACCTTTGAAAACCTAGGATTACGCTTCCGCCAATCCAAGAAAGGGTTATTAACCCCAAGTTGAGATCTTAAGCAGCCTTAGGGGTTCCTCTCGGGGAATCGTGGCATGTAATACTCCTAGGGTGGGTCTAGGGATGTTACACTCAAGCTCATAAAAAGGTAACAAATCAAGAGACCAAAATATAAATCCAAAAAATGTTAGCAAAAAGACTTGCATTCAAGGAAAAGTTGCCACAATTGCACCAACTTGAGTTGCTACACTTGCACCACTCAACTCACCGAAGCTTTGCCACGATTGCCCGCATGAAGTTTCGCAGTACACCACTTGAGTCACCAGAAGTTTTGTCACGATTGTCCCCATGAAGCTTCCCGGTAACCCTTTTAGGTGTGTCGAAAGTTGCCCAATCATAAAGTTGCCCAATGATTGCCCATATACGGACATCGTAAAAGTTGTTCAAGAGAACCTGGAAAACTTTGCACATCACCCCTTGGGCGGACTACGCATACTACCATACCCAAGAGCACTATCCATACTTGGCCGATCAGTAGTGAATTCATCAACACAACGCATAATTACAAGAGAAGTTGTCAAACCAGCCTACACTAATTACATTACATTAAAAAATCAACAACACACAATTATAATATATTGATTCCACTTATAAAAAGAATAGAAATATAACTTTAGTAAGTTGATAAAATAATAGAAAAACTTAGAGTAATTACTGAAAGAAAAAAACTCTAATAAATTGATTAAATAATAGAAAAGAGTAATTACCAACTACAACACACCAACCCCGAAAGCTAAAAATTTGCTATAGTCCTGTTGATCATTAAGCATTTTGAAAAATGTCCATCTCATGACCCTTGAGACATTGATCACATTTCAGTAAAAGGAGCTGATAAACACATTTCTTCTTCTTTGCAAATAAACCAACCAGTTTATTCCTTGTTGCATCGCCTTTGGTCTTTGACCATTTAAAGGTTTTGGTTACAAATCATTTCATTGTAAACTACCTACAAGAAGTTTCACATTTAATAAACCCCATAAATCTACAAGAAAAAAAAAGAAAAGAAACAAAAATTGCATAACTATCAGGCTAGATTTACCAAAGATGTTGTCAAACCATCCGCAAAAACCAATTACATCCACATTAAAAAAACAATCAAAATATAATTTTAATAAGTTGATTAAATGATATAAAAGATCAAATCAAAGATGTATGATGATTGGCTAGATTTCTACTCATTATTACTCATTAAATAGAGCACATCTCATATCCCTTGCCACAATATTCACATAATGTGTGATTTTAGTTATTTATATATACTTAACGAAAAACTGACATGAAAAAAATAGGAGGAGGATATATATAATATACCTAAACACATAGATCACAAATATATATAAGAACTGAACTCACGCATTGTCTTAATAATATTTATTTTTTACTTGATTAAGATTACATTATATAATATATATTGTATAACATATAATATAATATATAATATAGTATAACATAATATAACCCTACCATGAGATATATGTAACACCCCTAAAACACCCCCAGGAGTATTACATCGCCGAGTTCCTTAGAGGAACTCCCAAGGCTCTTTGTGGTGCTGATTTGACTGTCTAAACTCAACTTAAAAGTAATGCCGATGGTTTTCCCAAAAGAATATGAAATTCTCTAAAAATTTCGGCGGAGTTCCGTTTGAAATATGGACTAACCCATAGGCTCAAAGCCCTAAAATCCTGCATAAAAAGCATAATAAAACTCGACGAGCCACAAGCTCGGAGTATACAACTCAACGGCCACACGCCGGAGTTCAACCAATCATGCTATAAAACTTAAAATAATCTAAAGGGTTTCTATACATTTGGTACAACTATATGCACTAAATTACAAGTACAATATTAAGAAATAAACAATGCACATTCTTGGCTTGAATTGCTCGGCACGCATCAACAAGCAATCAGCAAAGGTCCGAAGCATGCTATGTGTAGATTATACTTCGAAAGTGTACCTGCACATCTGGGTGGGGACGGGGCAATTTGTGGGGGTGAGCAATAATCAACGGGCTCACCGGAGTCTTAAACCCTTAAAATGGAAATTCTTTACACATAATACTCATAATAATGAAATCTGCGAAAACATAATTAGGGTAATAGAAATCTATATACTTTTCACTGAAATCTCTTGCAATGAAATAGATCAAGATTCTTTAATCACTTAAAAGCACACATTCACATTCAAGAATACTTCTTTTGGGGTTGAATCAACTTTTCCGGGCCTTCGAGGATTCGAACTAGCACTTCTTTCATCTCGGGCGCGACCCCGACAAAAGGCTCCGGGACCTATCTTCGGGAAGTCTCGGGCGGGCATCCTGTCTCTCCAGGACCCCTATTAGAATCCTTCCCTCAAAGTCTCTAGCTGGGCGTTCCCAGTTCGAACACTTCGGTATGCTAAACGATCCGTAGCCTGTTGATTCAAAACTCTTTGCACATTCTCATTCATCACATTCACTTTCTAGCTTTCTCAATCGATTTAGTATCAAGGAAGGCATGACACCACGTGTCACCTTTATAAATTCACTTTCTCAAATCTAATTTACTTTCTCAAATACTTTTATTTCTTTAGAATAGAATCACGTTGAAAAGACATTTCACAGAAATCACATTCAAGGTTCATTTCACGTAAAACTCAAAACTTCTTTCGAAACTACTTGTGAACATCACATAAAGCAAGCACATAGCACGAATATTCACCATTCAATGCAAGCAATCATTCTCAACTCTCTTCCCAACTAAGCTTTTCTCAATTCATCGGTTTAGTACGATTGAATCCATTTCGAGCCACAATAATCACAAGTAGATACTATTCAACTCGACGTTCCCACTTTTCCCCATTCACTACCTTTATTTCAATTCCTCGTTTCATGACTTCACTTTGTAAACCGACCTCTTTTGCCCTTATTCAACCATATATCCTTAAACTTGCTTTACCGAATTTCCTTTATCTTCATTCACCTTTTAATTCAATTCTTTCTCAAAGGTCTTAGACATAACTATGGCCTAGTTCCGCCTTACCGTTCCCACCTTGCTATTTCCCAACTTCGTTTCCCATTTAATAACTCTTACTTTATTAATCGATTCTTGATCGCTCATCCTTAGATATGTACCTCTTAATTACATTTCATTATTCAATTCCCAATAGCTTTACTTACTTTCACGCTCGGTTCAGCCTCAAGGATTTAAATACACTTCGAACGCACTTAACCTCACAATCACCCATTTCTCACTTACATGTCCCAATTGCGCCTCACTTAATACGATCTCATAATTCTCCTTTACACTCCCTTGTTATTTCCCTAATTAGCACTCGTCTCTTAATGCCGCGAATTCAATAATTCTCTAAGACTCAATCTGAATATCAATTCATAACCTATGCCCAAACCATACGCATTTATCTCCACTCGACCCAACTCTCGACACTACTCATTTGACCCAAGCAACTCAATGAATTTCTCCCGATTTCATTTTCGAGTCTTAACAACTCCCATTCCCTTCCCTAATTCCTAATTCACTTCCAAGCAACTTCTAACTCATTCAGTGGCGTACATATTCAATATCTTACAATCACATTCAACAATCACAACAAACTCATTTAGTTTTCGAACATACTAATAGTTTAGGATATAAGACTACCCACCTCGATTCGGGGATTGAAGGTTTGTGATTTCTTGAGGTTCGAGCTCCCGGTTCGGTTCCTTCTTTCGGTTCCTGCTTCCCTGCCTCTAACCCACCGTTTCGCCGCCTCTCGGTCCGGTCCCCACGCGTACTTGCCGCCGGTATGCCTCCCTTGTCGCCGTCGCTGCCGCGTGTCCCGGTCCCGGCCCCTCGAGACTCTCGCTCGCATCTGTCTCTGCTCCGCCGTTTGCTCCGCCTGACCTCTCGCCTTCTTCCCTCGCTCGCCGCTTACTCGGGTCGCCGGCCGTCGTTTCCGGAGTCCGTAGTGGTCGCCGGCCACCCCGGTCTGTCGGACCTTGCACCGCTCGCCTTCTCTCTTTCTGCGCGTTTTTCGCGGCGCTGACCCTCTCCTTCTCTCGCTCCTCCGTTTCCCTTGCGTGCGCCGGCCACCTTCCCTCCGTTCGCCGCCCGGCTCGCCGGCCTCCGACCTCGGCTTCGGGTCCCGCGCGTCTCTCTCTCTCTCTCTCTTTCTCCCGCTCGTTCTTCCTCTCGCTGCTCGGGCTTCCCGAGCTTCTTCCTCTTTGTTTTCCCCTCTCTCCACCGCTTGCTTAATTGCGGTTAATGCTCCTTATTGGACCCCCAAATGAGCTTAATCATCTCCTCATGATCTAGTAAAAATAATCATGGCCCATATACAATAAGTCTATATCTCCTCCCTTCCGTCCTCTTACACTCGCTGCGTCCCAACTTATTTTAATACGCCGGCCACGACGATTCCTAATCACCCAACAGCAGATGGAAAAAGGAAGGCAATCTCCTTGATTTAATTTATTCACCACTAGCCTCCAAAGGAATTCCAACGTAATATGTCCGGCCGTAAATAAAATCAGCCACTCAACCCCCTAGTTGCGGGAAAAATACTTAATAATTCTATGCTTTTCAATCGCTTTCTTTAAAATTCCGGGTATTACAATATATGGCCACCGATTTGAAAGAAATACCGATTAAAAAGCTTGAATTTTGAAAGAAAAACCTTAAAGCCAGGTAAATAGAAACCGATTACATACCGATGACTGATTGATCCTTGCTAAATTCATGATAGGAAACTTTGTGATTTCACATTTGATAATTATACGCAATTTACAAATTGTATCTTGTTAAGACTTTGAAGAGTAGGAGATATCAATAGACATATGGTTTCCATTCATATTACTCAATAATTTTAAATAAAAAAATTTATTAGAGTCTATGGTAATCAATTTTTCAATCAAAATGTTTTCTATCCATATTTTTCTTTATATTCATATCCATAATATTATTTATTTCTAAATAATTAGTAATAAGAATACTCCTCCATATATCAATTAATTTTTGTTTATCTATGTTATAATTATTATAAGTATAAGAAAATTCTTGGTTTCTATTGCTTGGAATGGTGCCTTATAATTATATCTATATGAATCCTTCTTATGCTCATAAAAAAAATTTATATGATAAAACTTCATCTTTATACTTTTTTTCAACTAAATTGTAATTTATTTAATTTAATTTAAACGGTTTTGCTAAATATCGTCTTAAGATCGATGGATAGGGAGAGTCTCTATTTATTTAATTAAAATTTTATTTAATTAATATTTAATAAATAAAAAAATTTACCAGATATTATCTTTATAAATGATAAATTTATAGTTACTTAATAAAACTCAAATTCTCTGCCAAATTTTTTCTAGAACAATATAGATCATATTTCTCTTCCCTAATTTCTTTTTTTTAATTTTCTTTATATGTTTTTGCTACTTACCTTGTCAAAGCCTCATCTGGTAGAACCTCACTCACACTCCATAATAGAGAAAATTGACTCAAGAGGAATAACCAAGTTGAGCTTTTGAATTGGGTTGAGACTTGAACTAGAGGACATGATTTGAGAGTTGCCAATATTTAAAGGATAAAGGAAGAAGAGGCTTGCGTTTTCGACCCAACCAAACCACCATAGTTGTTCCTTATCTTTCCCTTTTTTTTCATAGCACTTTCGTTTTTTAAAAGTGATTTTTAGTATTTATTAAATCTTTTATATCTCATTAAATATTAATTAAATAAGATTTTAATTAAATGGATAGAAATTCTCCCTTATCTATCGTCTTAATGGCAATGCTTAGCAAAACCGTTAAATAAGATTCTAATGAAAGGAATATACATTCTCCTTTATCTATCGCCCTAAGGGCGACGTTCAGATGAAATCGTAATTTAAATTGTATAGCAGTAATATATAATCAGATTTTTTTAATTTTTTATAATCAACACTAATTGTGATTAAAAAAATCAACACTAATCACTTTGTTTAATTTCTCTCTCTTCTCTTCTCTCCTCTTTCCTCTCCTTTATCATGCCGGACGACATTTAGTAAAATCAAAATTTTTATAATTTAATAATTATCATCCTTAGGACAATAAATAATAATAAATAAATAGATTAAATATCTATTTAGTTAACAGAGTCTATATATAAATGGATAAAAATTTAATTTAACTAAGATTATTATATCCATATAATTAGCTAAAATTATATCAACTTTAACTTCCAAAGAAATCTTACTTAAATTAATATCAATAAACGTTTTTTTAGTTTTTATCCATACTCTATTGTTATAGCACACCTAGCTGCTCCCAAATAATTTCTCTTTCAATTTCAACAACTTTAATTTTTTTATTTACTAGTTTAGACCCGTGCTATGCACGGAGTAATGTAATACTCTTTAATAAGTTATGAACTAAAAAGTAAATATTTAATAACTACATTTAATAAATGAGATTAATAATCGAAAATGTTACAATCACCATATGGTATGCTTCCACCCTTATCTAATTACACATGATTGAGTGTGGCGGAAAAATAAGCAAAAATGAGTTGCCTGAAATCATTTTCACACATAATAATGTGGAAAAATATAACCACTCTTGTAAGAGTGGTACTAACCTATTAAGGCATATCCATGTATATTAAGAGTGGTGATTTACATCTATTGAAAAAATGATTATTTAGCATGGATAATAAGCGTGGCGGATAATAAGTGTGACAGCTTATTTTGAGATAATTGAAATACATAAAAAGAATTTTTTTTCGCATTGGACAATTTATGATAATCATATAAGTCAAATACTAAATTTACAATCAAAAAGAAATTTTTTAAAAAATAATTGAAAAGAATTTTTATAAAAATTAAACACATAAAGGAAATATTTTTATGCAAATTTTCGATTTCTCTCGTTTATAGCACAATGCCCAATATATTGAAAAAATCAAAATAAAAAATAAACCTCAAATCTCAAACTCTAATCTCGTTTTCTCGCTTATTTTCTGCTTAATCAGTAAATTTCACATGTGCCCGCTTTATATCTTTTTTTCTTAATGTTGTTTAAAGAAAAGTAAAATAAAATAAAACTAAAAAAATTCATCTTAATGAACATAACCCTAATTTGAAGAAGAACTAAGTATTTTTAATCCAAAGGCGAGATCTATGTTAGGGCAACCGCGGTCACCCAACCCCCATCCTTTTGAGAGAAAAAACATGGCATAAAGAGTAAAAAAATAATATATTTTAATTAACCCTAGTTAATTTCAAAAAGAATTTTGTAGCTTAACTGGTGACAACCTAAGTGTCTATATTAGTGGTAGAAGTTGCTTCAAACGCAAGCTGGTAATAGGAAAAAAAACTCGCTCAAGGGGTAATATGTCCATAGATATAAGTATGGCGAGTGATGGTGTTTTCTTTGGATATAAGTGTGTGGTTAAAGACGACTCTCATCCGACTTATTTAGTGTGTGTAATATTTGTCAACTCATACCATTTTCACACTTAACATAAGTATGGTAAAAGCGTGGATGCATGTCGTATTTTAAAAATGATAGAATAGACACAAAATTAAAAATTAAGTGGAAAGATAGAGAAACTCATGATCCAAACAAATCAAATTAGACAAAAAATTACATAAATAAGTAGTTAAACTCATACATTAATCATAACATACTTCCTCCAATTGACCGACCCTTACTGATTCAATCACTTTCAAAACTTAAAGCCACTAATTAAAAATTAGTTTGAAACCGATACCATGTTCTTTAGTCACCTCAACCACATCTTCCTAGCAAATTAATAAACCAAACAATGACAAAAGCTATTGTTACATCTTTACAATACATATTTTATTTTTTAGTAGAAAGGAAGAACAAATTTTCTCATCTAATGAAATATCTTATTCATCCACCCAAAAATATATAATTAAATATATATTGTTCACTTTGATAATTATCTCATTAGATTTCAGTCGAGTCACAATTTGAAGTCACAAAGGAAAAAAAAAAACGTAACTTGTGATTCTCAAATGTAAATCAAATCAAACCAAAATTTGAAATAATATAGATTATACTTTTTAGGTTAAAAGTATTGGTAAAATTAACCTTAACACCATTAAAAATAATAGAATATCCTTTAATTATTTTCTAAAATATTATTCTATAATTTATCTTAAATAAAATTACTCTTAATTACATCCCTTCTTTAAAATCATTCAATATACTTTTTGTCATCAATATATTTTTTTTAATTTTTCACGGGTTTTTACTAATGATTGACGTGAGAATGAATTACATTGATTGATAATAGGATAGATATCTCAGTAATTTTATATTAATTTTATTTTGAGTCCTAATATATTTTAATTTTCAGATTATTTTTCTACTTATTTTTGTTATTTTTAGTCAAATTGTCAGAAGTTGGATTAAATTAGTTTTCTTTGGTTAATTTTATTTTTTATATTATTATAGGGTTTAGTTAGAATATTAATATCTTAGTATTAATTTTCTTAGTTTTTATGATTAATTTAATTATTTTTTGATTTATTTTCTAATTTAGGTTAAATCAAGTTTTTAATTTAATAAATTTATAAATTAAATTTTTGTATTTTAATTTTAGGATTTTAGTGTATGTTTCGGTCAAAAAAATAGTTTTAATATTCTAGTTTATTTAATTATTTATTTTCATATGTATTGTAGTGTAATTGATTATTTGTTTAACTTTCTATTTTAGATTATGTTTTTGTTTTTCTGTTTTAATTGTGTTTAATTTTTCTGAAAAATTTAAAAAGTTTTTATGTTTTTAATTCTGTCCAGATTTTTAATTTAGTTCATTATATAATTTTCTGTAATTTTTATTTATTAATTTTTTGCTCAATTTGGTTTTATTTTATGTTTTATATTTTTAAAAATTAATAAGGCTAATTATTTACTGTTTAATTTTTAGATTTAGATTAAATAATTTTATAATATTATTTATTTATTTTTCAGCAAGGAGATCCAATATTATTATTATTATTATTATTATTATTATTATTATTATTATTATTATTATTATTATTATTATTATTATTATTGGTATTATTATTATTATTATTATTATTATTATTATTATTATTAGAGTCCATAGATGAGTGGAAACTTATTTTTTTAAATGATAAATTATTTATTTTTTTATTGGACGAAACTCCTTAATTCACTCTGGTTGCAGCATTTCAAAATTTGAAAAGATTAGCATTATATAGTGTATAGATGTTTCATTTTTATACGAAAAAATATGATTCTTCATTCTTAATTTATAACTTCTTAAGCTATGCCACATTGCTCCATGCATAATTTCTTAAGGTATACTTCTTAAGCTATTTATTAGGGTTTGGATTGTCAACTCTCATTTATTTTTATATATAGTATATAATATTATTTTGGGTCCGAAATATAATAATTTCCTATAACATTTTTACTTTTTCATTGTTTGATAGTTTTTATTTTATTTTATGCCATAATATAATACAAGTATTTTATTTTTAAAATTAAAATTAACACAAACATGTTATAAAATTAATTTGTAAATACTTCAACTTTTGAGGAAACAATTTGGCTATTGCTAATCTGTACTTATGCTAGACCTTAAAAATTATAAATTAAGAAAGTAAGTGTACAACAATTACATACATACTTGATATTATATTATTGAAAATACCTATAATAACTAAAATATATGATTCAAATATATTGGAGGACAAGACACAATGAATTAAATGGTGAAAATTATATCAATTTAAGTTTGTAATTTGTAGGCTTCAAGTATGTAATTTATGTCATGTTTGAAGGGGTGAAAACTCAATATGCCAAATTCCGTAACCCTTATAGGAATTCGAATAAATTCATCTATCTCAAAATTTTTATACAATTATATATCATTAGTTTTTTTACAAATACAATTTATTTTAATATCTTTTGATCTTTGTTATGTTATAACAGTGAACATCAACTTGGTCTAGTTATGTCTTTACCGTAATATAATTTTCAACTAATTACTTATTACCTTTTATTTGTCAAATATATTGGATGACTTCTATCATTGTAGTATTTTCGATTATTAATATCGTTTATAAATGTAGTTATTAAATGTTTTTTTCTTAATTTATAACTTCTTAAGGTATACTACATTATTTCGTGCATAGTACGGGTATAAACTAGTAACAATAATAATAGTATTTCGTACGGTACATTACACTAAAAAAAGAGAAAATGAAACATGAGATTTAATGTGCTAAATGCCTCGTCGCTAGTCTAAAAACTCGTTGGTAGCAGTTCAAGAACCAACTCAACCAAAAGCTTAAACTAATGATTGAAGGCTCAAGAATAGGTTTATACTCTAACATGCCCCTCACGCGAATGCCCTTTGGGCTTGAAGCGTGGATGCAACAAAGACTCCTCCTTACCTTGTGCAATAATTAATATGGAGGCTGCTGAGATTCTAACCCGAGACCTCTCGCTCAAAAAGGCTCTAATAATAGGTTTATACTCTAACAAGTAGCAATAGCTAAAGGCATCCCTCATCTTCCTCCCCATACTCTTTGCTTCTCAGGCCGCCACCGCCCACCATTAATTCCCCCTCGTCTCTCTCACCCGCCGGGGAGGAAGCTCCATTGCCTCCACCATCACTAACGCCATGAAAGACCAAAATTCACTGAGAGTTTTCCCGCGTGATTGAAGGTGAGGAGTCTTCAACCCTTTGTTCCTCTCTCTAATTGTTGCCTCTTATACACGGGCTGCCAATCAAATGAACACCCAAATTCTGACTATGATCATAATTCTCCGTAATTAACTGCATCTTAACATTTTTCTCTTTTTCCTTTCTCCTAATAACGATTTAGTTAAATATTTTGCTAGTTCCATAATCGATTCTCATGCAATTAACCCTTTTTAGCTATTCAATTGAAATCTGAACTGGTTTAAAAATGATTTGGGGATTGCTCTAGCTAGCTTACTGCAATACAAAGCTTGTTATGTACTGTTATTTCTAGTTTGAATTGAATCATTCAGATTCTGACCAGGATGAAGAGTATGAAATTATCATCCCCCAATGTGGACTTGCCCATGGAATTGGTCGCTGAGGTGCTGGCTACGTTGCCAGTCTAGAGTCTCTGAGGTTCGGGTGCGTTTGCAAGTCCCTGTGATTTCGCTTTTGCAGATTGCTCGTTAGATGATGATGAAAACCCACATGACTGAACGGTGGATGCTACGTTCTACTCGTACTCTCAATAATAAGTTTTAAGAGTAGAGATTGTAGGAACCTACAAGCACTTTAAGTGTCCCGTTGGTTTTTATCCATTTGCAAACTCCATTAACGGGTTAGTACTCCTGTCAGGTAAAGATCGTATCATCTCATCAGGGATAGAGATAATGCTGTGGAACCCGATACTTGGAAAATCCCACAAACTTCCCACTCTTTGGATTCGTCAACATCCTTCTTTATGTCTTTGCTGTAGCCTTCCCAACAAAGATTATAAGGTGGTTGCAATCTCATCGGAGCATGTATATCCCTCCGTTCATGCTTACACCCTTCGTACTCAAACTTGGAGGAGCATTGATAACAATAGAAAGAACAGTGTCCATGATGTGTACTCGCATGGTCTTCTCATTGAGGGGACCATATTTGGGTTTTCCTCAAAAGAAAAAAGGTTTACAAATTGTGTGATTCTGATATGGAAAGTGAAAAGTTTGACTATATGGCACCACCTCTAGCTGATAACGGTGTTTTCGGGACACATGTTGCTTAATGCAAGCGCTTCGGGCTATTGGATACTTATAGCTTATCTTTTAGTTTATGGGTGATGGAGAAGGATCAAATACCAAGGTCTTGGAATATACTTTATACAATAGATTTACCCCATATGGCCCCTTTCCTATCGTATGTTTCAAGCAGAATGGTCAATTAATATTCGAAACAATGGAAAGGGTTATGTTGATGCATAGCTTTCAGACTGGATGAAGTTTTGAATTTTGCTGCCCACCATCTTATGAATGTTTAGTTTCTACTGCTCTACCTATGAAGAGAGGATGTTGAAAGAAAAGGCATGAGCGGTGCCCAAGACGAGCAACTGCATCCGAACCCTAACCCCACCCTGAGCCCAAGTTTTTTAGGTTTGGCAGGTGTAGAGCCTAGTTGTCGAAAGGTAAAGCCGGATAACTCCTTGCATAATAGGGTGGCACAGAAACATGCTCTAGTCTACACAATCATTCTCCTCGTGATACTACCTGCTTGTAAATGTAAGCCCATAACAAAACAATTACACTGTTGATGGTCTTATAGATTACAATGGCTTCCAACCTTCACAAAACACAGGTCTAGGCTATCTAGCTATGAACTGGAATCTCCTCAAATTCCTTTCATTAGTCCACTTTTCACTAACATGAAATCTCACACTTGCAATTTGCACATGATATGTTGATCTTCTGTGAGGCTAATGAGCAGCTGCAAATTATTATGAGGATTCTCCTAAGTTTTTAGTCTTTCACTGGTATTGACAGTGAACTACAATAAATCTGGATTGATAGTCCTAAGTAAGGAGGAAGAGTGGGCTAATAGAGTAGCAGCCCATTTGAGATGCACTTTGGTCCAATATTGCCGACTTGTGAATTCCATTGGGAGCTAATATGAGAAAAACTGCATCTTGGCAACTTGTTTTAGACAAGATATAGAAAAGCTCGGTACTTGGAAGAGTGGTTGCCTTTCCAGAGCAAGTAAACTGAGACTAATAAAGTTAGTTTTGAATAGTTTGTCAGTGTATTACTTGTCTATTTTTAAGATGCCTAAGAAAGTTGCGAATGAAATTATTAAAATGCAAAGAAGGATACTGTGGAGTGGCCAAAAAGAAGAAAAATTTTGCGCACTTGTCAGTTGGGAAGTAGTGCAGCAACCAAAAACAAAGGTGGACTAGGGTTGGGAAGCTTACTAGTGAAAAATACAGCTCTATTGTTTAAATGATGGTGGAAGAAACATGCATGTTAAAAGGTGCTCTATGGTATTAACTCTATACATAAGGAACATATGATTTCCCTACCAACACAGACTTTGTTACAAATAGCAGAGCCATGGAAAACAATAAAGAAGATGGCAACTGAAGACCAACCAATCCAAAATGCTTTCTTCAGAAACCTGAAAGTGATGCTAGGAGAGGGCACTAAAATCAGGTTTTCGGAAGACCCTTGGGTTCAAGAAAATACATTGCAGATCTTATTCCCAAGTTTGTACATTGTCTCCAATCAACATAAACGGATCATATCTAGTATGGGCTGGTTTGAAGGCAATCAATAGAGATGGAGCTTAACATGAAAAAGGCAACTATCACCACATGAATTTCAAGAGGCTGAAGATATGTTTGCAATGTTAGAGCAACATCACCCTGTTGAAAACGTGGCAGATCAGGTCATATGGTTCTCAAAGAAGGAATTCTCGGTTAGCAGTTTAATTTGAAACATTTGCTTTGGACAGTGATGAAGCAGGGTTAGATTCTTTGATGTGCTCAGTGTGGATGAATATTGCACCTCCAAAAGTGGAATTCTTTCTTTGGCTACTCAATAAGCTCAATACTGAGGACCTACTTTGCAAGAAAGGCATTTTGGAGACACAAGACAATAATTGGAGTTTTTGCACTTCCCACATGGAAGACTCGGATCACTTGTTGCTTAGATGTCCCATCTCTTGGGGCATTTGGTAATATTTAGCAACGGATTTCAGTCTCGCAATCATAGGCAAGGGTTCGTTCAGATTGTTTTATGAGAAAAATTTCCAATCAAATCAGAAAAAGGTTATGGATGGGCACTTTCTTTACAACTGAGACCTTAGATGAAAAGGAATGCAGTAGTTTTTGAATAACAACTTAATCCTATTGAACTTCGTCATATATATTATCAAATGGAGGATTGCAATGTGCTCTAAAGCTTGAAATGAAACATCTCATACACATATGAGATGTTTGTCACTAATTTCTCCTTCAGCCCCATCCCCATCATCTTCCCCTAACCATCCCTAGCTAGTGATGGTTGTAGCGGTTCTGTCATATTGTAGCTGGTTGTGTTTTTCTTTACCTTCTGTTTTTCTGTTGTCGATGTTCTTGTTTTGTTTCTACTCTTTATGAGTATTTTGTTTTTTTTCCTATTGACACAAATTATAAAAAAAAAAAAAAGTCATTTTATGATAAAGTACCTTAAAAAAATTTCATCTTACTTCTATTCCATGGAAGAGCACGAACTTAAAAAGGGTTTTTCGGTCTAATATCAAGTTCCACATCCTATCCGTTCCAATAAGTAGGATAATTAAAAATTTTAAGCATAATTTGGTGAAGAATATCTTGAGGATGATCCCCCAACCAAAATCGAATTTCATTTCACATTGCAAAGGATTAAGCATACAACATAAAACCAAAATATCTAAAGTCAATAGGTCAAGTCCGGATCTTCCTGCCTCCTTGGGATGACATTACCAAACACTAATTGGAGCCTCAGAAGTGATCTTCCAATATCTGATTTTTAAATGATCGAAGAAAAAAAACCCTCGGCCAATCTAATTATCTCATTCATCCTGGAACCAAAAAATTGATTATTAGACAAGAAAATTTTCCGAATTTGTAAATTCAAAGGAAGTTGTTTGTATTTGATTTTCACTCTAATTTTGCCTTATCTAATTTGTCTAACTATAGAGAATGACACCGGATATTATAATTTGAATCTGTATTTTGAGTGTCTTATGTGAGTGAGATATAGTAATTTACCATAGGAAATTAATTACCTTTGAAGACGGAATTTCGAAAATCCTATGATCTTGTTATTGACTATATAAAATTAGATTGAGCCCACTTCTATTTGTATTAATTGATATTTTCCAAAATATCATGGAGGATATTTTATTATATCTAGGATACCCATAGTGATGATATCAAATCAAACACAATTCAATAATGCAAATCATCCTTGATTATATTTTTAGTTAAGTCAAAGGGTAACGTTCTTGACTTTGTAGAGATGTATACCACTAAAATATACAAATATAACAATTTCATAAGTGGAAGAAAAAGAAAATAAATAAATTCTTACGAAAGCTAAAAACCGAATGTTACTAATGAACCATTTTCATATTAGATTAATTAGATCATGCATATGACTAAACCGTAATATGAATACATATGTCTCAAAAATATATGATCATATACGATTATAAGACTTTTTCTAAAAAGAATTTGTAAATTTTTAGAAATTGTGGCACGTTTCAAAGACGTGGAAATATCATCAAATCTTTCAATGACACCATAAAATGTTATCCTTGCACAACATTTTCAGTTAATTTGTCAATTAAACTAATGATAAATAATTTCAGCTAAATTAAATTTCATTTATAATGCTGCTGCTATGAGTTGCCCAAAAATATAGAAAATGCCAAAAACTGATAAAAAGATGATGGTTTGAGGATCTTATGACAAGTAAAAGGTAGAGCTGGATTCGAATCTCAATCAAAAAGTTTGACAAATTGGAATATAATTTATATATAAAATTAACATCAACTTGATGGCCAACTTAATAATCAATATAAATAAGCCATGTCCTCGCCACCTACACTTTCCCACCCATCTCCTGGTGTCTTTTTTTTTAATATATATATATATGGAGGAGTCACAAAGGAAGGATAATACACTGAAAGAAGGGGAATTGAACCTAAGATTTAATGTATTCAAGCACTCAATCTTAACCATTAGGTCATGACCTCATCGGTTATCTCCTCATGTCTTAGTCATGACCTTAATGGACCTTTATTTTCATCATTGCAATTAATAATTACTGTTATGAAAAACGTTAACAAATAATTATTCAATCACTTTTTTTTTAAGTATAGTTCAATATAAATACAATAAGAAATGAGAACTAGACGTGAACCTAATGTATCCATAATTTCATTATTGACCAATAAACAATCAGCCAAGTTCACATTAGCGTCATACACTATTTATTTATTAATGAACGCTGGTTTTTATTAATAAAGTCTTCTTTCTTTTTTGGTTTTTCAAATATAGGCGTGATGTATCGGTATATTATATTTATTTGTCTATTTATATAACTATATATCAATAAACAATGAAGTATATAGTGCGTACATCTTTTTTTATAGAACATATACATTATCAGATACATTTATAAAAAATATATAAAATGTTTGCTTTCAAATTTAAAAAATTTTCCTCTTTATCATCTATTTTTGTATACTTATAAAATAAAAAAATAAATTTATTTTTCTTGCAGTGTAATATATATCATCTAATGTATTTCATTAACGTGTGTTCAAAATAACATTTATATAAATATTTATAACAATTAATTATTTTAATTTATTTTAATTTATTTCTACTCAATTTATTTATAACAATTAATTTTTACAATTATTTCAAATAAATTCTTATAACTAACTAAACAAGTATATGAGTTGCATGAAGAGCAACCATGTGGCCTCGTGCGCAGCGTGGCATCGCAATTTTGGGGTCGTGTAATAACTCATGAGAGAGAAAAGCACACAGAATGAAACCTCAAAAACCGAAAAGAGAGAGACAAAGAAATAAAAAGGAAAGGCAATGGTTGTCCCACCACCACTAGTCACTAGTTTTGATTTACTATTCTATTACGAGTATTATTGTCCAAAAGCCCAAATGGACAATCACGTGCTCCACGAGGGTAGTTAGTTGTTAATAGACCTGTCAATTCGGGCGAGGCGGGTTAAATACGGGTTGGGTGTATTCGGGTTCGGGTAAAATACGGGTCGGGTGTATTTCGGATTCGGGTAAAATACGGGCGGTCGTATATCGGGTTATACGGGTTTCGGGTCGACCCAACGGGTTAAGACCGCCTTTTTATCGATTGTTTTTCTTTTTTAATTATAAATATTAAGCATAATTTTTGCTTAAAATTGCCAATAATTCAACGAAAAAGTATAGTATTTGTATTTTCTAAAAGGAATATTCAAAAATATTCAAAAATTTCATTATGATATTTGTGTAAGGTCCCATTGAACCGAGCGGGTTGGCTGCTTGACGCGTTTAAATAAGGCCAACGAAAGATTGGGTTAATAATGGGTTGAATAATAATGACTTGTTCTGTAATTATTTGTTTAAGGTTACGATGTTTATTTCACGGTTTATATTATACTAACGAGGTTTATATGCATGTTTAATGCATTTTAAAACAAATCGAGAAAGTTTTGACTTGGGTAGGCTTAATCGATCCATTTTATTCACTAGAAAAAATTTGACTTTGTTTTAGTTTGGCTTATTGCCTACCTTAGGAGTTATGGTTTAGGTACGAGTAAACACAGTTTAAAATAAATAAGAATTAGAGATTTATAATAAACTAAAATTATTATTTTTAATTATAACATCAAAATTTTAAATCATTATAGTAATATTATTTCTACAAAATAAAAGTATATTAATTAGATGTGACTAGGTATATTCAGTTTACCAAAAATACAACAAGTATAACTTGTACACTTGTAGTATTTTAATATATTACACCATTTGAATCCATATATGTTTTTATTGAAATTAACTATGCATAATTTTTGTATATAATGGCTTTTGTTTATGGGGAATAAGTTGAGAAATGAAACCGTATCGGTCTTCGTCTGTAAATGATTGCAATAAATATGTAACGTCTCTCTAAATAATCGATATGATAAATAACCATTATTAAAAAAGTGATAAATTGAAGGAAAAATCATATAATATGCATGAAACATTCAATCAACAAGTTACAAAGCTAAAATGGTTGTTTTTATTGCCTTGACCCAACGGGTCAAACGGGTTCGGGTTGGGTTTAACCCGCTAATTTGCGGGTTTTTGGGTTCGGTTTTTTCGGGTTCGGGTCGAGAAAATCGTGTCCAAAACCCAAAACTTTCGGGCGGGTTCGGGTCGGGTTTCGGGTCGGGTCGGTTTTGCGAGTCTAGTTGCTAACCTCCGAACTTGTAAATGGACCGTTCAATTTGAGTCAATTTTGAATCGACTTAGTATTATTTAGGTTTGTTCGGTTTGGGAGGGTTGAATTCAATATGAATAAACGTGGTATTAAAGTCTTTTTAAGTGAGGAATTTCATATTTGAGAATTATTTAGTTAATATATAAGTAAAGATCGAAACGGGGTCAATTGGTAAAGGGCTTACACCATGATTTTCTTTTCAAATTTAACTTACAATAATTTAGAAGGAAAAATAAAAAAAATAAGTAACAGTAATCAGGTTACGTGGTTAATTTAATCAAGTAGGATGCTTAATCCAAGTTCAATCCGATCTAACTTGAATTTTGATTGTTTTTGGATTCAGATTGAATTTATTTATTTTTTTGTCTAATTTGGATCGAATAATTCTGTCTCAAGTTAAATTAGATTTGTTTTGGATTTGGACTAAATTAACATCCATGCATTTGGCAAATGAGTTGTGGTTTGACTGAAATATGCATGAATCACGTTAATTTTCGAAGTGATTTAATATTTAAATTGTTATAATTTAAATTTAAATAGATTTTTCGTTGTCATTTTGATTTGATTCATTTTAATATATTATTAGTTGGTTTAGTAATTCATATCTTGGAATAAGTACAATTTGAAGAATAATCGATGTTCATTGTATGGTCTTATTTTGACTATTACATTGATTTATTTTGATCATATAATTAGTTGTTTTTTTTTTTTTTGGTTTGTGATGAAATGATGTCATTTTGATATGAGATTGATTTCGCTTAATACCTTTTTTATGAAATTTGGCTTATAATCTCACACTAATAATATTTATTATATTGCACATATTGATTCATATTTTGAATCGTGTGTGAACTCGATTTTTTTATTAAGATAAACTTCTCATTTTTGTTATTTTAATAGTAATATAATAAATAAAAGGTTGACATAATTCAGGGCAATCCAATAAGTCATGGCCTATATATATATATAGTGTATGTTTTCTAAAATATAGAGTAAGCTTCTCAATTTTATTTATCTTAATAGCAATATAATTAAATAAAAATGAGACATGATTCATGAGTAATCCAATAAGTGGCCAATAGTTTATATATAGTATACTCCCTTCATTTCACATATACTTGGGTTGAAACAGGTATGGTTACAATTGGATTCGGTAATGGTCACGGGGTATGCTATGTGGAAGCAATAATTGAGGACCAAAATGTACACCGATTCTCAATCAATGCAAAGTGCTTATCAACAAATCAGATTGGACGGTGAAAATTATCCATTGGTATAGAGGGGCCAACCAAGTGGTAAGATAAATTAGCTAATATAGGTTTAGATATGAACTTTGGTCACCATTTTTTGAATTTTCAGTTAATGATGTTATTGATGTGCTCTTTGCAAACAATGTAGGTGTCGCTTGGTCCCGTTCTATTAAAAAGTAATAAAACCTTTTAGGGGCGTAGCCCCTATTTTGCACCCAAAAAAAAATTCATATATACTTGTCATTTTGTAATTGTAAGTGATTGAAGAAAATACAAATTTTACGACTACATTTGTGTTAAAAGGCCAAGTTGTTTTTAAGTTGTATTAAATAAAGAAAGTCAATGAAAAAAGGACATAAGAAAAGCAATTAACGAGAACAAAATTAAAAAAATTAGGTATTAATATATCATTAAAATTGTAAAATAACAAATATTGTAAAAAATAGAGAGTATCAGTTTTTAAATACATTCTCAATGTCATACAGGATTGAATTAGATAATGCTTTGAAATGAATAATGGAGTAACAAATAGAGCAAAATCAAAGGAAGAAAAGTAAAAAAAGTTAAACCAGATGCATTTTTTAAAAAAAAATATAAGATCTAAAATTAAAAAACATTAAAAACAAAGGAATTCAATAAAGAATAGATCAACAACTCCTAGCCTCCTTCTCCTCCTTTCTCCCATTCTTTCTAGAAAACCCTACCTTCTCCTTTTTTTAAGGGTTGTCATTGACTTTTTGTTAATGGTAAGCCACAATCTCTCTTTCTTTTATGTTTTATCTAATATTTTTTCTACAAATAATTGTTCTCTTTTCTTTTGTGAGAGTCTCTCCATACCCTATTCAAATAAGTGGTATTATCTCTCACTTTTGAAACGATTCTATCAATTTGTTTTCATAGGTTTATGGTTTTATGTGGTTGAATTGTTGATTGATTGTCATATCGATTGCATAGCGAGTATTAATTCTTCAAATTTGGACTACTACAAAAAATAAATTTATTCAACAGGAAGACTATATAAGATTTGTGGATCTCCTCGTTAAAGGTTGTATGATGAAACAATGATAGAATGGAAGATGAGCATTTAGAAGAGTTTCAATTAGTTTTTTCAATCGAAAGATTTATTTTATTATTTTAGTTATAAATTTGTTTGAATTTGATTTTTATTGTAGACGTCGTATGTCTTTTAATTAATTAAATTAGATCAACAACTCTTAAATATTTGTTTCTAGATTTAGAAAAATATAACAAATTACGTCAAAATGAAAATTTGAAAAAAGGGTGATAATTTAAATTTAATTATTTTTCTCTAGTTATTTTTATAAATTAAAAGTAATTAACACTTTTAGCTATTTGATTTTAAGAAAACACACTTTTAGCCATTTTTCTATTAAAAACACTTATTCAAGTATTTTGACATTGTTCTTTCAATTTTCAAATATGTTTATTTTTTAATAAATCTTGTATAAAATTATCTCATTTAAAAGGTTCGTAAGGCAGTTAGTATTTTAATAATTATAAGGATACTTAATTATTTATTTAGGTTAACTTTTATTTAAGTTACTCACTATAACCTTTAGGTCACCACTAAATTAAAAATTCATTCTAAAATGATTTATTGATTTATTCCACCATTTTGAAAAAGTCACCTAAAAAAGAGCTCATTCCTCCAAAATGTTTTATGTAAGACTACATTTTCTTGGTTATTTAACCTAAAAACATTTGAATTATATTTTTTTACTTTATTTATTTTGTAAACAACATTTTATTACTTCACATTTGTTCTAAAACTTTCTCTTTCCATTCTTATATAAATTAGTATATGAGCCTAACTAATATTAATATTTTATAAAACACATATATGCAAAAAAGAAAAAGGTTGGACCACGTGTCTTATTCAAACTTTAATAATATTAATGGTTTCACATAAATATTATCATATAAGACACATCATCTTACTCAAACTATTTTCCTAAATTCAAATGTATAGAAGGCCATGAGATATGAGTAATATTTTTTATTGTTTTTAAAAGTAGAATATATGCCTCCACTATCTATAATAATATATTAATATTATTTTTTAAAAAATAGATTTAAATATCCTGATCTTTTGGCCATTTTACCATCGTATTTTGAAATTTGATTTATCTGCATAATATTTTCAACTTTAACATTAATATTTTTTGAGATCTCGTACTCAAATCAACCTTAATTTCAGAACATTGATGACTAGTTACATAATATTAAAAAATTATTAGTATTATAGTTGAAAACGTAATAGAAATAATCCAAAATTTATGATATCAAAACAACAATATACAAAATTCGGAATATTTAAATATAATTTTTGAAAACAAAAAACAACTCTATAGCCTGCATGAATGGCATAAAAAAAAAAAAAGTAGGTAAACACAAATTTCGTCATATCCCGTTGTTACCGGCCATGGGAGTTGAAATCACGAACTATTCGTTGGAGAAGCCAAGCATGTTATGGTATTAATTACTTAAATGTTTTTTAGCCAATTAATTAATTAATAAGTTAAGTGTCTTATATGGAAACATGAACGGAATTTTTTTTTATGTTTTAAAAATTTTAAATCCATACACAATTTGTAGTCTCTGATCTGTATATATACGGACCTATAAAAATTTTTGCCAGCCAAAATTGTCTGCCCCCTCTCAGAACTGTTGGATCTTTCTCTCTCCTCCTCTCTGCGCTGTCGCTGCCTGTGAACAAGGGTTGAAGAGAAAGAGAGGGGGCTTGAGAGGGTTTTTGTTCTGTGAGTCTCAGCAATCAAAACAAGGAAGAAGAAGAAGCAAAAATGGCGTCGTCGGCTAAGAATGTGGGAATTCTCGCCATGGAAATCTACTTCCCTCCTACTTGTGTTCAGCAGGTAGTCTATTTTATTACTGACAATTACCTCACCCAAAAACCCCATCTCTCTCTCTCTCCCTCTCTGTTTTGATCGGAGAGGAATCCCTGCTTTTCCAATTGATGGGTATTTCAGGGTCTAATTCCGTTTTCAACAGGGAAATGTTCATGGGGCCTTTTTTTTTTTTTTTGGGGGGTGTTCAAATTAATGGAAGTCCTGTTTTTGGGGAATTTGAATGTTATGGTTTTGATTTTAGTTCTGCATTAAATTTAAGATCTTCTTTTCATCTGTCCATCTGATCGAAGGTGGGGAGTTGAATCTCCATTTTTAGAAAATAAAAAAATAAAAAAATCTTTGCAATTTAAAAATAAAATCCCTTTTGGGTCTAGTGCTCCGCCCATGAAAGAGTGAACCTTTTTTTTTTTCGGTAGCTTCGATGATTCCTATGTTGATGACCACTCAATGTGGTGAACTCTTGATGAATTTGATTTTTCTGATATACTGGAAAAAAATGTCAGTACATTTGGTGTTTTACATTTTTTAATCCCTTTTCCTTGAGAATCTCAAGAGGGAAGTGTGATCTTCAGCTGATAGCTTAGTGAAATCCCCAAGCTAGGTAATTGATACCTTATTGAGCTTATTGACAATCTAATTCAAAGTAGAGATAAATCAACACTGCAATAGTAAGTCAAGTCCTTGGATACTCATATCAGAATACTTGGCTTGAATATGTTTCCTTGACCTTGCTTCTTGGAAGTTTAAGTGGAGTGGCGGATTTCTAATCTGAAAGCAAAGGATCATTTTCATGGCCTCAAAATAATATAAACAAGTCTCTTTTTTTTTTTCCCCCATTCTTTATCTTTTTCGAACTGTTAGATCTTAATTATTAGTTGGTTTCTATGTGAAATAGGAAGCCTTGGAGGTTCACGATGGGGTGAGTAAAGGAAAATATACCATTGGACTTGGCCAAGACTGCATGGCATTTTGCACCGAGGTCGAAGACATCATTTCCATGAGGTTATGAAACTTGCTGTTATTTCTCAATCCAAACGGTCAATAGCTATTTGATTCATCATTTCCACTTGCACCCAAAATATTTGTGGAATTCATAGTGGTTAATGTTGGTCATCATAGAGGTTGACTTGCTCAAATTTGGTGCTTTTGCTGATTTAAACCCCATTCATGTATATTAGCTTAACAGATTGAATACAAGAAGCCAATTTACTAATTAGGAGCTACATTCTTGGATTTGTTTTTATGTCTGGAATTTCCACAAACTGTTCTTTCTGAAATACTCTTGCTTTACAGTTTGACCGCAGTGACCTCACTCCTTGAGAAGTATCAGGTTGATCCCAAACAAATTGGCCGTCTTGAAGTAGGGAGTGAGACGGTTCTTGACAAGAGCAAATCTATCAAGACATTCTTGATGCAAATATTTGAGGTGGATTTTTTAAAAACCAATTTTATTTGGGTTTTGGTTGTTGAAATTTGCCCCTTATATCCCTTTGTTTTCTTGGGCGTGCTGTTGGAAATATGTATTTTCTTCTGCATTACTCTGTTCATTATTAAAGAATGAGCCTTTGTTGTAAACAAATGAATATTAGGTTAGTAGTTTCTAAGCTTTCGGGAAGGTTTTGCCTGTCGGACCTAGTTGGTCGAGATATTTGATTTCTTTATAATGTCTGAAGCCTTTCCATCATATTTGGCCTCAAAACTAAATTGATAGTTTTGTCATGCAAAATGAGCAGGAACATGGAAACACAGACATCGAAGGTGTTGATTCGACGAATGCATGCTATGGGGGAACAGCTGCATTGTTTAACTGCGTCAATTGGGTTGAAAGCAGTTCATGGGATGGTCGTTACGGTCTGGTTGTTTGTACGGACAGTGCGGTATGAGCAAACCCTTTTCCTTCAGTTGACATACCCTTGATTAGAATATTAATCATTATTTTTTACTGCTATATTACTAATTGAGACATCATGGTCCTTACATGTAAAGCCTATCTAGCAGTAGCTAGGTGTCTTTGGATTAACGGTAGCCATTATTCTTATATGTTATTAACTTGTGCATTACTGCTTCCTTTACCAGGTCTATGCCGAGGGACCAGCTAGACCCACTGGAGGGGCAGCCGCAGTTGCGATGCTCGTGGGACCAGATGCTCCCATTGTTTTCGAAAGTAAATTGAGGGGAAGTCATATGGCTCATGCCTATGACTTCTACAAGCCCAACCTTGCTAGTGAATACCCAGTAAGTGTTCGATGTTTAATGATGTTAAGGAAACGAGAGAACAAATGCTGCTGTGTTGTGCTTCTCTGTCTGATTTTGTGCCAGTGGATTTCGAGAGCATCTATACTGTTTTATCTTCATTTGTTTGATGATCTAGATGTCAACGATTAATATTAATGCTGAAAATTTTGATAACCTCTCCCGCTATTACCGCACTCATAATTTCGTTGGTGACGTCAGCAAAAAATGCTATTTGTCCTCCTCAGGGGACTGGAAAATCACATTCGACCAACTTTTGAACTTCGCATTATGGTGGTAGTCAATGCCTTATAAACCTAGGATGTAGGACTGTGGGGTATCGGCTTGGTTTTTGGACGTCAAACAATTGAAATGGGTTTTCCTATTATCCTCTCTGATATTGTATTCTAGCTTTCAGCATCAGCATGTCTTTCTGTCTTTGCCATTGCTTGGTAGTGTGCTAGCTTTCTTCTTCCACATGATGATTTATCAATCTACTTTGTAATAGGTTGTTGATGGGAAGTTGTCGCAAACCTGCTATCTTATGGCAGTTGATACTTGCTACAAGCATTTCTGCAGCAAGTGAGCCCCGAATCAAACCCTTAACCGCCTTGTTCAATCTTATTCGTGTCGGCCACTATTGTTTTGATCATGCAGATGTTCCTCACCATTTCATTTCTGTAGGTATGAGAAGTTTGAAGGCAAGCAGTTCTCCATCAATGATGCCAATTATGTTGTATTCCATTCCCCATACAACAAGGTATCTTCTCAATGCAATTGTCGTGTTCTGGAATTCACTGATAATTAACAAGTTTAGAAACTTATTTATTCTTATTGATTTCCCCTTTTTTTTAATTTTATAAATGGTGGTAAATTTTGTCAGCTTGATATAATGCATGTTATTATTATTATTTTTTTCCAGCTTGTTCAAAAGAGTTTTGCACGGTTGATGTACAATGATTTCTTGAGGAATGCCAGGTAATCTTCCCTTTTGTTTTAGTTTCTAAATCTCTCAATGGATGCCCTTGGATGGATTCACATTCTGGTGCTCCTTCACTGACATTTGCTCCTTTGATTGACAGCTCCATCAATGAAGATGCTAAGGAGAAGTTGACCCCATTTTCTGATCTATCTATTGAGGAAAGCTATCAGAGCAGGGATCTTGAAAAGGTTTGCTCCTCAATCCTGCTCTCCTCTCTCTGTCTGTCTGTCTCTCTCCCCAGTTTCTTATGATGATTTGTTTTATAGGTATCCCAGCAAATTGCGAAGCCCCTGTATGATGAAAAAGTGCAACCAACCATTTTGGTACCTAAACAAATTGGGAACACTTACACAGCATCTCTATATTCAGCGTTTGCTTCCCTCATTCACAACAAGCACAGCACATTGGTGAGTTATTTGCCCATGCTTGAAAGTGTTCTGTTATTTGTTGACAAGAGTATTCTCATTATTGATGAAATCTCATACTTTTCAGGTGGGCAGTAGGGTGATAATGTTTTCATATGGAAGTGGTTTGACAGCAACAATGTTTTCACTTAGGCTAAATGAGGGGCAAAACCAATTTAGCTTGTCCAACATTGCAGCTGTCATGAATGTTGCCGGCAAGTTGAAGTCAAGGCATGAGGTATTTTCTTTTTGCCTTTTTGTTTTTCGTATGCTAGAACTGAGAATCAAAGAATGAAATTTTAGCATGACATGAAGAATTACTGCAATTCCTCAGTTTTGTGGAGTGTGGACACTTTATTTTACCCAAATGTGTCGGCCATTCTCTTAGACTCTTTAAATCTGGGTAACATTTGTTAGATATCCTAAAAATAGCTGAGTTCAACACTTCAGACACATGGACCCTTGTACTCGATTCTGGATGATCTAGTGTAATTCTTTCTTTGTCGCGTGAATGCGGAAATTGATCAAAATTTAGGGTTGTGTCTTTTGTTACTTAGACTTTCTGCTTCATCCCATTAACTTATGTCAAATCAACAGACTCAGATTAGTTGCTTACATTGGAAGCCTCATCCAGGCGACATAGGTTGCGATTCATGACTATGGTTAATAGTTCGTAGCTGTGATGGTAATGTTTATTTAAGCTCGCAAACTTCTGGAGCTGCTCGTTTATTATTAAGCAAACCATTAATAGGCTGAAGTGAAGAGGGTCATAATTATGACTTATGAGGCTACTTGTAAGTGATGTTGTTTTTGACTGTATTACACCTCTAGCTCTAACTCTCAACACGATCCATGTCAGTTTGCGCCAGAAAAATTCGTGGATACCTTGAAGCTCATGGAGCACAGGTATGGGGCAAAGGAGTTTGTGACCAGCAAAGACACCAGCCTTTTGGCTCCAGGTACCTACTACCTGACAGAGGTGGACTCCATGTACCGGAGATTCTATTCCAAGAAACCGGTAAGCAATAACACTGCCCTTGTGTCCGAGAATGGTTCAGTTGCCAATGGTCACTGATTCATGAGGCTGAAGCAGGCAAAAGCCAAAGTGGGAATAGTTGCCTGTTGAAAATGCCAGAATTGTCAAATTGATGATCTCCTTTCTAGGCAGAGCTTGGTGAATATGATAAATGCTCTAAATTATGGGATTTGGTTGAGATTGATGGAGAGATTGGTTGGCAATGTCTTTTCCTCTTCAGAAATTCAAGCGATTCATTCGACTGGCGTGAGCTTCTGTTGGTTCTTCTTTTTCTTTTTCCTTTTAATTTCTATATTATTTTATTTTTAGTGTAGTGTAGAGTAATGTTTCAAACAGGAAAACATTATGTAATGTTGGCCAATAATTTCCTAATTTATGGCATTGCATAGCATATTTGTGCAGATTGGATGTACCATTGTTAGTTTTACTAAATATGATCTTCCACAAAAATTTTAAAATATTTTGCAAAGATTTTGAAAAATCTCGGCCAATGTATGTCAGAGACATCCATGACAGTAGAGTTGGATTGTAGGTGCATTAGTGATCCGCTGGTGGGTTCTTTTGTGTTTTAAAGAACATAAGGTCTTGGTGTACTAATAAAGATAAGTTATTTCAGAATTTTGAAATGCATTAGGTTTTAGGTTTAATTCCTTATTGTTTTTCATTTTATTTATAATTATATTGTATTGTTCTTTGAGTCTTTCTGACTCCTTGAATCAAATGTATTCTCGATTCAATCATTCTAAAAATACTTACAAAATGGACAACAAATTGATATTTACATGACGTAATACAATCAGATGGAATATATTATCATGAAAATAAAAAGTTTTAAAAGTAAAAAATAAAACTAACCAATTATAATGTATTTCTGTATTTTAATTTATATTTTGTTAGTGTAATTGTATTTTTCATTATTGATTCATTAGATATGGACATTGATTAGGGTGGCTAGATTTAGAGGTTGATGACCCTGCGCCTCTAAGGTGCTGTAAAATTTTAAGAGGTAGGGAATAGTTCTTGGCTTCCTGGGTTCAAATCCTACGAGCTATCATGGGTCGATGTTTATCATTACTGTGAAATTTGCCCCTCTGAGGAATAAAAAGCAAATTTAGGGAACCTGCGCTTCAACTTATCCAATCTCATTGGGTTGCATTTGTGAAAATGTTTATCTGATATTCCCAGACGCCAGTACAACAAAGTTCCAAATTTCAATAGTTAGTCTAATACACTATTTTATCATTGTCATTACCGTGAAATTCCCTGAGGAGTAAAAAGCAAAACAATATGGGAGTTATCTTTGTTATCACATAATACTTCTACATTTTGAGAATCACATTGTGGCTCAGAACTGTGTTTTGGTGAGGTTGTAGTCTTGTAGATTAGAGTTATCATGGGCAATTTTCATTCTTACTTTTCCCAAAACCAAGCGATTGCCTTGTATTCTTATCTCAGGTCACATTTCCAATTCTGATCAATCATGGGTCTTACAAATAATGTACACAAAAAGAACACAACACAACCAAATTGGTATCATCACATTACTTAACTCAGAATCTCCAGGTCATCAAATGGTAAGGTTTTCTTGAATGCCAGATAAGTTCCCCAAGCTCCCCATCACCTTGCCCCCTAAATCAGGGAATGTCTCGGACCCAGGAAGAGGGTTCACTGTTCCAGTTCGATCAACAAGCAAAGGGTACTTGAGAAGGTGGCTTTTCATCTCAGTCACCTCATCAGCTGCAAACTGTCTCCAGTTTTGTTCACCCAGATTTCTTACCCGTCTTACACATTCCAGGCTTTCTGGGTGCCTGAAGTAGTCGTCAACTTTTCCCAGGTGCTCTGCCCATAGAGACATCCTGTATCCATATACCTGCAGCCAATGATAAAATTCATTCATCCCACTTTATCATCATTAGTTCTTCTAATTTAGAAGGATTCCTGTTAGAAACATCCTAAAATGTTAATAGTACCAATGGTATATGCAATTTTGAGTCGAGATGGAAAATGGGTTGTTTAAGTTGGGTTTAGGTCAGGGCAGAATAGGCTGAAACCTTTGTCAGGGTTGGATTGGTTAGGGTCAAGTCATTTCAGGTTCAGATGACTTTGTGGTTCATATATTGTTTTAGGTTCGGTCAAGTGGTTATATATTGGTGGCTTATTAGCAAATCAAGCTCATGTTGAGTTAGTCATTGACTTTTATATAGTACGTTCAGGTTATGCTAGATTGTTGCAGGTATGGGTTGTTAATGGGCCAGATCAAGATGAGTTAGGGTTGGTTTCAAGTTTGACTGAAAGAGGACTACCTAGATTTGGTTAAAGTCGGGTCAGGTTAGAGGCCTTCTGAGTTGGGTCAACATGCACTTATGAACCCACTTTTGGTAAACATGGAGTTATAAATCTAATCAGGCATGACAAAATGTACATATTTTGGGAGTTCTAGCCAATATGTTGTGGTTCATTTCCTTGCTTCAATAATCACATGATCGAAGAGTTCACCTATGTGGAATGGAATTTCTTCATTGATCAGCAACATGCTACAGTAAGAGACATATTACCTGTCCATATGGACTAGAGTGTCTCGTAGCCCAAGTATAATTTGGCTGATAGGCACCCATGGCAATTTCAGTGTCTCTGGTGCCCTCCATAGACCGCTGATTGATGTTTGCAGAACCGAGTATGACATACTCGTCATCCACTATCATCCCCTTTGAGTGAACGTAGATCATGAAACGTCTATTCTTCTTTGACAGTGCCTTTGTTCAATGGAAGTTGATCATATTTTCATGGCAGAAGAACAAAAAACCAAAATCAGTTGTGTTCAGCGAGGACAAATATTACAATTGGACCTAACACATCAGACAAAATAAATACCTGAGGAGAACTTCCATTAGTTGAATTACCAGAATCTCTCGAGCATCCATTTGGAACCTCACGGTTTCCAAGGCAGAAGAAATTCAAGAAGTCTTGAGGCTCATATCTGTTATCCTGTCCAGTTTCTTGCAAGGCCTTATAGATTATCTCATACATCATTTGCATTGTCTTGTACTGCATTTCACCAAAAGGATTTGTAAAGGAAGAAGAATAATTTATGAGGGCATGTTTATATTGTCCGCGAGACAAACCCATTCGGAAACAGAATGCAAATAGACAAATAAAGGCAGGGAAAGCACAAGAAACAAAACCCTTACAGATAAATGTTATGGTTTTACACTAAGTTCAGCTGCTTGGCAGGAGTAAAATAAACAAAAAGAATAGTATCAATAATTTGCTTCAGAGAAGGTAGCATCAATAAACCAAAACCTAAGCAGCTGACACGGAACTGGAATAGAGCTTTTGGTGGTCAAAAGAATAGTATATTGAATGTCATTCAAAATGACCATGCAAGACAGATTTCAGATTTCAGCCTCATATATATGCTCTGATAAGGTACCAAGCTATACTGTATAGATATTGAACGTCATTCAAAATGACCAAGTAAAACAGATTTCAGATTTCAGTCATGTATATGCTCTGATAAGGTACACCAAAGGATAACAAGCTGAAAAGTTATTAGACCTGCAATTACTTCAAGAAAAAGTGGAGAAATAGTTTCTTTTTGGTAGAGGCAGTTTATGAGCAAGAATCAACACAACTTTGTAAGGAAGGTTATATTAGCAGATCCATGACATGATTGCAACAGAAGAGGACTCAGAAATAAAAAAATAAGTTTGGGATTTACCTGCCAAAAGAGAATCCTCTGCATAGGAAGGCCTTTAGGATCGCCCTCTGGCCACATGGGAATAATAATATATGCAGCAAATCTTTCATTTCTTCTGATTTTACTTGCTATCTTCAGAGCTATCTCGATAGGTATCAAATTATTCGCACCTGCAGAGGATCATTATCTCCAGGATTAACATCAAACAGGATTAAAACCTAGCCTTCCTCCACCCATCATAGGCAGAAAAAGAAGGAAAACCTAACAGAAGGGGATACAAAGACAATGTTACGTCACTGGAAACTTTTGTATCTGATTAAGGAATCTAGTGGCTCACCCCAGTTTTTGTAAGAATCCCAATTATATGACGAGCCTAGAAAGTATTGATTCTCAATGTAGATGAAGTGCTGGGCTGAACGGATGGCATGTACATATGCTGTCTGTATACTCATGTCTATGAGTACATTTTTCCCACAGAAAAGGTTCTGTATGAGTATGAAGAAACCAGAAATTCATCACACATTCAAAAAAGAAATAATGAGCAAGAATCAATTTGATAGAAATTGAGAGAAAACGGAATTTTTACTAACCCATTTTGTTCCATCTTTGGGATCCTTTGGAAATCCTTTCACAGAATTTGAGTCTATTGAGCGGAAGACCTTATAAATAACAGTTAATTATCAGTCAAGGGTTCTCAATCTCATCAAATAATTGCATTTTTTTTTTGGGGAGGCGGTGTTGCAGTATAAGGTATGACTGAAGCAATTTACCTGAACATGCCACGACTCCCTGTCATCATTACTGTACCTGATAGCATCTTCTCGTGCAATAATATCAGGAATGCTACCAATATTAAGCAGATGATCATCATAAGATCTTTTCATTTTCTGAAGCCCGCTACGTTTTGAAGCCTTCAACCAACGCTCCTCAAAGTTAGCCAAGACATCATATGCAGCAGGGCCATCAATTTGACAATGCAAATCATGCCATGGCTCTCTTGGACACCCATCAGCTGGACCCTGTTCAGAGGAGCACCAGAATTACACCAAGGTGGAGACAATAAAATAAACACTGCCATGGTCTTATCCTAATCACTGAAATGGATTTCTTGTCTAATTTCTAAGAAATTCACAATTGATTACAGACACCACCACCTGGAGTGCATCTCTCCTAAGTAGGCCTAGAGAGATCTAAATGTAGGTAGCCTTAGTCTTGCTCCTGCAGAGAGTTTGATTCCAAGAGATCCACAAATTCTTTTTTTCTTTTTTTTTTTTTCATAAACTTTTTTTGTTATACCTATTAAAATCTTCAAAACAATAAAAGTAATAATTAATACTAAGCATACAGATACAAACTAAACATTTATGATTGGCAAATTATACAGCCAAGCAAAGACCCAGACTGAGCTTGCCTCAAGGGTAGCAACATAAATGAGCAATGGCAGCTAATGACAAACTAAGTTCACTAACACTAAGAGTTGGGTCGAACAAGGCATTAAGTAAGCAAAACTAGAAAAAGTAGTTCCTTAGGATACCAAGTAATTAACAACGAAGCATGTGAAGAGATTTACTCACCCAAGGTTTTCTGTCCAAATTCTAGACCTTCAAAATTCCTATATGATCTCATCCCAATTCTTCTTATGTTGTACACTTAAACTCACCCTCTTTATGGTCCTTATTGTTTATCCTTTCATACACCCTCTACTGTCGCATCCAATAGCTCCTCTTCACAAGTCTGAACCATGTGAGCCTGAATTCCCACATCTTATTCTCTTTATGAGCCACAGCCACCTTATCTCTCCTTAGTTCATTCTTTATCTTACTCAATCGATCATGTTTCCGATGTATCATCCTCATCTATCATCTTTGCAACCATCATATTTCAGGTTCAGCTTTCTTAATTGGCCAACCTTTTGCATCATAAAATAAAACCAATGTAACAAACATGTAGCCTAATAAGGATCTTCTTGTCACACAATACCCAACACAAGCTCTTCCCTTTTCTCCAGCCCACATGTATAAATTGAGTGATTTCATCATCAATTTCCCCTTCAACTTGTATGATTGCCTTGGGTATTTCAAACTTTTCATCTTCCATTTTATAGTGGCACCAATGTTGATGACTCATTGTATCCCAATTGCTTCCTCATTGAATTAACACTCCAAATATCCTTTTTTTATATGATCAATATAAATCTTTTAGAGATGCATAGTGATGGATTGAGTAATTGTTTAGTAAAACTTTCCAATCTGAAGGGGGAAAATGGGGAACTGAAGAACTAGAAGTAATCTTAGTATAAGTTTCCCTCATTCGATTACTATGTAGAATCACATGAAAATGCATGAATATCAACTAAGAAGCATGAATAAATACTTAGATAATATAACAAAACAGTAACAGTGGCTTGTACAGAAGGATTACAGTGTAATTTGGGTTGTGATAATCATCCTGGTGTAGTGTCTCCAAAGTCCTAAAAGTGGGTGCTCTGGAGTATCATAACGCCCCTTACATAGGTCAAGCCCTCCTACAAAAGCAATGACCTTTCTCCTGTAATGACCTGCATCCGCATCTACAATAACAGTTTTCTGATGATGCGTATAGATTGCTCCAGCTTCCTGACAATCAAAAGAGTGAACAAATGATATCAAAATAACTGCCCCGTCAATGATGCATTTTGGAGTTTACCTAACAAGCTTAAGAATCAGAATGTCACAAACATATTGAGAGATCATACCTAGCATTTAAAGTCTAAGTGTTGTAAATGTATAAATGCAATGAAACTTCAGCTGAAGTAGAGTTGGTGAACTAAAGTAAGATATCCCAGTGAACTCTCCTCTGCATTTTGTGTTGAGCAGCAACCAATCAACATGTTTGAAATTTATGATACAATAGAAATAGCCTCTCTAAATTAGCATTTAGATTAGGCTACATAGATTTGAGTCCCTCCCCCATTACTCTGGTAGGACTTTAGATATCAGTGTGGTTTGGTTTAGAGATTACCAAAAGGAACTCAGATTCCGCAAAAAGAATATCTTCTTTTTTCTGGCAGGATTTTGAGAAAAAAAGAAAATATATTATGGGAAGTTCTTCGAGTTGGACAAGCAGAACGACACATATACCATGTGTTTGCTATACCGCACCTGCTGACACTACATATGAGGGTAGGAATGTGAAAGACATTTGGATCCTTGTTCGACACTAATAGGGAGGGACTCCAGCTGAAAAACAAAGAGAGGTGGAAATTTAATATGTGAGCTCAAGAACAGTGGGGTCTCGAATGGAGGATGTTCACCACTATGCTTCTAACCGAGAAAAATAGACCATAAAATTTAGGAAAGGATTAGAGATCATTCAGTTTTTATTCAATTAGGTTGCACAACCCATAGAATCTCAAATTATTAGAATTAGCTTTGCAGATGCAATATGACACATCCTACCACCTGACAAGAATCTATTTACATATTTGGATGTCAAATCACTTGTGACATAGCATGCTGCTTTAATCCTGGACAAAGGGATATCTCATACCTGTTGACGAATCAAACTATGCCCTTTTCCACCAGATCGAGGACAAAGAATCACATGAACTGATGATCCCTTGAAGAATCTGTATGTCACTTCATCATCTGTATGTAAAATTCCTTCCTACATTTCAAACAATAATCAACAAAAAGATTATGACAATACAAAATAGAGAATGGAGAGTGCATGAAAATGACAATGGGACGCTTACAGTACTAAATTGAAAAAGACTCCTAGAAGTAGGATCATCCCAGACAAGTAGAAGCACTCTCACTCCCTCTTGGGCTTTAGACTTAAGAAGAGCCCCTAATGTGCAATCTGAGGCATCTTGGGTCTCGCGAATGAGTCTGACCATATGAGTCACAGACCACCCTGTGAGGTACACCAAGCGACGGGCACAAGAAATTGCATTGAAGATGTCATGCCAGCATTTGCCATGCACATAATGCATACCATAATCAAGCTTAAAATCAGGAAGCATGCCATCTTCAACGTGGGCATCTTGGTAAAGGGTAACCCTATTCCCACGGTGAAGGGGAAATAGGTCCTTGGAACTCCATTATAGTCAGTACCAGGACCAACACCCAAGTGGTAAAGGTTCATTCTGTCCACTGGATTATACTGTATTGATAGACTCAAAGTTGCTCCATTTTCCAAGTTCTTTCCCTTGGAATTCATAATTGGGAAGGTTCCTTCGATTTTTACACCCGAATATAGTTGTTCCACAGGGATGCCAACACCTCCTATGACTTGTGCACCTACAACATCATCATCCTTAACCACAAAGTGTACTTCAGCAGCAGTATGTGCAACAGGCGCAAAGAAATGCTGCATCCAAACTGGGTTCTCATCATTTCTGATCACATAAGTTCTTGCTATAATAGCACCAGCCACAGAAACAGTAACATATGGATCGCTCGTCGACCCTTTGGACTTCCCAACAGACAAAACCCCGAATATGCCACTTAGGGTATTGTGAAACATATCCATGTTGGGTAAATTTCTGGCCTCCTTAACCCAAATGTCCAAATGCCCATGTAGCAACAGAACCTTCAAAGACCCTTGAGAGGTCTCAAAATCCCAAGATTCCATCCCTTGCCCATGCTCGGAGCCTTCAGAGGAAGCTGAATGGTGATGATGGGAAAAATGTGCCATATTCTCCAAACACAAACACCTCAGGATCAACTTAAGATAAAATCAACTGCCAAGCTTTGTTGATAAATCCAATAGCAAAGCCTGTGTTTGACACAAAGTAAAAGTCAAACAACTAAACATCAACCTTCTAGTCTCCACCTACGTTGTACCACTTTAATCTCTAGAAATAGAATGTGATGGCAATTTCAATCTAGCTCTGAACATTCAGCAAAAAGAAGCCAATGTAAATGACCAACAAAACCCAATAAATAGAGTACCTGAAAACTGCCCACTTCTTTAAAATACCAGACTTTGGGATTGGAATGCACCCGGCAGGATAATGGCACTGGACCCAAATCTGGGTAAGTGAAGATCACAAGACCAGGTGAATTAAGGTTCACCCAGGAGAGAACCCAGGGGCTGGTTGATAATCCCAATAATGGGTGATAAAAACCCCCAAAATTGATCAAAATAGACAAACTTATAGCAGAAAGTTGGAGGAGCTGACTGATTGAGAGGGAGTGGGAAGCCAAAACCTTAATGGAGAGCACATTTCTTGGGTTAGGATGTTCGTTGACAAAGGTCAGCAAGAAAGAGAAGACTTTTCCATGGAATGCCAACATTTCGTATTCTGCCTTTTTCAAATTTCAATGGTAAAATGTCGGAATGAATCAACGGCCTCTACTGCAAGTTGCAGTTATTAATGATAGAAGAAAGACAGCAAAGAAAAGCTTTGAATTTGATTTGAAGGCGGCTCAAACGGAAAGCCGCGTGGGTTTGGATTTGAAGGCGGCTCAAACTAAGCCAAGATGGTCAAGACTTTATTAGTAAGATCTTAACGCTTCATTTGATTCTAAGAAAATTAGAAGTGAAGAAAAATAAATTTCTTTTCCTTATTTGAATTGAAGGAAAAAGTTTGATGGAAAAACTCATGGAAAAATTTGTCAATTTAGTCAATGATCCTTCCAAAATTGAGAGAAAAATGAAAGAAAAAATTCACAAAGAGAGAAAAATGGAGAAAAAGAGAGACTTTTATTAGCAAAGGTCATTAAGAAGAGAGACACAAAAGTGGTGGATGGATAAGAGGTTGGAAAATGATTATAATTTTTTCCCTCTATTATTTCTTGAACCAAACACAAGAAAAAAATTTAATTTTCTCTTAACTTTTTTCCTTATCACTTTTTTTCCATTAAAAATTTTTTTCAACCTATTTTCTTAAAATCAAGTAGAGCCTAAAAATTCAATCGCTACATTTTACAATACCTTGGTTGGTTAAAAGAGTCCTTGACCCCTAGGGCTATAGCCTATAATATATTGGGATGATGATATTTTATTATGGGTTGAATTCCTTCAAATTGGATAGTAATTTCGTCCTGAAAAATTAAATAATTCTTTGAAAAATTTTCGAATTTTCAAATTGGGTATGAATAGGAGCCATTCAATTTGAATTCGGATCATTTTTACCATGAGTATTTAAAGTGGAATTCATTAAAAATGTCACTAGTTCTTTCATTCAAATAACCTGAACTTGACAAATTGGTCAAATTGGTTTGGGAATATTATTTTTTTGGGTTTGATGAAGGGTATAACCCCTTTAAGTAGCAAGTATTTAAGGTAAAAATCCTTCCAATAAGTGCGTTCTTGGATATTTAAACTTATGTTATCCTTCTTACAAAAGTATAGTCACTATCATCGGCTAGGTATACTTTGGATCGAGTTGTATTTGGGTCAATAACATTCGATTCGATTTTAATTTTGATTTTGTCATTTTTTATTTGGGTTGACTTCAAGTTACTTCGATTTGATCCGATAGGCTCGGCTTACATAGAAAAAATGTTTGGAAAAAAATATCCTGGTCGAGTTCAATTCGATTTTAAGTCCACTTTTGATTAGCTATTTCAAGTATCTAATCATGTATGAATTCGGGTCATTTAATTTGGATTAATTTTAATAGATCTAGGTTAACTAGACTGGTCTTTGCTAATAAAAAACTCAAGTTATTTAATTCCTGAAAATATAAAATCTTAAAACATAGCCAAACAAAAAATCCACCCTCCCAACCCCACCCTTCCGTACACTAATGGCACCCAACCACATCTATGTCACTGTTTAATTTTTTTAAACAAATAATTAGCGTGAAATCAAGGTGCTACAAATCCCACACTGAACAAAAACACAGTCAACTAAATGCAATCCTCCCTATCCTGTATACGCATTGCTAATTTCCTATACAATACACAGGAACATGATACAATCACCATGATCAGTGCTAAAATAAATGCAAACCTATTACATACAAAAGTAGTGCATTACAAATTATATCGTCCATCCAGGTAGATACATAAATACATATTCGGGAGGCTTGTTTATTAACATATATATAACAATACTCATTAAAGATTGTTTCCGGAGAAATCCGAGTTGATGATGTGGATGATGATTCGGAGAGAGGAAGGATTTACTGCTTCGGTTCCGAGGACGTGGCACGATCGATCCGAGTCCGAGTGGCGACTGCTTGAACTCGCAAAAGGCGAAGCCCGGGTGGTGGATCTCGGGAACGCCCTCCGACGCTCAAGTTAGTAGTGAACTAAGTTGAATGGATCGAGGAGATCTTCCTCGATATGCGTGAGGGGATTCCTTGGGAGACGAGAAGATTTCCAAAGATGGAAGTTCTCGGGGATGAATGTGTGCTGATGAACACCGATGAACGTTATGAGAATTGAGAGCTTAGAAGCTTGAGTGATTATCTTCAAATGAGATGTCTTGTCAAATGAGCATAAAAGCATGCCTTGGGATTGAGGAAAGATGGGTATTTATAGAGGATTTTAAAGGGGTAAAATGGTACTTTACCATGGTTTAGGGAAACCCTAGCCCTAGTGGGCTTTGGGGCTTTACCTGGCCCGTTAAGGGTTATCTTGGGCCGATTCCTCCTTTATCCAACTGATTAGGCCTAGCCGGCCGGCGACGTGTCGGTTGAGCTGAAGCTGTCCAGGAAATACCCGAATCATTTAGCCCCTCACGTTACGCCTGCATGCCTCTCGAGGTAGGTAGGTGGAATGTGGAGCCCGTTCCGCTATGCCTCGGAGAAAATGATCGTTGGAGCGCTTCCGGTCGGATACGAGAAGTTGTGCCTTCGCTTCAACCGAGATGAGGCCGAGCGAATAGCGATGCAGCGTCACCGACCATCCTTTGTCGCGGAAACGTTCTACCGGCTTCTCATAGATGATGCTTGGAAGCTAAGGTTGATAAAAGACGGTGAGGAGTATGATAAATTGTTTCAAGCCACGATCCACCCCGAGTGGGAGACTCTTGAGGCCTGGGTGGAGCGCAACCATGATCTCTTCGTCGAACTTCAAGCAACGAACCCGAGCTTTTCAGCAAGCGATGCGGCGGGTGAAGGGGCCGCTTCGAGTGTTGGCTCGTCTTCTAATCTTCCTATGGAGAGTGGCGAGTCGGTGGATGGCCCTTTGACCTACTCGTTTGATGAACGTAGGGACTTGCCCAAGGCAAAGGGGAGTGGCCTCCCTGCGGAGAAGAAGAGAAACCTTCCGACGGAGAAGAAGGGGGACCTTCCGTCGGAGAAAAATAGGAACCTTCCGAAGGAGAAGTGATGTGGTGGCCAGGGCCCTCATTCCGTCTAAGTAGTGTAAGCGTAGCGTAGTAGTATAGCCATAGCGTCGTGGCGTAGTATCTCAAGTTTTAGACGCTTTGCTTTTCTTGTAATGGCGCGTTGCGCGTTCTTGTCGTAATGAATGAATGAATGAATGAATGAAGTTCGCTTTGTTAACTTTGCTTTTCTTCGCTTTCTGTCTTGTCGTTGACGTTACGTTGTGAAGAATGATTTTTCTTCAGCCCCTTGGGCTTAGAGAATTATGTTTGACCGACCTTTCAGCTCCCGGAGGCTTGAAAGTGCTTGAGTATGGATGTCTCGCTAGGGAACATCCCACGGAGAACGCGACCTCTTAACTTTAAGTTAAGAGTGCGAATGCCCATGACGGAATGGGTCTTTGCACGGCCTTTCGATTCATGAAGGTTCGAAAGTGCATGAGTCTCGCTAGGGAACATCCCATGGAGAACGCGACCCCCATCCTTACGTTAGGAGTGCGATTGCCCATGACGGAATGGGTCTTTGCGCAACCTTTCGATTCCTGAAGGTTCGAAAGGGCGTGAGTGCCCATGACGGAATGGGTATTTGCGCGACCTTTCAGCTCCTGGAGGCTTGAAAGTGCTTGAGAGATAGCTTCTTGAAGGATATCTCCTTACGGGGCTGAGAGTGCGATTTTCGGCTCCCGAAGGCCAAGTTGTCGGCTGAGTGCAAATTGACTCGGGACCTCAAAGGATAGCCCCTTGTGAAAGTAGAGATGCGACTTGTCGGCCCCGAAGGCTAAGTCGTTGCTTGACGAGCTTTCGGGCCTTGCTCGTTTTGTTTTTGCCATTTTGCGATTTTTGTGATGATGATTTGATTTGACTTTTTACTTAGCCCCTTGGGGCTAAAAAGGAGTCTTGCGGGGAGGATGAGTTTTCTTGTGATCCCTCTAGAGCTCTCAAGGCGTCCCAGCTCCTATGTGCCTCGGATTCGAAGGGAGTGAGTTTGCCCATGGTAACGATGTCATGGGTCTTTTACGCGACCTTTCAGCTCCTGGAGTCTTGAAAGTGCTTAAACGTAAGTATCTCGCGAGGGCATATTCCTCGGAAACGCGACTCCCTAACCCGAAGTTAGGAGTGCAAGTGCCTATGCGAACATGGGTCTTTACGCGACTTTCCAGCTCCGTGGGCTTAGAAGTGCATGATTCTCGGCGCTACCTCCTAACCTTACGTTAGGAGTGCGAGTGCCCATGCGGACATGGGTCTTTACGCGACCTTCTAGCTCCCGTAGGCTTAGAAGTGCATGATTTTCGAGCGCGACCTCCTAACCTTACGTTAGGAGTGCGAGTGCCCATGCGGACATGGGTCTTTACGCGACCTTCTAGCTCTCGTAGGCTTAGAAGTGCATGATTTTCGAGCGCGACCTCCTAACCTTACGTTAGGAGTGCGAGTGCCCATGCGGACATGGGTCTTTACGCGACCTTCTAGCTCCCGTAGGCTTAGAAGTGTATGATTCTCGCTAGGGAACATCCCACGGAGACGCGACCCCCTAACCTTAAGTTAGGAGTGCGAGTGCCCATGCGGACATGGGTCTTTTCGCGACCTTCCAGCTCCAGTAGGCTTAGAAGTGCATGATTCTCGAGCGCGACCTCCTAACCTTACGTTAGGAGTGCGAGTGCCCATGCGGACATGGGTCTTTACGCGACCTTCTAGCTCCGTAGGCTTAGAAGTGCATGATTTTCGAGCGCGACCTCCTAACCTTACGTTAGGAGTGCGAGTGCCCATGCGGACATGGGTCTTTACGTGACCTTCTAGCTCCGTAGGCTTAGAAGTGCATGATTTTCGGCGCGACCTCCTAACCTTACGTTAGGAGTGCGAGTGCCCATGCGGACATGGGTCTTTACGCGACCTTCTAGCTCCAGTAGGCTTAGAAGTGTATGATTCTCGCTAGGGAACATCCCACGGAGCGCGACCCCCTAACCTTAAGTTAGGAGTGCGAGTGCCCATGCGGACATGGGTCTTTCGCGACCTTCCAGCTCCAGTAGGCTTAGAAGTGCATGATTCTCGCTAGGGAACATCCCACGGAGAGCGCGACCCCTAACCTTAAGTTAGGAGTGCGAGTGCCCATGCGGACATGGGTCTTTCGCGACCTTCCAGCTCCCGTAGGATTAGAAGTGCATGATTCTCGAGCGCGACCTCCTAACCTTACGTTAGGAGTGCGAGTGCCCATGCGGACATGGGTCTTTACGCGACCTTCTAGCTCCCGTAGGCTTAGAAGTGCATGATTTTCGAGCGCGACCTCCTAACCTTACGTTAGGAGTGCGAGTGCCCATGCGGACATGGGTCTTTACGCGACCTTCTAGCTCCCGTAGGCTTAGAAGTGCATGATTTTCGAGCGCGACCTCCTAACCTTACGATAGGAGTGCGAGTGCCCATGCGGACATGGGTCTTTATGCGACCTTCTAGCTCCGTAGGCTTAGAAGTGTATGATTCTCGCTAGGGAACATCCCACGGAGAGCGCGACCCCCTAACCTTAAGTTAGGAGTGCGAGTGCCCATGCGGACATGGGTCTTTACGCGACCTTCTAGCTCCAGTAGGCTTAGAAGTGCATGATTGTGTGTCCTCAGAGAGGTGTTCCTTTTATGAAGTTAGGCGTACGATTTTTAGCTCCGGAGGCTAAGTTATCGCTCACCGTAACTTCAAAGGATGTCCCCTTTGTGGAGGTGGAAATATGACTTATTAGCTCCCGGAGGCTAAGTCGTTGTTTGACGTCGAGAGACGTTTCGGCTCCGAAATCATATGCTTCGTTGCGAAAATATTCTTTCGAAGTTACGTGACTCCTTTTTTTTTTTTTTTTTTTTTGAGGACTCCCAAACCCGACCTCTCATACCGAGCCCCTAAGACCGACTCCTAAGACCGACCTCTAACTACGATCTGTTCACCCTCACTCTCTCGGCCCGATCTCTTCTCCTCTCCGGCTGGGCCTGCCGCTGCCCTTGGCCCACTCTTCTCCCTCACTCTCGGTGCTCCCTCTCTCGCTGGGCCTCTCTCTCCCACTCGGCCCACTCTCCCCCTCCGCAGCTCCCTCACTCTCTCTTTCTCCCGCTGGGCTTGGCCCTCCCGACCCAACTCTCTCTTTCTCCCGCTCCCTCTCGCTCGCGTTGGGCCCTCCCCCTCGGCCCACCTCTCTTTCAAACTCATCTCCCTCCCGCCTCCCTCTCGTGCTTGCCCTACCTTCACCCCTGCCCTAGCTGCACGCCCCCTCACTCTGCTGCTACACCCGCCCTCACGCTGCACTCGACCGGACTGCTCACCCCGGGACCGACCGCCCGAGACGACCTCCCTCACGGAATCCCCCTCTCCACTCTCTCGGCCCCTCACACGCTCTCTTGCGTTCTCTCTCTCTCCTCACCGACTCTGTTTCGCTCCCTCCCCCTCTCGCTCGAACTCACCTCCTCCCGGACCGACCCCTCGAGTCGACCCCTAGCCCCGAGTCCTAGGACCGACCCTTCCTCTCCAAGCTCTCGCTCTCTCACTCACGCACTCTCCTTCGCGCTCTCGCTCACGCTAACTCTCTCGCTGTCGCACTCCTCAACTCTCTCTCTCTCTCGGACCCCACCGGCGCCGGACCGACCCCGGAGACGACTCCTCGCCCCGACCCCCTCCTAGCGTCCTCCCTCTGCTTGCCTCTGCTTTCTCTCGCCCGCGGTCTCTCGCTCGGACTCGGTCTTCACGAGACCAGACCCCTCCCCCTCTCGCTCTCTCGCACTCTGCCCTCGGGCTCTCCTGGACTCGGTCCTCACGAGGCCGACCCCTCCCCCTCCCTCTCGCTCTCTCGCTCTCTCGCACTCTGCCCTCTCTCGTCCGGACTCGGTCCTCCCGAGACCGACCCCTACCCTCCCTCTCGCTCTCTCGCACTCTGCCCTCTTTCGCCGGACTCGGTCCTTCCGAGACCGACCCCCACCCCGAACCTTCACTCCTGCCGAGACTCCTACCAGAATGCCAAAAATACCCCTCCAAAAACCCTAACCCTAACCCTAGCATTTTTAGTCTTTAGTTTTTATGATGAGTTGGCATATTTTTGGGAAACATTCCCAACCAATTTTCGAAAGGGACGGAAAAATACCGACCTCAATTTTAGAGCGAATAAATTGCGAGGCTCCTTCGGACGAAAAATATGAACCCAATTCGCTGCGGAAATACAATGGTCATGTCTCCAGTTAGTCGAACATGTTGGGCGTTCTATGATTTGAGAAAAATCGAACCTCCTTCCAGGTGAGCTCGTGTTGACTCCACGTTAAGTGAAATATATCAACTCTTTAGTATGGGCCTTCGTAGGGTGCCTCCGATTGTGCCCAAATCATAATTTTACGTTGGAGGTCTTCGTTAGCTTCTCGTTTGCCTCCGAACTTGATATCGTCAAACGACGTTTAGCGTTGGGCTATAATAACGACCGTGCGCCTTGACGGCCAAAAATCTTCTTCGTCTTCAATTTGCGAACCATCGCTCATTTGATTTTTGAGAAAAATGTGGGCACCCGATTTATCCTTTGCTGGAATTTGGAGCTAAGCGATCGTAGATTGAACCTTGTAGCGTTGGAGCGGTTTCTTGTTGAAAAAGTGTTCTTCGGGCGTTGACCTTGTGCCTTTTCCGGTGACTTAAGGCTTGAGTGATGTCTCTTAGAGATCCTCTATGATCTTATGTGATCTTCGCTTGTCGAGTCGCGTACGCTCGTAATTTTTTCGTCCAAGATGCCTTTCTTTTGACGAATGTACGCATCGAGGACCATAGTCGTTCTCTTCATGCTTGGCGTTTACTTGTGTTATGCTTGGACCTTAGTCTAAAGATCTCACTTTGGAGTCAAGTTCTTTGGTCGTATCAATCCCTTAGGAAGAAGCGCCAAAGGAGGGGAGATCCCCGAGGATGATGGCGTTGGCGAGGATGCCAAAGATGGCTCCGCGGATTGGCCCCCTTTCCACGACTCTTCGTGAGATATGAGTTATTTTTGATGTCTGCGTGCCATATGACTGATCACTGCTTTGATGCTTGTTGGATGCTTACTTGCCTCGTTGCTTCTTTTTATTGTTGCCGATTTTTGCTTTCTTGCCTCTTGGGACACATGATCACCCTTCATCATAGTTGGGTCTTCTTTGAGTTTTACAACTTGGCTATCCTAGGGGATTGTATTAGCCCCGAGTGTTGCCCCCAAAATCGGCACAATAAAAAACATACAACGAAAGAAACTAGCAGCGTAGCTGCCTTAGGGAGTCATATTAGCCCCTACCTTTTCTTTTAACTTTGACAAAGTTAAGAAAATACAACGAAAGGAACTAGGGACTTGGGTGTTCTAGGGGATTGTATTAGCCCCTATTCATGCCTCCAAGATCGTCTTAAAGTAAAGTATGAGACGTAAATATGTAGAAAGCTTGCTCATTGTATTGATAAAGGATCGAAGTCCGTACAAAAGAGAGGAATGTGTGCCCCCGTTGAGCGCTTTCGGAAAAGTCGCGTCAATCGTGGGTGATTCCTTTACAAAATCTTTGGGACTTGGCTGGGTGGGTCTTTAAAGAAAGGTCCCCACTCCGGACAATGAGCTTGCACTATTTACATAAGCACCATTATCTCCTGAGTTCGATGTCTTCGGGAGGCGCAAGCCGGACCTTGACACGATTTTCTAGGGTGGTGAAGCACACCATCATCGTCTCGAAGACTTTGGTTGGGGCTCCACTTTCAACTTCTTACCCTTGGGGTCATCATGAGTCTTCCCCTCTTCTTTACGCTTCTCCATCAAAGGTCGAAGGCTTACTACATAGCATTCATGTGCGGTCTTTTGGTCTCCATAAGTCTCGCCTATGGATCCATCATCAAGCTCATACTTCATGAGGAGAAGGTATGGAGCGACGACCGCTTTAATCTGGTTGAGGGTGGGACATCCAATGATGACGTTGTAGGCGAGAGGAATGTCGATCACTAGGAATTTGACTTCGATGTTTCGGCCTCGACCTTCTCTCCAACCACGGTGGTAGGCAAATCATGCCTATGGGGCGTATCGTCCGCCCTCCGAATCCGACGACGGGATTGACGAGGGAAACCAGATTCCGAGGGAATACTTCAGTTGTCTTAGGCATTCCATGGTGATGACGTCTACCGAGCTCCCGTGTCGATAAGAACCCTGTGGACTATGGCGTCAGAAATCTTCGATGTGATGACCAAAGGGTCCTCATGTGGGGCGGTCATGCTTTTCAAGTCTTGTTCTCCGAAGGTCACTGTGCGCACCTTCAGAGGTGGAGGTTGGCCGGTGATCGGGACTTGTTGGGCGCTCTGAGGTGAGCCTTCCGGGGAGGAGAGGGTCGTTCCCCTGCAAATCCCCGGCGATGGTGGCTACAATCTTAGTAGCATCGTCATCATCGTAGTGCTCATATCCTTGCCTTGAAGAACCTCCTTGTGCTCCATGAGTATCTTTTCGAGGAAGCGATCAATTTGCCCATTATCCGCTGACTCCCCAAGCGCCTTTTTAACGCGCGACACTCCGTAGTGTTGTGTCCGGTTTGTTCATGAAATTCGCAATATTTGTTGGAAGCTCGCGCTTTTGCGGGAGTGGACATGGGAGGTGGTTTTTGAGCATGGGGTGCCCTTTGATCTCCATCGAGAATACTGCGGGGGTCGGTGTTGAAGCGGTGGTCCTCTTCATTTCGGGGATTAAATTTTCCATCTCCTCCTTTCTTTCGACCTCATCTCCTTCCTCCGCACGAGATCTCGTGGCCTGAATAAAGTCGGCCGCCTTTCGGAGTGCTTACGCCAAGGTGGACACTTTTGTTCGGCGAGGGAAAATTTGAATCTTCAAGCTTACGAGTCAGTTAAGGAAGGCGGTGTAGGCAACTCCATCTTGCGAGTCGGAGATAAGGACGGCCTCTCCATGAAACCTTCGGACATAGTCCTTAAGCGTCTCGTTTCTCCCTTGCTTAATCTTGGAGAGGTGGATGCTAGTCTTCTTACGCTTGCAACTTGCGATGAATTGTGCGACAAACTTCGCGCATAGCTCTTCGAAGGAAGAGATGCTCCCTTGGGGAAGATTGTTGAACCATTTCGCGCGACTCCCTTTAATGTAGCGAGGAAGAATCGGCGGTAGGTTGCATCGTCTCCAGTCTCGAACGTACATGTGGGACTTGTAGTACGCCAAGTGATCTTCGAGGATCGGTTGTGCCATTGTATGGATCAATGTTTGGAACCTTTATCTTCTTCATTCGGGGAGCATTCATGATCTTCTTCGAAAACGGAGTGTTGAAAGTATTCAGGATTGGCCTTGAATCGGAGCCGAGAGATGGGGACGGCGCGGGGTTGGTGGCGTGGAACTTCCACCGGGGAAGGACTCTTCCTCCTCTCGGATCGAGGGGAGTGTGCCTGGTCCTCTCGACTTCTCGGGACCCTTCAGATTTGATCGCTCATGACGCCTTTCTCTTGATCGTTCCCGCTCTCGGGCGGCGGACCGTTCTTGGTCGCGCCTTGGGGCATTGCGGGCTCGATGAGAATTGCGGCAACGTGTAGGCGATCGTGCGGGACTAGCGGACCTTATGCTCCCAGGGGCCTTCGCTCCGTGTTTGGGGCAAGGGCGTCGCCATGATCGTTGAACCGGGCGAGCGCTGCTTGTGGGTAGCATAAGGGGTCGAGGCCGTGTGCGAAGTTGCAACATTCTCGTTGGCCTTATGGAGAGCTTTCTTTGCATCGATAATCCCTCGGGCATCGCCTTCTTCGTGATGCCTTGTTGGGAGGGCACTTGGCTGCTCGGGAGCAAGTGCGGTTGGTGCCTTAGTGGGCTGTGCTAGAGCCGCATGGGAAGGCATCCCGCCCGAGAAGTGGCCAACAGGCGACCTCCCAGGGGTTGTGCCATACCCGGGGTTGGGGCGTAGTGGAAGGGCATGATTGGCATGCGGCTGTTCCATGGTGATTCGCACTTGTTCTTGCACTTGTTGTGCAACGGTCGTTTAAGGGTCTCTATTAAGTTTTGGAGAGCCCCTAGGGTGACGTACCCCTCCAGTTGGGTGTGGCGGTTACCGGTAGACCGCCGAGATGATTCCGCATCCTCGGGTTGAGGAGCGTCGCGGGATTGGCCCCGTAGGCATTGAGCGATGAGGGTGAGGGACTGGTGGGTTCGTGTCGCGAGTCATCTTGGATCGAGATCGAGTGCCACTGGCGACCATATGCTACCTTCCTCCCCACGGACGGCGCCAAGCTGTTTCCGGAGAAATGCGAGTTGATGATGTGGATGATGATTCGGAGAGAGGAAGGATTTACTGCTTCGGTTCAGAGGACGTGGCACGATCGATCCGAGTCCGAGTGGCGACTGCTGAACCCGCAAAAGGCGAAGCCCGGGTGGTGGATCCGGGAACGCCCTCCGACGCTCAAGTTAGTAGTGAACTAAGTTGAATGGATCGAGGAGATCTTCCTCGATATGCGTGAGGGATTCCTTGGGAGACGAGAAGATTTCCAAAGATGGAAGTTCTCGGGGATGAATGTGTGCTGATGAACAACGATGAACGTTATGAGAATTGAGAGCTTAGAAGCTTGAGTGATTATCTTCAAATGAGATGTCTTGTCAAATGAGCATAAAAGCATGCCTTGGGATTGAGGAAAGATGGGTATTTATAGAGGATTTTAAAGGGGTAAAACGGTACTTTACCATGGTTTAGGAAACCCTAGCCCTAGTGGGCTTTGGGGCTTTACTGGCCCGTTAAGGGTTATCTTGGGCGATTCCTCCTTTATCCAACTGATTAGGCCTAGTCGGCGGCGACGTGTCGGTTGAGTTGAACTCGTCCGGAAATACCCGAATCAAAGATGAATAGTTTTTTGCAACTCGTACTCACTAATATATGTAGCAACACTTACAAAGATAACATCTGATGAGCATTATTATAAAAATATGTTCTAGGGAGCATAGCTCCTGGATAACTGTCCATCCTTAGCAAATAAGAGAATTTAAAGAAGAAAGAAAGAACTGATGCAATGAAATACCTGATTGTTTCTTGGATGATCAGAAGAGAAACCCCGTCGAGTAGGCAGACACTTGATGGTGAATATTTTTAGTGGTGGTAAGATATGTCTTGGTAGACTAGACTTAGGTGAACAAGCCAAGAAAGAGGAGACTTTTCCGTGGCCTTAACTTATCAAGTTTTAATGATAGTAACACTAGAGAGACAATGGATTTGACGTTTTCTTCTGCAAATTCCAATATTATTCTATGTATTATGCGAGGAAGGGGGCCAGTGAGAGAGATACGGATGGAGAAGGAAAGACGGGGATGTTTTGGCCAGATTTAGAAACTTCAAAATTCTCTGTACAAGTATTTGTATTGCAACATGAAACTGTTAGAAATTTTATCCGTAAGATTACATCATTTAAGCTATACAATCAGTTACTTTCTCGTTTAATAGTTGGTTTTAAGATGTAATCTTAGAAATATAATAGTAAGAATATGTTTACTTTTAACAAGTATAAATTTTTACTTCTAATTACTTTCTAGAAAACACAATAGTTAAAAGTAAAAGCACGATCTCTATGAATAGAGCCCCGCAAAATCACGTATAAACTTTGCTTAGGATAAGTATAGTCTCACATTAGAAATAATTAGAGTTGGTAGGCATTAGTTTGATTAATTCCTTTTTCCACATGTACACTGATAAAAAAAAAAAAGAAAATATTTAACATAAATATCCAAAATTTGTGGCATGCATTTCCTAAATTTTTAGTAAAAAACAAAACAGAATAATTTTCTCTTTTATAAATATATTTGAAATTGGAGTAGTCGTGTAGACTATGCACATAAAATGACAATATTGGAAGTACTAAACTAATTGGATGACTATAAAGTCTTTACAAAGAGACAATATTATTGGTGAAGATGAAGGAGTAGACATGTAAAATGGCAGTATTTGGAATTTAAGTTGGATGAAAGCATCCCCTGCCCTGCCGAGGGCGGGGAAATTTAGCAATGGTTGGATTTCTTTTTGAGCGTGAATATTTATTGGAAATTACTTTAAGAATTAATAAAATATATTTATTTGCGGAGTTTTTAAGAGTAGTTTTTTTCTGAAAAGAAATGCACACCTTGAAAATATAACTAACTTCATCAAGTTCATTAAACATCACTCTGATACTCCACTCATCCCCACTTGAAGAACATAACGTACTCGTTGTGCCTAATAAATTGAACGACCTACGCATGCTCATGCCTGTGGTTTCATTCAAAATCTTTGTCCCACTAGGTGACTGTCCTGTGTTCTCATGTCCACTAGTGCAATGGTCTTTATAGGTAAGCTCCGATACCATCTATCCCTTTCTGGTGCCGAACAGTTACCAAAAACATGTAATTTTTGGTATATGGTTAAAAAGTGTGACCTAAAAAGATTGAAATGACTACTCATATAATAAAAATGTGCAATTTTCTTTCTAGAGAGTTCACTCTTAAGAACTTCATAGTTGAACATGCTTCTTGTGAATTAGTCTTTGGATGGGTGACCACTTGAGGAGTTTTCGTAGTTAGCATGTGAATTAGGACAACACATGCTGGAAAAGATTGTGATGATTTGTGAGGTCAACCAATGATCTTTGAAGTCTTTCCTAACAACATATCGAGTAGGGACCGGAATGCTACTGATATGTCTTAGTAAATGTCCATATCTCAAAATGGGATCAGGATGTTAAAGATGGTTTGTCCACGACTGTGAACTGCGTCAGGACCGAAGAGTCCTGAGCAATTACCTAGCAAGGCAAAAATTCTGAGATTGGACGATTGGTATCAAGAGGCATTAGGACCAAAGAGTATAGATACCACTTGATATTGAAAAAAAGTTATTGAGAATGGGAAGGCAAAAAAACAATTTTTTTGAAGATTAGGAATTTTGTTTTGAGTTTTTCTCTAATAAAATTGGTTCTATTTGAACCAGGTGCGATATTGGTGTAATAGGGGAAACAGAAACCTGCTAGCGATAGGGACGGGATGGAGACGAGAAGGGCATTCTCCATATCCGCCCCATTGCTATCCCTACGGTCATGCCGAGTATGCTGTAGTATTGATGCATTAGATCAGTTAGCTGTGAAAAGCTTAAGTAATAAGCATGACATTTAAGGTACATGTCTAGCTGGAGTTCCATGAACCCCTGGTACGAGTCCCGGAGGCTTTTGCATCAAGAGGTCCTTTGGGCTTGAGCTTCTCTGCCTCTGGCCCTCTACTCCCCCTCTTCCCCTATCAGTTCACTAAATTCCAGAGGGTTAAATAAATGTGGATCAACTTAAATTGGGTTTATGAGATGTTTAGGTTTGATTGGTTGGGTCAACTTTGATTTGGGTATTTCAAGGTTTGTAGTGTTTGAACCTTCAATTGGAGTTGGAGTTGGTATCAATAGAGACCAAAGTACATGTTAATTATATCTTCAAATTTATCAGCTAATAGGAAGCTCTTTTTATTTATATGCCGCTTGTTTATGTCTAGGAATTGTCCTTCACGTTTTTTGTTTGTAAGTTGTACTAATAATGTGTTTCTTTTATAGATTTTGAGTCTTGTTGCATTTTCCTTTATATCAGAGCTTTATCCTAGTCTTTTGGCAGCTACCTAGTCGAAAAAAAGTAAATTTCAAATTGAATCAGAGCTATAGTTTGGGAAACAACTTTTTGCCTCCAAAAGGAAAAAAAATAGCTATTAATTAATAATTGAAATACACATTATCCGATTGTAAACATTAAACAACCATCATTACAATATTTGGGTTGGCTTAGAAATTCCATCATTTTGTTTGACTTAGAAATTTTATTATTTGGCTTGGCTTTCGACCCTGTAAGCTGGTTTACCATGTCTTCAAAAGTTGAAACTATCCAAGAGTAAACAAATTAAACAAGACCTCTACTGCCCTGAATTCCATCACTTTTTGCAAAAGATCAGAAACAGAAATTATCAGAAATATCACAAAAAGGACATGAAATGAAACAAGCTGTAATTACATTACAACCTTGAGAATCCAAAAGACCTAAAAACTCCCTCTATCTATATCATTTTTCTTTACACCAACAATCACTTGACCAAACTCAAACTCATTCTTTTCTTTCTTTTTTTCTTACTTGCTTTTCCCCCAGATGATGATTTTGACAGAGTTTTGGTTAGATCGAGCTGTGCTGAATTACATAATGCTGAATTACGAGCACAAAAGTATATCATATATGCATGTGTTAACTTGGTTGAGTTTTCGGAGGGTTTTAGCGCTTGCGCTTGGACTTGAGAGAGTTGGCAGAGTGGGAGTTGTTATGCCAGTTTCGCTTCCGCTGGTTGATGAACCAATTGTTGATCTGTTTCAGCTGCAAACCCGTCTCCTCCACCAGTTTTGCCTTGTCATCCTCCTGCCATTTTACAAGTTGAAAAACTCTCCACGGTCAATTCATTTATAATGTAAAAAATTACATTACACACACATTTAGCTTCATTGACATGGCAACAATCAGCATACATAATTGTATGATTTAACAGATAAACAAATGATGAGTCACAATAAAACCTAGCAGAATGGTCATTTAACTAAAATATGAATCTGTTTAATCTTGACAAGGTCCATTTTCTATATGGGTTTGTCTAGATGAAATTATTTTGAGTATGGTCAACAAGTCGTCATGTAAATGAAGACTACTAGCCGGGAAATCCAATTTGGATTAATCAGTTCAAGTTGACATCAAGTTTTGTGGCCTATGCCTATTTTTGATCTTGTTTCAGGTTCTTTGAGCACAATAATCAAGCCCAAGTTACTTATACTACTAGGTTCTAGGACTAGTGATTATGCCATCAGACCTTGAGCTTCATAATCAGGAGACAATAATTGTGCAATAAAAACTACATAATTGCCTGCAATTCTAATGTCAACTCCTGAAGTTAGATATTTCTGTGAAATGGGACAAGATTTGTGGCCTCCCCCCAAGACCGTATAGCCTAAAAAGGTTATCAGAATACACAGTAGGCTCCACAAGAAGGTGCTTTCTCTATAAAAGATTTGACGAGGTTGAAATATAGGCAGCATTGTCCCTAGCATCTGTCACATAGAGAGATTGTGTCTTCAATGTCCCAAAAATTGATGTCCCTTATCTCCAATAACAACAATCAACCCCTTGTAATCTACTGAGTTACTTCAAATCTTCATTTTGCCCCAAATGCCTATGTCCAATGCTTGACCTTTGAGCACGGGTATAGACACTCGACCCTTCTTTCTAGAAAAAAAAAATGTACAAAATTCTTTTCAAAATGACCGAGTCTGACAGACCAACTCGACACTCCAACTTGAGTAAGGCCAAGTCCGGTAATAGATATAACCTTAATAGTTGGCTTAGCTATCAAGGTATTCATTGTTTCAACCCGAAAACTAAGAAGGAAAAATGGCAGATCAAATGCAGAATCAATCAGACAGAACAAGCAAAATACACTTACAGTAGGATAAGGCCACTTTGAATGCTGCTGCCACCATGCCTTAAGAACAGAAGTGGTATCCCCAGGAAGTTTCCCAGCTCTTCTTTTCCTCATGATTTCCTCCCTCACATCTTCGATCCTTGACTTGAATCCCTGCAATCAAGTGATTTGCCCATTAATCTCCTTCAACAAAACAAAATCAACAGAAAAAGGAAACACTTAATAAGCAGTTGATGAGTTTGACCTGCTTGAGCTCGAGCTTCAATTCATGGCGGACTCTCTCCATGAGAGACCTCTCAGATTCAGTTGGCAGTAAAGGGCCAAATCCCATCATGTCATGAGCATCTCCCACTGGCTGGTCCATTGAGTACTCTAACTGCATGTCTTCCTCATCATCTGACATAGTTGCACCTGTTCCTTCTGCTAGAGTTGCCCCTGATATCAAAATTCAAACACCAGAGAAGGTAAGCTTCAGCAAAAGCAAGATAATAGATTCAAAAAAAAAAAATGACCAGTACCTAATTATCAAACTCAACTCCAATACAAATTAGATAATCGAAATCCAACTTGACCTGAATGAACTGAATCACAAAAAAAAAAAAAAAAAAAAGTTGACTGACAATGCCTGTGTTTTCAACGCAGACTTGGCTTGAATTTGAAGTTGCATACACTATAACAAGACATGACCTAAAATCGCATCTATATAAAACATGACTTGAGCTAGAATTCATCTGACTCCAAGTTTACTTCTGTAAGAAAAATTGTCATCTTCTTATCATCATCGTTACTGTATAAGTGACCAATGCATGTTAATAATTGTCGGTTTATCGATTTAAACGTTTGGTTAATTTGATTCGTCGACACTGTCTGATGTGGAATGCTCTAGTACAGAAATCCTACTACGAAAGCTCAACAATTTCTTTAGTTATTGAAACATCAACCAAACTATAAGAGGAGGTTATACATGATGAAGCATCTAGTCTTCAAGCCAAGATACATTTTCTCGCGAATTGTCTATGCAAATATTACAAGAAAACCTTATCTATGTGTTCAAGTGTTCAACTACTACCTAAGCTGTTTGATTTAGTCTTGATGTTATAAAATAAGGTGGTCAAAATTACCAGTTATACTCCAATTCAAACATTCATAAATCATAATTATAAGCACGATAGCCATATTATATTTTGTTTTTAAGAAAAAACCCCTTTAATCAAACAACCTACGGGAAACATCATATCAAATATAATTCAAGTCTCCCTCCCCCAAATCTTCAATCCTCAATTTAATTTGTAACAATTATAAATTAATTTTTAAAAATTTTTAATTCGTCATTTTATCGGAGTCCAACTAATATACATCTCTGGATTTGACAAGCTATAGAAATGTCAAAGTGATGGATGGAGAGTAGAGAAGAGAGAAAATGTAATGTGGAAGGGAAAGGGGTGGGTCAAGTGGGAGCTACAATATTTATTCAAACAATGGGATACTTAAGCACATAGTGTGTTTTTTTTTTTTCCCATTTGACAAGAAATGTGGAATTTCCATTACATTTAGCTCCATTATTGTACTATTACATCATTTAAATATAAGTTAGAGTGTTGATTATTTTTCTTAATTTTTCTCTCAGAAGAAACCTTGTAGACAAAGACAAACCAATAATTTAATTTTCCTCATGCTCACTTCTAGACTTTCTTTGACATTTGACAATCATTAATAAATGGTTGGTTGATTCTTTAATTAATTTATAAGTTTTGAACACGTCAATCTGATTACTGGTTCTTTTTTTCTTGGAAAATTTTTCTTTCAAAAACATTTTTAAATAAATAATTTTTGTTTTAACTCTCAATATGAATAATTTCTTGCTACAAATCTAACATATTCAGATACTCCCTCCATTTTACAATACATGTAACTTTAACTAACTTTTTTATTTTACAATATCTGTCATTTTACAATTCCAATAATATATTAATGATTTACCGATTTTGTCATTGTTAATCATTTTTCTCTCGTTTTTCAGTGCATAAAACCTTGAGACAAATTGATCTTTTAATATAAATTTTATCGTAGATTTTATATTTTTTGATAAATTGATCTCTTAACACAAGTTTAATTCAACAAGAGAAGTAAAATGAATCCATCTTCCACACCCAAAAAAAAAAAAGTGGCATTCATATCAAACTCAAGAAATTTAAGTTTTGAGAGTGGATTTCTTAAAAATCATTCAATTTCTCACCTCTCTTCCATATCTTACCAAACATTGGGGAGAAAAATATATATATAAATTTGCTTGCACAAAATAAAAGTATTCCGATTTTTCCTACCACACATTTTTCTATAAACCACACTCTACTCCACCTAATTCCTATGGCATGATTTAGAGGTAACTCACACACGACAAACCACATCAAACAACATGTTTCATTGTAGTAAAAATTATTTTTTACTTTTTTTGGAAAATAGTAAGTGTAACATCTTGCTTCACAAGAAATTATATTTATACTAATTTAAATTGCACAAAAGTGTATCCTTATGGCTCTTCTATTTCGCGATTAGGTTTACTTTTTCACTTACCGCATCGTACTAATCTTGAACTAAAGTAATAACTATGACGTGTTTCGAATAATTGTTAAAACAGTCAATGTTGATTAACATATCATATAAGCCGGTGTTCATACTGTATTTAGAATGATTGTTGATTAATCAATAAATAATGATGAGCATATCATATCATAATAATAGACTAAAGAGGTTAGTAGGTATAATCCTAACTTAATCAATAATTAGTGATGCAATTATCTTTTCTAGAAATAGGAGAGTGCATTGGATTGGTACCATCACCACCACCTATACAATTTATTTGGTGGGGGTTGGAGCCTACACCAACACAAACAGCTCTGCTTGCTTTGCCTTCTAATTTTCTTCTTCTTCCCTCCATCACCCAACTAACTTACAATCTCCCTCCCCTCCCCCAACTAAAAATATATTAAACATTTTTCCTTTCAGTGGGTCCCACTCCACCCACCCTCCTATATATGTGAATACAAGCAAAAAAAAATCTAGAAACAACCCCCAAAAAAAAGAAAAAAAAACTCCCAAATTGAATACAATTTAATATATATATATATATATATATATATATATATATATATATATATATATATATATATATATACACACCTCTTTTGCCTACCTAATTAATCACCAAAACCATGAAACATAGGAAGCCTATGTAGGTGTAAACTTCAATTCACCTAATAAACACATATAGGGCTGGGCAATGGGGCGGGCCAGGGCGGGTCAGGGCCGGCCCATTACTATAACGGGTCGGGCCGGGCCAGGGAAAAATAAGTGGGCTGGGCCGGGTCATGGGTCAGCTGACCCTGACCCGCCCATGACCGGCCCATGGGCCAAAGCTAAACATGAATTGACATTAGTGCTTGGTTTGGTAGCATAAAACAGATAGTAGAACATTTGTACTTGAAACAACTTGTAAGACAACGAGTTCCTAGTTTTCAACCCATGGCAAATTCCATTAAAGACATAGCTAATACAAATTGGTAATCGCCTGGAAAAAGCATATGTCGTAATTTGCAACTCTACATGATATTAAACTCTTGTTTCTCAGTAAAAAACTTTTTCACGGGACCCAAAGCCATACTTTAAGGTCTTAGACTCGTTTCTCGACACATGACATACTAAGATTTACAAGTATCACGGGACAAAGCCTAGAGGTTGTGCGGGTCCAAAATTGCTTTGGAGCTCCACAGACCTTCCCACAGCCCGTGGAGGTCAATGGTTGGCTCTAGAGGTCATCAAGGGCCTTCCCATGGTTAGTGAGGACTTCTGGTGGCCACCACGGCCTACCCCACGGCCTGTAGGAGCACCCGCGGTGGGTATTTTGGGTTAAATAAATCGCTGCTGGGCACCACAGCCTACCCCACAGCCTGTGGGGACACCCGTGGTGAGTGGCAGTGGCTCCCAAACTCTATTTTCTTATCTTCTATCTATCTTGTCCTTGTGGGATGTCCATGAAAGGTTCATTTCAACATTCTAAGTAACATATTAGCTCAATAAAACCCATTAAAATACACATGCAACATACATACTTTTCATACCAAGTTTTGGACAAACTAACACTACATAAAATTTATGATCAATCTTCAATTCAAGTTATTTAATAAATAAGTCGCATATATAAATCGAACTTTCTTGTTTAGACTTTCCTTTAATTTAAGTGTCACATATTCTCTGCAAGCATGTATTGGGTGGGTCTTGGGTGGTCACGGTCATTTGACCCATGACTCGACCCGACCCATTTATTAAAAAGTATTGCCCAGCCCGTTAAGTAAGTGGGCAGCCCAGCCCGGCCCGATCCGGCCCGTTGCCCCTACCCTAATTAGCGTCATTTCTTTGAGAGAAAAAAACTCCTTTATTTTTTTCTATTTTCCACTGTAAAAAAATTCCCACTTGGTTAACCAAAAATACAAAAAATAGAAGGTTCTGTTCTCTTTTTTCACTGCTAGCAATGGAAAAAAATGTAGAATAATTAATCTTAAAAAGAAAAAAATCATCCTTAATCAAATTTCATTATTTTTTTGAAGTAAAATATTTTAGAACATCATAAAAAAAAGAATCTCATATTGGCAGTGCTGAGATTTTGAGCAAACCCAATCAATGAATGAATACAGAGCTTTAATTTCTCATAACATTTACTATACAAATTAAAAATACATGTAAATTGATTTTTAATTTATCTACAAATAAATAAGTTATCAAAAGTAATAAAATTATTTTTTAAAAAAAAAAAAGAATGGAAAGAGAAAATAGATTGAAAAAATTATTTTTAAAATTAGAATTAATAATGGAATTTGTGAATATTATGAGATGGCGCTTTTACTTTGACCCATTAATGGCCGCGAGCGACCGCTTTAATGGCCCATTTTCACATGACTCTAAATCAGTCCGACCTTTTATTACTAAACTTGAGCTTTGACCCTTCTTTTGACCCAGCCCTGCTGGTCCAATGGGTACCCTACCCATTGGCCAGCCCTAAACACATATAATATAAAATACTCTTAAGGATATAAATTAAAAAGACATGAATTAAATATACACATAATTAATATGAACACGATCACAACTGCCACTATAAATTATATGAAAATAAAAATAGAAGAAACTTAATTATATACAGTAATACGGTTTGAAATATGAGAGTATCACTATTAGTAATCTAATATCACATGTATATTCTTTTACCTGTTTTGGAGTATTCTATTATTTTCATGCATCTTAAGGAAAAACTTCATTTATATACAAATTAAAGGAAAAATTAGCCAAATTTTCCATAAACAAATTCAGCAAATAGGTTAAGGACAGCCTATAAAAGTTAACTGAGGAATAACAGAAAAACAAAAGGGCATATTATTAATTACCAGTGAGATTTTGCAAATTCTGCTCGATTTCCCGGCAAGCCATGACTGCTTCTACAGCATGGACTCTAACATGCTGTTGGAGCTGTTCTTTGAATGAACATAACACCAACAAATACTGTCCCTGAATATAAATTTTAGAAAAAAACAAAGGTACAATATTCAGAACCAAATAACAAATCAACAACCACAAAAAAAAAAATTATTTTTAATAATCACAAGTTATTATTTGCGAGCAAAAGAAAACCCAGAAAAACCCACAATTTTTCAGAAGAAAAAATAACCAAAATAACCCCGAAAGAATGCAAAATTTTCAAAATAAATATTTGCAAAAAACACCAACAATTTTCAGCATAGAATACAAAAAAATTAATCCCGAAAACACTCAAAAAAAAATGAAAATAATCACAAGTAAATGAATACTCAAATCAAAATTAAGTATATAAAAACAAAGAGGAAATTTTGATTACTATTATTTTTATTACCAAGAAGTTGTCAAGCTCCTGCCTTTCATGAGGAGAGAGAGAGTGATTATGTTGAGAAGCATATGAACGGAGGAGATGATGAGACTGAGAGACTTGGGCATCAATCAACGGCAGATGATCAATCGGAGTAGCAACCCTCAAACAAGCGACATGGGCAGCCAACAGTTGCTCATACAGCGGATGAGTCGCAATCTCCGACTTGACTTGGCGGTACTGATCGGCAAACGCCATATCTCCGCCCATCAAACCTCCCTCTCCTCCGCCACTGCCGCCTCCCATCATCCCTAATCCCTGTTCCTGCATTTCTCACCCCAAACCCACCACAAAAAGAGGGGTAAAATGAATTAAAGTTGGTGTCTTTTTTGGAATTTTCAGTGGAAATGGAGGATTCAGGGAAAAGGGTCAATAGAACAGGCGATGGTAAGAAATGGGTAGAAGAGAAAGTGAGAGAAAGAGGAGAGAGAAAGTGGGTGTAGGGAGAGGACCACTATATAGGGGGAGAGGGTAGGATTTGCTTTATGTTTACTGCTTGCTAGTATTAAAGAGGAAACTGTGTGTGTGAAGAGAGAGAAAGGAAACGCTATATGTTGTTGTTAGGTAGAGAGAGAGGGAGAGTATGTTGGGATCTGAGAAAATAGGCTTTTTTCTGAAGGGGGCGTCTGTGTCTGTCTGTGTATGTATGTATGTATACAGTGTTTTCATGAACTGAGAGCACTGCTTAGAGAGAGAACAGGGAACAGAGATCAGAGAGAGAAAGGTAGGTGAAGAGAGAGAGAGGGAGGGAGGAAGATATCAGAAATTTGTTTGAATTTGCAAGCAAGGATTTTAGAGAGAGAGGAGGAGGAGGTTTTTGGGGAAGGAAGGAAGAAAGGGCGATAGAATCATTACTATGAAAGGGAAAGGAAGAGAGATCAACAGATAAAAAGCTGTTTGGCTCTGTCTGTGACCCTGACATCTTGGCTACTTTTCTCTTTTTTTTTTTCTTATTTTCTTTTTGTATTTTTTTCCTTTTTCTTTTGAACCTTCCCATTTTAACATTAAAATGAAAGTCAGTCAATGAGGAAGAAAGTTCTCTAAAAAATATTGTAAGTAAACTGTGATTGAAATTAATGTGTAATAGAGAATTTTGGATGGCAATTTAACCAACCCAACAACCTTTTGTGATAATTTATCATTTTAATCTCAACTTTATAGATTTTATTCTATCTGAACTTTACTAGCTATTTAATTGATAATACCTTAAGCTAAGCATAAGTTGATCCGATTCAATTTTTTCAATACTGTGTTGGAGGAAAAAAAGAAAAAATATTTACTATTTCAAAGAAATCTCGTTTTATTCAACATAACAAATAACTATAAACATACAAGTAATAAACGTAACTTAAGAAAATGTGAAATATTTCTCGACCCTTCGAACCAAAAACAAAAATGATACTCAGTAATTGATACAACATTGAAGTTAAAATTCAATAAAGTAGAAATCCTCTCATATGCTAATTTGCATAAGAAAATCTATTAACACGTGTTAGAGAATATAATCTTATTTGGACTTTTAATCATTAATTTAAATTTTTGATTAAGGTGCTTCCTACATAATATTAAAATATTTATGAACGAAAGGTACTAAAATTTAATCTCAAAAGCTCTCTTATTAATATCACGTAAAGTAAAAAAGTCTTTGCAATATTCACATTTCGAATCTAAAAAACATTTGCATGAGAAACATATTAGAGAATAGGATTATTAGATGTCAATGATCCAAACTTATTCCACCGTTTGAATTAGATGTCAATAATTTCACCTTCAAAAGTATAGAACGTCAATAATAACATCTTTTGAATTATACTCCAATAATCTGATTTTGAACCCTTTTTGTATTGTTTGGAGTGACAATGAGGAACTCTAATTTTATGGCAGTGATGAGATATGAGGTAATATATAGATATGAAGCACTATGGATAGTGTGTTATATAACCTCATATGTAATTGTTGTTACTAAATCAAGTCCTTTTTTAACTCGATGAAAGTATAATAAAAAAATAAATAGGGTCAAAGGTGGGATGATTAACACTCAATTCAAAATGTGAGATTATATGACACTCAATACTTCCAAATGTGTAATTGTTGACATCCCATTTAAAAAGTACGATTATTTATATCCAATGTCTCCAGAAATGAAATTATTGAAGTCCAATAACTTTAAAATATACGACCTATTTAGTTAAAGGTATATTCCCTAATAACCTCTCTAATTACTCTACGGTTGTTAATTAATATCCTATGTTTCATATCTTATGATGTGAAAATTGAAGAATATTTCAAAGTGGCAAGGTATATTAAATATTATGGAGTGCTTGTTGGTATTTTAATGGTATTAATTATTTAGAGTGCTTATTTTAAAATGCATGTAAATGCATAAACTTTGAAGGTGTAAAAGTCTTATGTCCAAAATGAGGATAAACGGTCCATGCAAAGGATCGTTCTAAACTCGATCCTATTTAGGGTTACCATAGCATTCAATTTGCAACCGAGTTTAAATAACTCTAAACGACGGCACTTCACCACAGCCCCCACCTTTTTTGTTTTTTTTTTTTTTTGGCAACTTCAAATCATTGAAGTATATTTCTGATTTCTATTAAACCATAGAGTTCTTCGTCATGCAAATTCTCAAATGGTGACAATGTCCCCATGCACCTTTTGTTAACTTTTGATGTGAAAGAAGCAAATTCTTTTGAACTAATGAAAAGTACCTATTGATAATTATCATTAAAACATGTCGAATTGTGTTAAAATGAACTGAACTGTATTGAATTATGTTGTAATGTACTTAACCATGTTAAATCGTACGAAAATCGTACTTAATCATGTATGATGGATGTGTTAAGAAAATATAACTCAAAATTTCCAATAAAATACTTAATCGTGTTGAATTGTAATGAATAGTACTGAAATTTATGCTTAAATAAATGTATGTATTGAGTAATGTTGTAATATGTTGAATCGTATTGAATTACTGTGATAATTACTTATGTAAGTACTTAATAAGTCAGAAAGAACATGCGCCAAAATTCAATGTAATATAAACCGGATTTGCACTAGATTTTGATATCAATCATAAAAAACTTTAGCAATTACAACTAAGAGGAGACACACACATGCAACAAAAGTGTCTAAAATCAAATAAAAAATGATATTATGTCTTGCCATGATGAATGAAGAGACTAATGGTTTCAAATTCCAACTTTTTTTTTTTTTTCCAAACTAGACGGCTTAAAATTGAGGGAGGAAAAGATGGAAGGTAGGGTATTCTAATCTTCCAGATTATTTTTGCTTTTATTTAACCAGGCAAGGTTCCTTCCAGGTCACAGATTTTGATTTAGGTTTTCCCCTTTCAATATTCTCTCACAGGGGATGAATCAGACAACTGGGGTTGCCTTGTCCCCAATTTCTGTCTATTTTACACCTTCTTTTTTGCGGTAATTTGTCATATTCTCTTCTTTTTTTTGCCTTATTTTTATAATTAAAACATGCTTTGCTTTAATTTACATGTGAATCCATAACTAATAACAGTGTTTTGACAACCCATTTTATTTGTACAGCAATCACTTTATATTAGTGTCATGAAGATAGGGTAAAGCCGTAATGGTGTATATATTTATGTATATTTTTTCCGATTAGTAATAAGTTAAATGGTTAAAGATTGTACAATAGATCTAAAAATAATCCTACACACAATAATAAAAAACAAACTATAACACTAAGAGATTTGAACACAATTATACCCAGCTTACAATAAAAAAATAAAATAAAAGTGTGTGTATGTATATATATATGTTAGGATCAGAGAGCTCTCAAATAATGAAACTTTGAATAAAAGAAAATAACAAAATGGAACATGGGAATTTTTAACATGGAAAAACTCAAATCGGAAAAAAACCACGAACGATGCACTAGATTTTAAATAGTTTACAAGAATTTACCCTCAAAGTTCTCACTAGCTTATACACTTGTAATTTACTACTCTCTTAATCAACAATGGAGGTTTTAGTACTGATTAAATAGCCATAATCAGTTGTACAACATTTACAAGCAATTAACCAAGGCATCAAACACAAAAACTGACGAAAAATGGCACAAAAATAAGTATCCAAGGCAGCACTCACATGGCACGGTCGTGCCAGCAGGAACGAGCACAATCGTGCCTGTGTTCTGCCAGGTTTCCATTTTTCTTCGCATTCTTCCGTCCGTGCCAATGTCGTCACGTCCGTGCCTCCTTTCCTGTGACCTTGCCATCCTTCATTACTTGCAAAACCCGAGCCCAACCAACCATTAGGCTCCATAACCCAAGATTAATATATATATATATATAAATTTGCATTGAAAATTTTGATAATAACTCTCCAAAACATCATAAGTTGAGCTAAGTTTTAAACGACTAACCCTAGAGTTTGGTATAGGAAATCAAAATATAATTGAAAAGTCTCATTCAATGTGGGTTGTATGTTATAAATATATTTGATTTTGGTGGATTAGCTAGTTCTAATGGTTACATTTTTTAGAATAATTAATTATTATATATTTAAAGTTTAATTTCCATTTATATTAACATTTGTGTCTATATTTATAAATACATATTTTGATTTTTAATGATATAACCATGTTATTTAAGAATAGTGTGCGTTATAGAAGTTACTAATTATGGAACTTTAAGGTTCTTTTTTTTAAAAAAATTAAAAAAAGAAAAAAAGGAGGGAGGAGTAACATAATTTATTAGCCTGGAGCCAAAAACAGAAAAAAGGGAGAGAAAAAGGGAGGTCATGTATTCATGCAAGCTTTTTGATAAAATTTGTTATTTATAAGTAATAAATTGGTTCATATATCATACCTCATGACCCCTTACGAGCTTCCATAAATATATATATTTTATAGGTATCTTATTAGTTTATATGATATAAAAAAAAAACTTGAGAAATGAATTTAAATATTAAAATGGAAACAAAAGTTACATGAGAAAGAAAAGTCGAAGGAACGAAAGAAAATACAAACGAATTGGAATTTTTGACTGCTGTAATAGTTTCATAGTTTATTAATTGATTTAATGGTATAATTTAGTTTTTAAAATTAGATCATAAATAACATCTCAATCACAAATACTTTTCATCTTCTTCACGAGCCTACCGAGCTAAGCTTGCTTATGATCCAATGTCTGTCAAAAATTAAATCGGATCATAACGTACTATCTCCTATATTAATTTGATGCTGAGCCAACAATGCATGGTTTCTGTAATTGACAATATTATTCATACCCCTTTCTATTCAGAAAACGAATGTAATGGGTCTATAATTTTGGAAAATATGCATGTATATTTAATGGTTAAATCAAAACAAAAATATATTTATGTAATTAAAGGTGTGTAATATAAATAATAATATTCATATCACTTTTTTATTTTTATATAATTAAAAATAAAAAAATTATATTAAAAACCTGATTAAGTGTAAAAATTCTCTCTTAACGTTTGCTCTCAATTTGTTATGACACTAACTAATATCGACTACCAACCCTACATTAAGTTATCATGGCATGGAAGAATTTGTTATTGTCCCCACCATCCCTCCACCCTCTCTTTTATTTATTGCAAATATTTTAAATGTGATAATAAAAAAATAAGGACTAACTTCTATGATGAAATAAATGATGGGTTTGAACATAAGTCATGATGTTTGGCCATTTAGAATCCTAAACTCTTTTAACTAAAATAATGTGAGTATTCTTATATCACCCCTTATTGCAATTAAAGAAATAATTGTTTTTAATAAAAAGACCAGGATTTTAATTATTTAGGAGTAGAAAGATTACACAAGTCTTTTGAAACCATACCAACAATTTGATCATTTTATTATCAAGTATATTTTTAGAAACAACAATTGTGCAGATCGATTGGCTGACAAAAATATAGGTTTTTATATTTCACATAGGGACCTACTTTGCATCCACTATAAGGATAATTTAGGGCGAATCCTTGAGAGGACTGTTTAGATTATAAAGTTCTTACATGCATCATGTGATATTTTTCTTCTATGATTAATCATGTCTCAACCCTAATATACTACAAAAAAAAAAAAAAATAGCGACGAAAAATTGACGGGTATTCCAACGGAAATTTTTTAGGAATTCGACGGGCCCATCGATCAACCCGCTCTAACGAACATAATTCAAATGGGCATTTCCGTTGAAAATTTAAAATTCCGTCGGAAATCATGTCACTATTTCAGTTTTTTTGGGTAGTGATAGATATATATAATTTTCATAATCATGAGCATGTAGCAAGTTTTCACAACATAATCTCAAACATCCCTAAAGTCTATAACTAGAGCTAGTCTACTAATGTACATGATAAAGAGGTCATAAAATTCTCAAATAAATATTACTTGCCAAAATCGACTTATATTAATGAGCCCAAAAGCCAATGAATTTGATAGGATAATTCTTCTCAATCGAGTTAAATTGTACCTAATTTTTTATTTTAATAGTTATGTCTTTTTTTAAAAAATATAATTATATTCATATTTAAACTCATCGATCATATTTCAGATCCAACTTTAGACATATAGTATCGGTACATAGAGTTGAGAGAGATGAAGCGAAAGATATGGAGGTGGCTTCTTGGTAGTGTATGAGTTGGAGAATCTCCAAAATTGGTGGTTGGTAGTTACTTTAGACAACCAATAGTACAGGTGCAAAAGGCAGAAGAACAAGAGGGTAAAACCCAACTAAGGCAAGAATATTTCTAGTTATGGTTAAGTTTTGATGTGAAAGAGACTAGCAATCCTTCATTATGTTGACCTTTAACAAATTTGTGATAATGCTTTATAAAAAAATTGTTGTAACGACATGTAATATTAATCTTATTATAGTATTAAAAAATTATTATAATTATGATCAAGGTGATGTAATCATACGTTTTTGTTTAAAAAGAAAACAAAAAAACATATATTTACAACCAGAATAAATATAGTGTTTGTCATTCATCTTGGATGAGACTGTAGCCTCATGAAACATATATACCCTATATCATTAAGTACATTAGCCAAAATATTAGAGTAGAGATCATTGGAATTATAACCCTACTTATGCTTGATTACTATCTTCAAAAGACGTTATTTGTTTCACGTCATCTATAATTATAGTTCATCTTGGATGAGACTATAGCCTCATGAAAACTTATTATGCAATATATTATAACTTAATTATTATGCACACAATATATTGATAGCCTCATTGTAAGACTATAAGCATTCAAGAATTTGTAAATCATGATTCAATTAAGATCCAAACAATGTTTAATTTTCTCATTTTTAGTGACACGAGAAAAATATCTTGAATACAATAACACAATAGAAATGAAACTCCGAATTCTATGTTATAAGGTGATACTTCCATCTATTGAAATGTCTTATGAAAATAATGATAGTTGTAACTTTCATCTTTGTGTAAAAACCCTAAGCTCATGCCAAAAAAAAAAAAAAAATTCTAGAATGTTGCTGTGTCATGGGTTACTTATATAGCTTTTATCACAAAATATACTTCAATTTGAAAATGAAACTTAATTTGTTTGTGCTCTTAGTTTTATTAGTCCCTCCCACAACTACCACAAAAGATATAGTTGGTGACAATGTCTACTTGTGATTTAGATAATGCTTGTTAGCTATAGGCTAAATTACCATTTTGCCCCTTAGAAGTTGGGATAGTACTAACTAATTAACTACCCAAAAACTCATTAGCATATTAGTATATATACATCTCAACCACTAAAATTTTTAGTTATACTTATAAATCTAAATACCGATGTAATCTAAGGATCAAGACCGAGGTGATCGGTATATTAGATCTAAGTTTGATTCCCTCTTTCGGTTATATTATATTGTATTATAATTTATACCTTTTAAATAGTTATAAATCGGAATTAGAATCAGTCATACATTGATATCTCTAACACAAATATTTGCTGCCATTTTTTTTTTTTAACATTCAAATAGATTTAAGAAAAGGCACAGAAAAATCCACTATTTTAAACAGAAAAAGGAATAGGATAAAAAAAAAAGGTACTCGATTTTTTAAAAAGAGAGGGAAAAAATGAAAATAGGACACGTTTCAGTCAAGTAAGAGATGAACAGCACCTAGGACCACGACGAAAAGCTAATTATTTCAGAAATTAAAGGCTTCTCAAAATCATCATCTTTCATTTTCACCATGATCTTTCATTGTATTTCAAAACAAACAAAAAAAAAAAAAAAAGGAGAGAAAATGCTTTCCAACCAAATAAATAAATCAATAGTTAACTGAATTTTCACCCTTGCTGATCTCAGTGAGGCGAGTACATGGGTTCATCTATATTTATTTTCGAAATTATGCTCAATTATTCTTATTTAATGTTCATATTCATCGATTTTTGTGAATTTTAATTGGATACATATAGAGAAATAAAATTAATACCTATAGAGAACTTCAACCAAAAGATTGAACTTTTTTTTAAATCATTACATTTAAATAAAAATTATTAGATTAAATTTTGCTAAGTGACCAAAAGAACAATAGACTGAAAAATATTTTTCTTATCTTACCATAAAGATGAGATCGATATAGGTTGATAAGATCTATATTTATATTTGTATTTATTTTTTCAATATTCAAATCTATCCCATATAAAATGCACTTTTTATCTAAGTTTAGAATAGGGCATATTTTTCGGATTTTAAATAAATATGAATTTTATTTTCAACTTTGGTGGCCCATTTGAAAAGCAAGAATAAATTATTTTTTTAACCTTTTTTTCCGAAAAAATCTTAAACTTTGGAGCTGTTTGAATTTATATTGGACATTTTTTATATGAATCAATTAAAATTTACTCCAATTACTTGTTTTAAGATAAAAGTTGAACAAATTATCTACGTGTGTGTGATTCAATTGAATACGTGTTAACTTGGACATTGAGTTATAATAACAATTTGGCTATTTAAATTTAACTTTAAATGAACATTTAGATTACTCTCCCCGTTTTAAAATATTTGTTGTTTTAATGTTATAAGAAAATATCAAAGAAACACAAAATTATGATAAAATTTATATAAAAAATTAAGTAGTCTAAGATTTCATCGAAAATAAATAAAATCAATGAAAAGTTGACATAGAAAAACAATAAATAAGGACAAAATTGATAGACTAGTTATTAATAGATTATTAAAATAATAATTGATATATATTATAAAATTAAAAAAGTCGGTTAAAATGATATGTATTTTCAAATGTAGTGACTATAAGACCATATTCTATTTAATTATAAGGAGTTGTAAGCGATTGTAATAAAATGTAAGGGGTTTAATATAGTTACAAATTTAAGTTAATTATAAAAAGATATAAGCATGTATAAAAAATTGTAAAAAGCTGTAAATTATAAGTTAGAGACAAATAAAACAAGTATCTTAATTTACATTTTGAATTTTAAGTCTACTCATAATTAAACTTGGCAAAACATACCCGAACCGAACTGGTTGAACCGAATGACCCGAACCAACATTCGAAACAACTCAACCAATTTTGACCAAAAACCCGAAAATGAATCGACCCGAAATTTAATAAACCCGATTCAAACTCGAACCCAAATGACCCGATCTAAAACTCAAACTGACCCGAAATATAATTAACCCGATTAAGATCCAAACCCGAAATGACTCAAACCGATTCAGCCCAAATAAAAGTGAGGTAATATGTACGCAAAAAATTACTTGTTGGTTTCAATCATGATTTTTGGTACAACACTAAGTGACTCGACGCGATTTCGACCTTATTTAAAGTTAACCAGAAATCATATCCAAACCGACATTGACCCAACCCGAATCGAAATCGATCCGAATTAACTTCACCCGAAATTGACCTCGATCCAAAATTAACTTGAACCCGGAACGAGATCGACTCGAAATTATCCAATTCGAAATTAACCTGAAACAAACGGAATCGACTCGAACGAGATCGACTCAAAATTTACTCGAACCAAAGTTAACCCTAACCGAAATCAAACCCGACCCGAACAAGATCAACTCAAAATTAACTTGAATCGAGCACTCGAATAAAATGACCTAATTATCAGGTCTACTCAAAATAACAAAAGTAAAGTAACAGAGGAGAAATGGGGTCATCATCGAAGGAGGTGGGGTAGTCACTTCCTCTCTCCACCCTCCAAAGGCCAAAGGAGAGAGAGAGAGGTCCCAAACCATTATTTTTCCCATAAAAAACATAGACAATTAGACATCATAGACACAGAAAGAGGAAGAGAGCCGCTGTCCAAAAACCACCAAAAAAAGGAGAATTGTCATTTTCAAGGCCTTCGTTTCTTTTTCTTCCTCTTTGGGTTTTTGTCGCCTCTTCACTTTATATAATAATCTTGACGAAATGTGTATGTCACATTGGTTGCCATAATTTGGTTATTGGATATTTCGATCTAGTAAATATATTTAAGGTGTTTTTTAAAATATTTTTTAATTTTGTAAACATTATTATTTTTTATCGGTGTTTCTTTAATAATTTTATAAATTTTTTATAATTTTTAAATATAAATTAAAAAATTTTTTTATGGGTGTCCTAGGACACCTATAGGACTCAATTGTCTCTGCCACTTATCTCAAGTGTAAGGACATGGTTGTAGATATTGTATAACAGTTATATTTGAATTTTAGGTTAATTTAATTGAGCATATGGTAAAATAATTTGAGTCAAATTCGATAAAGAAAATTTAATCTATGTATGATAAAATATAATTAGAATATGTTAGAGAAAAATAAATATTGCAAAATATTGCAATGTTTTTCCTTTTGATATTTCTGTAACTTGAGAGGCAAGCTAGGGTTTGTGTGCAAGAGCTGAAGTTAGAGAGCAAGATAAGGTTTCACCTCTCCTCTCTTCTTCCTTGTGTTATGTCAGAATTCGAGTCCAGGAGAGGGGGAAACTGGATTTGCAATGAAGGATAGAATCTGATCTGATCTTATAATTTACTTTGATTATATATATATTTAGAAAAAGATTTGTATATTAATTACAGATGGTACATTAATGGAAATTGAGAAAGTCGAAGATCAACGAAGAGGATTTTCCTATCCAACTTGAATTGAATTTGGAGGAAACTCTGAGACAAAAATTAATCAGATTTGGATGCTCCTACTTTGAATTGAATCCAATCTAATCTATTGTCATCCATAGCCTCAGCTACTAAACTCAGACTCATCTCATCTTGCTGTTTCTATCCCTATTTCAAGTTTCTCAACTAACAAATTACGACATAATTAAGCGTTAAGATATACATATAAGGGTCTGTTCTAAATGATATTTATACAAGTATTTATAATAATTTTTAACTTATTTTATTTATAATAGTTATAACAACTCATAAACGTTATAACAGCTTATAACAACTAGTAATAACCTCATATTATAATTATTATTATTATTATTATTATTATTATTATTATTATTATTTGTCATTGTTGTCCTATTTATCAAATTTGATAAATTTTATTTTAGATTTTTTCATATAGGTATTATTGGGATTATATTTTTCCCCAAAATATATGAATTTCTCACGCAATAAAATTAAATTGATAATATATATTCATTATTAACCAAATATTAGTTATTGTGAAACAGAATGGTTACCATCACTAACGGTACATTAAAAATTTTATAATAGCTTATAAGAGCTCATAACGGTTATAACACCTAATCACATCAACTAATTTTAGCTATAACAACTAATCATTTTAGCTCATTTCAACTATTAATAGCTAATTTTAACAACCATTTTAAACGGGACTTAAATCAACATACATAGTCTTATAAAACTAATTGTTATGAGACTATTTTACATAAAAAATTTACACTAGCAGATAATAACATAATCTTATAAAACTAATTTTTATTTGAGATTTGATGAACACCTTATTAATGAGAAGTAAGGTGTGAAAAAGGGAAGTATATACAGAGGTCGCCTCAAAGTGAAATTTTACAGCTAATTTTTAGAAATATATAATCCACATGTGGTCAATCAAAAATGATTTATGGAAGTAGAGTCAAATTTGATTTTGACTTCTATTGCCCTAATGCAACACCATAAGTTCACAGGAGCCAAATTTGACCCTCGTGAAAGCCTTTAGTTGGTGTTCCCCCACGTTTTTCTTTTTTGTTTATATTATATAGATATTTATAGGCAAATTATTTGAGCTATTTTTTGATGTACTAGGCCTATACCCTAGAGGTACAATTTTTTTATAAAAAAATTAATCTTTTCAAGTAAAATTTTTCTTATTTTAAATTTAATTATTACTATATGAGCTTCTTTTATGAGAAATTATGAGACAAGTATAAGTATAATTTTCTTTACGTCCAGGAGAATTGTCAAAGATAAGTAAAATATCAGAATTTCTTTTCATTATTCTTAAATAGAAATATGAATTACATTCTAAGCATTAAAAAAAAAAAAATCTTGAACCCTTTGGTCTCGTTATAATTATAATTATTTATTTTTCAGAAATTTTCATACTTTCTTTTTAATAATAATTTTTTAATTATTTATTTATGACAAAAAATAATTATTATAGTAATATTGTAGGCTTTTTGGTAGTTGGACAATCTTTATTTTAATATAATTTAATAATTTATTATATTTAATCTTTATTTTTGCATGACAAGTATATTTATTTTGCTAGTTATATAATTATTAATTATCTACTACATGCATCGTACATGACAATCCTATGTATCATTCATACATGAACTCAACCCAACTTTTAATATATATATATATATATATATATATATATATATATATATATATATATATATATGAGTCATAAAGAATAACACAATATAATTACTATTATAAAGAGACAGGGAGGAATGAAAATAATAGGACCTCAGTCTTAATTATCACTAAGTGAAGGCCTCATTGATAATAACTTGAGCTATCTTGACCGTCTTCATATTTAACGGATTCTCCCTTGTTTTTTTGTGTGTTCATGACTAAAAAAATTGGTTTGATTGAGATCATGTATGCATTAGTTTTTCTAAATCATCATATAGATAACTTATACGATCGAACTAGAAGAGACTCTCTAGTCAATAAAAACTCGACGGTTAAACCAAATTTTTCAAGCCAAGTTTTAATCCTAAAAAGGTTTGAATTTGAGGTACAATATATCCCTCTTCGTTCTATAAACGAATAGAAAATTACAAAATTACAATGAACATACTACCCAACAGTAAATTCTTTACAATGTGCAACAATAATAACTGTAGAAATTAAATCAATGAGTTGAATCAAATATGAGAAAATTTTCAAATTACTTAGCCTTAAATCAAGTCAAAACATGGACAAAATATTAACTCATTCCTTAAATTAAGGGTTTGTTCATTTTTATTTTTATAACAGTGCTCATAACAATCAACGACTCATAACACTTTGTAACGAGATAAACGCCAGCCATAATAGATAGTTTCAATTAATCGTAACCATTCGTAACAACTCATAACAATTTATAAGAGTAATAACTCATAACAACTCGTAACAAATAACAACTAGTTCTTAACAGTTAAAATAAACAGACCCTTAGTTTATTATAAAGCCTATTTAAGTACGTACACTTAGTTATATCGGTTTGTTTAGGGATAGTTTAATGGAAAAGGATCCTATATAATTGGGATGATGATCACAATCTTACAGTCCATTCATTTAACAGTAAAGATCTCAAATTGTTAAAAAATTTACTACTCGTGCTAAAATAATTTTATGACAGATGATTAAAAAACTCTAATATTGAATGAATGTACTGTAAAATTACAGTGTTCTCTGCGACTAGTTGCAAGTAGGTGCCCAGAAAGTGAGGTTGGGAATGTAAAATCGACTTTGAGAAGTATCATGCAAAAGGGACGTTAATTACTTTAATCACACTCTTATTGGTAAAGAATATATAGACCACTCCTAAGCTAAGCAAAATTATAATTGGTGATAGAATATATATATATATAGTTAGGTCCAACCAAAAAAACAGATTAGAAAATAAAAAGGGGAAAAAGTGATTGTTCTTTATTAATCATTATATCAACTCCATCTCCCATCGATCTAAAATAGAAAAAGAAGAAATTCCATCTCCCATTATCTTCACAATCTTCATCCAAAAAAAAAAAAAAAGAAAGAAAAGAAAATCATGATCAGAAAAATACCTTCATCATCTTATCGACAACACTTTAATTTCAGCATTGGGGGAATCTTCTTTCATAAAATGCATACATGTCAACATTGTATCAGATCACCTCCACCACTTTTGATTTCTTTTTCTTAATTTAATTAATTAGTGAGGAGATATTAATATGGGACATCCAAAAAAAAATTTCAAAAGTGCTAATATATGCTACAACTGGGCCCACTCCAAAAATGTCCAAATTATTTATTTACTCGTTATTCATGTCTTTCCTTTTTCTATTTGAAATGGTAGGTATAATATTTTTCTTAAGGATTTTTCTTATGTTATTATCAGTATTATACATCAAAATAATTATGAGGAGGGGATTTGAATACAGTTACATACCTTATTACATGTTCTTATAATTGTCGCTCATATATCATGAACTAATGTATGTTATATGGAGTGTGAGTAACATAAAGGATCGAGACAACTAAAATGTTGTCACTCTCAACTTAGATGTAAGTAAATTCTAATTTAAGAAATCGATACATAATCTCGTACACAAATCTAGTATCTTCTTAAATAGGGATCCCTAGCTAACAAATAAGTCAAATAATTGGAAAATAGAAACCATGGCCATCATCACTACATTTGATAAGTGGCTTTGAATTTGAATTGAGTTAGCTTTAGACTATCACAGGGCGAAGGCGAATGATTTCTATACGACCATCATATGCCTTTTGTTTTCATCCTATGTGAGCATGCAGATGTATAGATAAATAGAATGGCTATATAACGACTAGCAAAATCTGAAGTGAATCTAAATATGAGTTATTAAATTAATTTATTTTTAATTTCGAATAATATAATTCAACTAAACTATTTAATTCAACAATCCGATAAGATCCAATTAATAAGTCGTTCACATAAGACAAAGTAATCAACCTTGGGCTTTAAATGCAAAGCATAAGTCTATATATAAAAAATGAAGCCATGGACCGACCACCAAGAGAGAGAGAGAGAGAGAGATTGTGGAGAAATTGATTAACGATTGGACGATGAAATAAGAAATTTGCAGCCTTTCATACGGCAGTTGATGACAATAAAAACGACATTGATTAATAACTAATTTGACAAATGTCCTAAAATTGACAAATCCCATTTAAGAAACCCAATGACAAACCTACACCATGCAATCCAACCCATTAATGATTTGATCCAACATCACGATTTATTATAGAAATGGGAATGGGACCCTTTAGTCAGGTTCACCTAGTAAACTAAATTTATCTTATCCACAACTTACCTCTAAATAACATAACTTCATTTTGATGGGTCTAAATCTTCATCAACAACAGTTGGTGGCTTTGTCATTAGAATATGGGAATGAAGATTTTTTTAAGTCAGGGCGTCTAATCTAAGGACTGCTTCAATTCTTGTTGTTGAAGCTACTATTATGCATAATGGCGTGAGAACCGCAATCCAAGCAGGGTATAGATAAATCGTCATTGAAGGAGATAATCCAGTGGTCATTAAGGCTCTTTGTAGAGAAGTTCAGATCCCCTGAAAGATGCAGACATTTATTCAGGATGTGCAATATTAGCTCAAGAGTTGCAACCAAGTTATTATAAGTCATTAGTACCGCGAGGGTAATAGAGCTGCCAATTGAATTCCTAAGTTTGGGTTTTTTATCTCCCATTCTATTTTGTGGGATTTTTTTCCTCCTTTCCTCTCCATTTTAATGGAGAACAATTTGGATAGAACTATTACGAGAAAGGCTACCTACTTAGTTGGTTTGCTTATCCTTTCCAAAAGAAATTTTAAAAAAAACTTCATTTGTGCAAAATCAATTGCATTACAACTTCAAATACATGACTATCATTGTTAGCCAAATAAAACGTAGTCGGTCAAATCTATTCGGATGTTAAAATTCTATTGATAGGTTTCTAATGTTACAATTCTACTGACGAATGGATCCAACGATGTTAAACGCTCATGCTAGATATTTGAAAATGGCAATGAGTCCAATTCACAACATGGATGTCATATCACCTTTAGTCATTACCGTCCCTTGGCTCATAGCTTATAAGACAACGAGTATATTATTATCAAGACAACGTTAAGAACTTACAAGAAACTTGCACTATTTTACCAAATTGATTGACTAAACTTTTTGAAACTACATAAACATAAATAAAGACTAAGGTTGAATGTCTTATTGAAGTTTTAACCGGAGTTGAACCCATACCTTATTTGATTCATATTGGGCTTAGCAGATGTGAATCGAATCAAATTCACTTCGGAGTAGGATGGCATTGTCATCTCAAGAATATTCCGTCATCCTGAAACTGACCTTGCACGGATGACCAGCCCCTTCTTCTTTGGGGGGTGGGGGGAGCGGGAAGGTAAAAGGAATTCATATTGAAAGATAATGTCATTATTTACAACCCCAAAAAATATTTCAGTAATAATTAAAAAAAACTAGCCTAAGGGGGAAAAAGGAGCAAAATCCTCGTGTGGGGAAGAGCAAAAGTAATGCTGTAGGAATGAAGTTACAAACATTTACATTAACAATTTTTTACCAAAGTGTGAGCCTACAGCTTTCACATAATTTTACAGTTAGACTTGTCTTTGGTTTTTGGTTCTTGTCTCTGGGATGAGGATGTTCCTCTGCCACTGCTTCTTGGGACCTGCAAATGCAACACCACGTACAAATTTCATCGTCATTCCAAGTCACTCAGGCATAAATAGAAGCATACTTGATAACATCACAGGTACTTAGGTTATCCATCATGTATGCACATAATATGAATAGTTTACGATTGTTCACATTAAAATGCAACCCCTGCCACAATCAATAATACAAAATGTAAGCATTTATTGGTAGTACTCGGAGTGATCTTGTTCAGGGTCGTTTTATCTTAAAAATATGTTTTTGCCTCATAATCTCATTAAATATTACAAGAGGAGGGGGTATTTCATCACATGCTTTTGTGAAAATTGATTTGGAAGGGATCTTATACAGTTAACTGAGCCTTTCTTGAGACTGCTATGCTTGAACTTGGTTTTCCTAAAAAATTTGTGCAGTTGATTATGGTGTGCTTCACAACCCCTATGTTTTTTACTAACGTGAGATAGGGAACCAAGGGGCCTTTTTCAAGGGCGAGAAGGGGCTTAGACAAGGTGATCCCTTGTCTTCTTAATTATTAGCCAATGACTTCCGTTTCGCCCAAAGTCTGCTCGGGAGAGATTGAGCCAACTAGCCTTTGCTAATGATCTACTGTTGTTTGTTAGAGGGGATGTTGATTCTGTTAAGTCTCTTTGTCTTGTTTTTAAAATTTCTCTCTTATATCATGATTATATGTCAATTTAGAAAAGTCTGACATCTATTTTGGTGGGGTTGAGGGTAGAAATCAAGACCCTATTTGGAAAGCTGCTGGTTTTAGCAACAGCTATTTCCTATTAGGATATCTCGGGCTTCCTTTTTCTACTACTAGGTTGACTAATCAAATCTGTCAGCCTCTTACTGAGAAGATCAAAAATATTTTGATAGTTAGGCTGTGAAGAAACTCTCGTATGCTGGAAGGAAGTTCTGATTTAGGCATTAATGGATTTTGGTCTAGTCTTTCTATGCTGCCAATTTACACTATCAACACGATTGACTCATTATGAGGTAGATTTTTCAAGAGTGGAGAGGTGGAAGGTAGAAAACTTGTTCCTATAAGCTAGAATACTGTCTGTCAGGAGTATAAAAACGTTGGTTTAAATTTCGAGGTGTTAGCCTGCCCATGATAGATGGATTACAGATGAATTCTTGCAAAAAAGGAGTATGTAGGTTCATAACCGTCATGTTTTCTGTGCTTCAGGTGTGGATTCATGCTCGGTTACTCTCATTTGTTTTTCAAGTGTGATTTTATCTGTTCTGTTTGGCGTAAAGTATAGTGTTGGGCAGCGTGGAAGGCCAGGCATTGGTCTGAAACATGAACTAAAATGGCATGGGAAGTATTATAGAGGCAATTCTCATATACAAATGTAGGAGAACCCTTCTAGCACTGGCCGTCTATGAAGTTTGGAAGGAGAGGAATGGTCGAAAATTCCAAATGGGGGAGTATCATTGAGCCTTTCTTTGAGGCCTTTTTGTATTGTCTTCTTTTTGGGAAATTATTAATGAAATCTTAATTTACCTTTTCCCCAAAAACATACATAAAATGTAGAATAAACACACAATAGTAAATAATACTCTTTCATTAATACATGCCTATTAAAAGTTTTCGATCATAGCATCACAAAAATCTCGTGTCCATGAGTTGGTAATGTAGTTTGCTTCTGGTATCAGTGCTAGTACTTCTTCATTTAGAGGTATCTTAAGCTCCCTGTGATTATTTTCTGAATGCCCATTCCATACTAATATTTTAGTGTTTCAGCTAGAACCTTTTTGATATCTTTACTGTCAGATACAGTTACATCCACACAAGAACAAACAGTCAAAAGAAATACCGAGTAAAACAGCAGCCGTATCTCTTCTCTCTCCCTTCTTGCACGGAAAAATCTTGCCGACATCAGTTGTTTCTTAGTTTTTCCTCTCTTTCAAACCTTAAGCATTTGGCATATAGTAAAAACCTAGATCGAAGATATGTGATTCTATTTGTCCCATTATCAAACTAAATATTTGCAGATAGTGTCACCATTTTCAAATGGAGAACCTGAAAATCCAGAAGCTAATGAAGTAAAATATATAGACGAGCGTGAATATGAGTAACACAATGGCTAAAAGGGTTTAAATTTTTCGAACTTTCGATATATTGCTCTTTTGATAAATATAAGATATATTGCTCTTAATAAGATCGGCTAATTCTGCTCATCTGCCCTCTTTGAATGCATAAATTGGAATACAAATCCAGCCGTTCAGGTATTCCTTTGCCTATAAAAGGTGAGAGAATTGCCTGATCTTTCCCCTCGTCGAATTCACTATTCCATTGAAAAAAAGTCAGGTATTACTCTCCATTCACATTTTCTATGTCCATCTTATTGTTTTTCAAGCCCTGAAATGTGAAACTTACAACAGAGGCAGAGAATACACATCTCAATGTTGAAAATCTGAAATGGCAGCTAACACCAAAATCAAACCTTTAGCAAACTTCATCCTCAACTTCTGTTCCAACATATCCTTCTCTCTATAAGATTATCAAAAACCTCATATCAGGTGAACTTCTTCAATTTCCCATCTAATGTATCCTTCTTTCTCTAAGACTGTCAAACCCCATATCAGCTGCACTTATCTCGACTTCTAAAGTGACATATCCATCATATCATTCCACAGAAAAACACATTGCATTAAAGACAAGCTCTGAATAGTCATGCGGCCCATTCATAAGTCCCCATATCCAATTTGTAGAGGCATTGAATATAGAAGAAGAAATGCTATTCCATATATCCCACCATTCTCAAGGGCCGAGGGAGAGATGTTGATAAGTATTAAACATTGACATATTCAATTGTTCCATTCTGTTCTTGCTTTGTTCAGTAACCGGTCACAGAAAGATTAGGAGACGAGTGGAAGCCCCACCACCATAAATATGCATTATATACCCAAGAAAACAATTTATACAATCATCGCACACTTGCTATTCCCCTCCTTTTCCATCATGTACGGGTAGGATGTGAGAATTCAATAATTGAAGGGAAGATATGAAGGATTTCCACGCCAAGGATAAAATGCTGGTCCTCAAGGCACTAATCCTGTGCTAGTTTACTGCAAGTTAGTGGTACTTCAACTATAGCAGGGTATTCACGGGCAATTACAAGCAAGAAGAATGAGTTTGGGGCAAGCCAGTGAATAAAATATGTCTCAAGAATTGAGAACTTTGGCAGTATGAACTCCTGCTGGCATATGGGTATCTTATTACTATTAGAAATCAATAATTTCAAGGTAGCACTAATAAATGGTTCTACAGGGATGGCATGGGGAAGTTCTTACAATGAGATATTCCATCAGAAAAGCTTATAAATGTTGAGTTTTTTACTTTTTTGTACCCTGAGGTATTGTGAGTTTGTTTTTTCACCCTCTGGTATATGAAGGTACCTTGAGGTATTGCAAGTTTATTTTTTAACCCTCCGAAGTGCCAAGTCGGCCACCAAATTAAATAATTGACATTTTCACCCCTAATTTTTTTTTTAATAAAAAAGCAAATGAAAAAATGGAGACTTCTTTCTTTTTTGTGTATAAAATTCCTGCCAATGTTTATTTGTTATTTCTCTCTCCTCTCCTATCCTCTTCTCTCAATGTTTTTAATAAAATAAAAAAATAAACTAAAGGAGATTTCTTATTTTTTATTTATAAAATTCCTCCAAATGTTTATTACATAGATGACGTAACTATGGTTGGAAATGTTATTCATATAATTTAGTGGCCAAATAGAAGGTTAAAAAACAAGCTTGCAATGCCTCAAGGTACCTTAAAATTAATTCATATACCAAAGGATTAAAAAATAAAATCACTATATCTCACAGGTACAAAATGTACAAAAACTCTATAAATGTTTCTTCGAACAAAATAAATTTACAGTAGCCTTTCTCAGAAACAGATTAGTACACTCAACTGTGCCTTGTCCACTTCTTCACTGGCAATTATATCCTTACCCCAAAAATAACACAAATTCAAACTCCCAATCTATTGATGACCACATACACCACCACTAGTAGGATTTGAAATAGTCAAACTTCAGATAACCCTTACTCAGAAAGGCTTGAAAATACCTATAGGAGAGATTTCAATTACTTTTGTGGGGGGGAGGGAATAGCCGAACACCATTAAAATCGACGTCTTCTTATATGCATCTTGGAACATTTAGTACATCTGACAAAGAGTATGACGAAGGTTAGGTATCGATGCTTAAGGATGAAGTCGGTTGAAGTGAGAACTCTTCCTAGAAGGTGGAACAATTTCTTTTACTTGAAGCCTTCTAGAAATTGTATAGATTTATTTCTTGACTGATTTAGCAACATTATCCCCTTACTGTCCTCAGAAGAGGGACGAGATTTTATGTAGGATATAATCAATCAAGAAGAATTCTAATCAGTCATAGCATGCAAGGGAAGGGATTTTTTGCTGGAAAACACAAATGACTGTTCGAGCAATTAAGCTTTCGACAATCAAGAAAAAAGTATGAAGATCATCATTGTATGTCACGGACACAATTCCAACCAACCTCAAAGCCATACCCACTGTTATGCTACTTTCTATTGCAACACCACCCTTCAAATGATGATATAACCACCTACATCCCTGTGATGAAGTCATAGCCATGGCTAAACATCTTCCATAACTAATAACCATAAGGTTTTAGTGGTGGAATCGCATACAACAAATTTAAAATCACCATTTATTTTTATATCTGATATGTGATGCAAATTTCATATACACCATTACACCCCTGAAAAGCATTAATTTGTTGGTCATCTCCAATTCGCATCTACCTGAGCTTTTCAAACTATTTGGGACTAATTTTAGGGTGGTGAAATTTCATGAGCAAATATTTCGGCTTGTTTGTCCTTTACCACAACTCAATTATTGTGTAGGTTAGACTCTTATCAATATAACGCACGCACACAAGCATGCTCTCTGTGTGTGCGTGTTATGCAGGTTTGATTGTTGATTGGTGGATTGAATTTTGCTTTTTGAAAGTATCAGAATTCATTTGACATAGATAGGAGCTTCTTTACAAAGAATTACAGCAAGGTACAATAACTTTTGTTGAAACTTTTTTGCCTTTCTTTTTCAGAAAGACTATAGAACTATCTTTGCCATACCGAACTATACAAAAGTGACATACAACTCAAATAACCATATGAGAGGCAACCGCAATGGTAGTTTTATTCAAACTAGTAATCTAACGCCTAGCGCTAGCAAAATTTCGTCCGACCCGATAACCCGAATTTGTCTGACCCGAAAAAACCGGGCCGGGTATGACTTTTTGTCCTAATTTTAAATTCACACATAAAATTTTCTTATTTCTGTTCTCCGAACCCAATTTTAACCCGAATTTATGCTTGTCCGAATTGTCCAACTCAAAAAAATCGGGTATCCTCGTCCGATGACCAACCCGATTTCGACCCGAACCCGAATTTTTGCCAGTGCTACTAACGCCTATAACTATACATTAACTTTCTCTTAAGCATTAAAACCATCCTACCCAACATTTCCCACCTCAGTCTATGCACCACCTCCTGCAAGACATCCTGACATTTCCTGGAGAACATCCCTCGGCCTCTCTCTCTCTCCATATGTGATAGAAACATGCAGCAAGCAATCACAGCACACTACACAAATTTCCTGATTTTTAAACATCTCAAATAAATATCCCATGGATCCAATTGCTGAAACAACTTTTAGTACACTCAGATGCGAAATATATTATAAGGTTAACGCATATTTTGTTGAAATTACCTTATAGGTCCTCTTCTAACCTAAAAAAAAAATCATTACACTTAATGTAATCTAGCCAACTTCAAATCTAATAGGAATTTAGAATTAAACTAAGAAAAATGAAAAGAATTATGGCGGCAGAAAAACTATCCACCCATCCAATTGTACCCCTACCAAATCCTAGCCGCCACCTAACCCTCGACCATTACTGCTGTCAGTCTGGCTGTTAAATGCCAATCAATAGGGGATGATGCCAACATCCCCTCACCTCCTATTATTTTTAATGGCTAACAATCAACCCTTATATATATGGTAATGCCTATTTACTTGGACTCTTCATTTTACCTCAAGTACCCGTGTTAGACACTCGACACTGAAACATGGGTAAGTATGAACACTCAATACTTCACTTTTAGACCAAAAATGTATGAAATTTTCGAGAAACAGTACCGAATCTGACACAACAGCAGTGTCGGACACTCAACACTTCAACATGGGTACAACCGAGTTTGAGCGATATAGGGTTACGCATGGTGGCTAAGGAGAAGGCGGCGGTAGAGAGTGACACTTTCGGTTTGGAATTCTGCTAAAGGCACACAGTATAGTAGCAAAGACAAGAAGAGAAAGGTGACTTGGCCCATACACGCACGCACATACACACACATACACATGTGTGTGTGTTTGTGTATTGACAACAAAATGTTTCTCCACCTGATTCTCCATTCCGGTTATTCAAAATTTATTCCCATATAATCATAAGGATAGAGATAGGAGTATAATTATCTAGACCAAGCATTATATATAATATAAAGTGCATGCCTTCTAAAACAAAAGTATATTTTTTCTTCTAATGCAAAATTAAATTGATGTATGCCTTTGATAAGAATATTTCATCTTAAATATATGTATCTTGTAAAATATATAAGATATATGTGTGATTTGTATAAAAGCATAAATTAAAATAAAATACAAAGATATGTACCTTTCATAAAAGTCTGTTTTTTAAAATATGCTTATTTTTTATATTACTATAAATCATAAAAAATTATGTACCTTTCTTAAATATGTGTTCCTTGCGTAAAAAATATTAATTAAAAATGTAGCCATCTATTGTAAAAATAATAATAAAATTCAAAATAAGTTCAAGAGTAGTTTAAAATAAGTTCAGTATTTTTTTAAAAATTTTTGGATAAGGCAAAATAATTATATAAATAGAAAAGGATGCAAAGCTAGCATCCTACAAAAGGACTATATACAACCAATATTGAAGCTATCCACAAAATAAATTAAAAAAAAAAATCAAAAGAGGATGAGCAAGGCTCCCATTGTCGCAAAAGTAGAGAGTCTCAATAAGATTACCGTTTTTATAAGAAAAAACGAAATATATATAAATATAAATGAAAAAGATGGACCCAAAGCTAGCATCCTACAAAAGGACTATGCACAACCAAAATGTAGACTACCCACAAAATCTACAATATCAAAAGAAGATTGGCAGAAATTGCCACTATCCCAAAAGTAGAGAATCTTGAGAAACTTATCCTTAAAGCGAATAAGAGACGTTACCACTCCCTCGAAGACTCTCCTAGTTCTCTCACACCAAATGCTCCAAAAAATGGCATGTGGGATAAGCGAGGCTTTCTTCGCTTCAGCTTTTCTCCCAAAGTAGCCTTCCCAAGCCAGAAGATGTTCCTTAGTAGAACTAGAAACAACCCAAGTGACACCCAAACAACTAAAGGCTAACTCCCACAAAGCTCTAACAAAAGGGTGATAGAACAGCAAATGATTAGTGGATTCCAAATCAGCTTCGCACATAGGACATCTATTCACCAAAATCTGTCCATTCCTTTGTAAATTATCACTAGTTAAAATACTCCCATGACAAGCTTCCCACACAAAAAAAAAAAAAAACACTTTTAAAGGCACCAGAGACTTCCAAATGAGATTCCAAGGTAGATGAAAATATGAAAGATGTAAAGATAGAGCCTGATTGGAAGCGAACTTCAAATCGAAAGATTAACATAGAAAACCCCTCTGTGATTGAGATCCCATCTAACCACATCATGAGAGGAATTCCCTATAGCAAAATCATTGAGTTTGACGAGGAGGCTAAGAATAGTATCATCATCAGTAGGGGCTTCACGGATAAAAATCGGAAACCAAAGCAAATTAACAGACCCTCTTTCCAAATAATCATCCACAGAAGCAACCTTATTCCTCGCCAAGGCAAAAAGAGAAGGGAAAAGAACTTTCAAGGGAGCACCTTCACACCAACAATGATGCCAAAAATAAATGGAGCCAGTCCCCCACATCAAAGGAATATATACCCCCAAAGGCTTTGTCCAGAAGAACCATTCCGTCGAGAAGGATACCACCCAAAATCGCCCTCCCTATATTTAACTATCACAATAAGATTACCCTTAACGCGCTGACTAGATGTCTCCACTCTCTCAAAGGCTCTTATATTTCTATCACACCAGAAGCTTCAAAAAATGGCATAAGGAATTAACAATGCTTCTTCTTCTTAACCTGTCTCCCAAAGAAACCCTCCCAAACCACGAGATGATTCCTAATAGAGCTTGACGTAGCCCACCCCAATAAACTCCCATCCAGCTAAAGGCCAGCTCCCAAAGCACTCTTGTAGAATGAAAAAATAAAACGAGATAGTTCCTAATAGAGATTGTTCAGTCTAATTTTAATAAGTTCAGCAAAAGTAAACTGACAAGAACAGGCCAAAGAAAGCATATGATTCTGGGGTAAGGTAAGGCCATACAACATCTTCCCTCACCCTATTCCCCCCCTCCCCCGCCTTTTCCGTCTCATGCCTATTTGTCCCTTGTCTTTTTTATTTTAATAACTTCTCTTCTACCTCAATAATTTCTCTTCTATTTATTGTCAATACGGTTAGTTTCCTTAGATGACATGATGTAATACAAGTTATAATTTATTTAAAATCATTATAAATTAACATATCAACAAGCAAGCAAAAATATAAAAAAAGGCCCACAACCTGCTAAGCTCACCCAAACAAAAATTTTGGGTTACTCAAAGCCATTTTTTATATTGAACACCTAGGAGTAGAGATACATCAAGATCCATGCACGTGTGCTGATGTTATGCACGCATCACTATGTGGACCCACCAAATATATAACTTACGCATATCAAACAAGATACTAGACACCATATATTTTGCTTATACACTATATAGTTTGGATGCTTGGTTTGTTTCCCCACCTTCTTTTTAATTTCATTATGGTTTATAATATTATTTCTATTGTTATCAATATATAGCAAATTATTGTTTTCATGAGTTTTAGTTTACCTATCTTCTTTTCTTTAATATTATCCTATTATGATTAAAAAAATAGATAAATTAAAAACCATAAAAACAATAAGTTCCAATACATATGTAAACTTTTGCTCCATATATATTGATAATAAAATAAATAATCTTATAAACAATAATAATAATAAAAGAAGATAGAGAACTAAACCAAACACCCAAGAGATAGTGTATAAGATAAATATTTGGTGAGTATTACTATTATGTTTGGTGTGCATCAGTATCATTTTTGGTATACACCGGTTTTTGGAATACATCTGTTATAGTTTTTGGTATATATCTGTTACACATTTAGCGTACCTGTGCAGTGATGTCAGCACACGCCTTTTAGGCCCCTGATTAGTGGGTTGGGAGTAGACTCCCAGGTCTTCAGTATACTTTGCGCCTCAAAACCATATCCACCTGACCAATAAACTATCCCAACACAATATACTAAAAATCACACTGTCCAACCCGATTAAAACCTCCACTAAGCAACAGATTAACAGGCAATTACAAGGTGTCAATCTCCGTTAATTTAAGGTTTCCATCTTGACAATCTAACCCCATCTCAATTGTAATTCCCACCCTGAAATGTTTTAGAACTATTAATAGTAGCAAAATCACCATGATACCAAACGACTCACAATAATAACAAAACTATTCAGATCAGCAATCAATTCAAAATTTAGCTTTCCAACTTTCACCAACATTCAAACAAGATTTTGTGCCCATACATATCCACTTTCCACCACCGGCAACTCTAACCTAGACCACTCAACCAATTACAGAAACTATATGAACCAAAGCAACAGTGCAACTTATGGAAACAACCAAAGATTTCTCTAAATCAAGCAATACTTCGTAAATAATAGGAAAAGCTTCTGGAGGGCTACACTTACAGTGTGGTCAACGGTAGACCTTGACCACAGAAAGCTATTCCACCACAAAAGCACCATGACCAAATATAAAGAACTTACGATTCTTAGATTTCATAACAATTCATGGAATGTGTAGCTTACCTGGGGGCCTGTTATGAGTCTCGAACTGCCTACTCCAGATGGTTGTTGCGGGGTGTTACGCTGTGGCTGCTGCTCAAACTCCTGTTGCTGCAGAGCTATTGCCAATTGGAGATCGGAACTGTAATAATCCACAGATGAGTCAGCTACGGAATTTATAAACCCAAAAGAAAAACAACCAAAACAAGCAACCTAACTATTACTGAGGAAAGACCAAAAATGTCAAGTATGATTAAGCAAATCTTTTTCCAAATTAGTAACCTCTCAGCAACACTCTAAGACCGATGAAATAGTAGTTGAGAGTAATTACTTCATATTTGACCCTGCCTGCGATGAACTGTCGATGCTAGCTAGATAGTCCTGAGAAGAGAAACAAATCACCACTGAAGAAATCAGAAGTCTTGAGAAAAGAAATGAGTTAGCATAAAAAGAAACCAGTAAACTTGATTTTTGGGTCATCTCCGATTTTGGGCAAAAACTACAGATTTTTGAATAATAATTCCAATAATGTAAATGATGAATCACCCTATCATCCTAACACCTTTCCACCAAAATCACAAGAACCACCCCCCAAAAAAAAAAACCTGGCAGCAAGATAAGTTTCTCCAATACTGCACTTTTTATATTGGTATAGGAAATATTCTAGTATTAAGAAATATATTGCATTTTATATATTCTCATGTAATTTTCATATACCATACAATAAAGTATTTTAGGTGAGTCAAAAGAAGATTATTCAGGAGTATTTTAATACAATTTAGGTGAGTCAAAACAAGAAATATATTGCATTTTATATATTCTCATGTAATTTTCATATACCATACAATAAAGTATTTTAGGTGAGTCAAAACAAGATTATTCAGGAGTATTTTAATACAATTTAGTTTACTATTCCATTTAGGTTATATTTAGATAAGTTTTAGCTGCTTTCCAAGTCTCTAGAGTCTTATACTCCAAGTCCTAGATTGTTAATAATTTAAGATGTATTACCCTTTGATGAATATTAATAATTTATGATTGAGTTTATATATGATTTCCAATCTCCCCTTCCTCCACTCACCCTATTTGATCCGTATCCCTTCCCCTCTCTAATCCTAGGGATGTGCAGAAAAAACCGAAACCGAAAAACCGATCCAAAAAACTAAAAAATGGAACCAAAAAAAAAGTTAACCGGGCATATTTTTCTTAAAGAATCGGTTCGGTCGACCAAACCGAAAAATATTTTCAATTCACAGTAGTTTCTGTTCAGAGGAATGAAAAATCGGTTAATAGTCAGTTAACCGAACCAAACCAAACCTTTTTTTTAAAAAAATTATAAATATCCTCTTATGTTAACCCTAGCTATTGCTGGCCTTTCAATTTCCAACAAGAGACCCCCTATCCTCTCCAACCTTTCTCTCTCCTCTCTCTTGCCCTTTCCCTCGACATAGACCCCCTCTCCTCTCTCTCCTCTCTCTTGCTCTCTCCCGTCAGACAGACTCCGCTCCCACCTCTCTCTTGCTCTCTCCCGTCAACAGAACCTCCCCAGCTGCCAGCGTTAGCGGTGGCTGTTTCCTTCCGGACAGATCTGACCCTCCCTAACGCCGGAGTTCGTGGTGGTTGCCTCCTTCCCAACAGATCACCTTCAGTCTTCAAGAGGTTCTCTTTGGACATTTTCATTTAGCCCCTTCCTTTTGTTGTATGCTTCTTCAGCCTTCAAGAGGTTCTCAATTTGAAATCTTATGTTTTCTTCATCTAGCAGTTCCAGCTTAGCATCTGTAATTGATTGTTTTTCTTGTGATTTAGTGGTTAATTTTTCGTTTTTGCTTTTACTTTTGAATCAATTGTTTATTCCTGAAACTTTGGTCTTTCGACATTTTGGTTTAGCCTCCTTTTCTTCTATTTTTAATGGTTAACTATTAACCGACCCAAAAATCGGTTAACTGAACCGAAGATTCGGTTAACTGGTCATTTTGGTTCGGTTACGGATCGAATTTTTGTCGAACCGAAAATCGGTTAACCAAAAATTTCGCTTTGGTTATAGTTCGAGGTTTTGACGAACCGAAAACTCCTTTGCCCTCCCCTATCTAATCCCTTCTCTTTTCCCATTCTCTTTCACAATCACAAAAGATGTATAAATGCATGTCCTTAATACATGCCCATGACGAGGTAATATTGTGCTCATGCTTCAAGGACTAGGTGGAAGTCATGTTGCAAACATGTGTAAAACACGTAGAAAGATGGAGGGAAACAAAGATAGACATACGGCAGTACTAGCTACAGCATTCTGTTCATCCCATGTGCCATTGCCACTGCTTTCCAGCCGGAATTCCTTGAAATTACTTGTCATAAACAATGTATCTCCATTGACCTGAAGAGCACAGTAGCCATGAACATTAATCAAAGAATCACGAGAAAACAAATTGGGTGGGGGTTAGTAGAAAGGAGACGGCGAGTCATACACTCACTCCCCAAACTAGATAAATGGAGTTGACTGCACTGAATTGTAAACATTGTCTTATGTCAGCTACCAAACGATAATCTCATAAATTGTCAATAGACAGCAGATACCTAACTAAGATATTTAGAGAAGCTAATGATCTTGAATCTCTTCAACGTTCAGCTTGCAATCAAATTTAAAGGAAGCTTAAGAACGATATCATTTTTTCTCAAATTGTGCAACTTAGCCAACCCCCACCACCTCCCCCCAAAAAAAAAAAAAAAGAAACTGCAGCAGCAGCAAATGGTAGCTTACAATTGAAGTTCACATCTATTTAAGATTTAAATCCTTTGTACGATCTGTAGGTGAACTAGGAGCCTTATAGTTTGATGATTTAAACATTTCTTCGCTCAAACACAACCTCACTGTTACTGGCCCCAGAGCATTCCCTTAAATCAATCAAAGACAGCAAATCCTTGGCCTACTTAATGAGCAGCACCTGTTCAGGTTGAACTTTGTTCGTGAGTAACTTAATGGCTGTATGATAAAAAATCAATTTAAGTGCTACCTCATTCAATTTTTCCCACACAAGGTCAGGCTGATTCATGAAACCTTGATCTGTTGCCAAAAGATAGAGTTCGCCTTCACACTGCCACAAGTGAAAGAAAATTAATCATATCCAATACCCTTGCAATTGTAGGAATATGAGAAGCTGAAAACCATAGTTACCAACACACAATAAGTTTGACACATGTCAATCTGTCATCATAGAAGCAAAGAAATGTGTTTGAATTATAATGTTTAAGACCCACCTTAAACATTGTGCTGAAGTGATTATTTCGGAAGAAAACACAAAGCTCGCGCTCTTTAAGACCCTCTTGCAAGCAAAATAGGCTGCAAAAAGAATTAGTCAATCTCACATAATGAAACATGTAACTAGCATCCAAAATTGAAGATGGTATCTGTCCAAGGGAATAAATCGGCAAAAGTCATACCCATAAAAAGTTAATTGGCTGGCGTTGTTTTTCAAAAAGTTGTTGATCAGTTCCCCTGAAGCATGAAGAAGATGAGCGTTCTTGGGAGTAGGGGAGGGAAGACATAGCTAGCACAGACAAACAAGGACTCGTGGAAAGGCCAAAGGCAGAATAAAATTACCTTGTCGATGGGTGATTTCTTCCATTTGACTTTCCTTGCAGACTTCTCTGGTTCCTTTATCAGCCTGTTCAGCCAAAACCACCTCACCTTCATAGACAGGCTCTCGATTTTCACAAGTTGTTTCTCTTGAATCCAGTATGCATTCCTCCCCTTCATATATTGGTTCACCACTATCAAGACCCAATGTAAATGATTTAATTGCTTCCACATCTATACTTGGTATTCTGCCACTAGCTGACTCAGAATCAGCACAACTTGTATTCAAAGTAGAATTTTCTACTCTATTTTCCTTATATGATCCATCAACTGAATGTTGTACACTAGACAAGCACTCAACTCCTTGATCATGCACTATGTCTTTTGCAGGGAAAGAGGAAGGTATAGATTCACTGTGGCTTGGTGCATCCACGGCAGCTAAATCATTTGATAAAGAAACTTCTCCAGGCGGAACAGAAATTAACTGATAGACTTGTCTTTCACCAGCATCTCTCAGAACTGAACTGCCATGTTTTTCAGAAGATTCATTACTGGGAACATCACCACTGTCTGATACAGAAAGCTCCGCATCTACAGATCTGGAGCAATTATATGTGTCCGATACATGTACAGGGTTTTCGGGAGCATAGTTTGTCACGTGCACATTCTCAGGAGAAGTCACCACCACATCTCCACCAGAGGTTGCACCTAGACAAGATTCATTCCCATTAACGGCCAATTCATTCTCAGATAGTTTCAATACCCTCAAAAGCTCTGTTTCTTCTTCTGCATCTCCCTTCCTTACTGTCAGCTGATTAAGAGTGGAACGGGAGACTCATCAAAAGATTTAGTCCTTGAAAGGTTAGGTGAAGGGACACCTAAAGTTGCAGTAGTTGCAGCAGCAAAATCAACACTGTCTTCATCCAATTTATCCTTACTACCATTCTCCATTTTCCGTGTTTCCAAGGAAACAAGATCACCCATGAGCGTGTTATAAGATTTCGAACTAATTGCCTCAGCAGTCTCATGATCCTAGCACAGGACGCAAGAAGAGATCAAAGAGGAGAAGGCCAAAATCAAAAGGCTTTTGATTTCAATTTGACATGTAATCCTCTAATGATTTTAGAACCATATACAATTAGAGCAAGATAACAGATCTGGAACCATCCAAACCATTTAGAACCGTATACTAGACAAATACTGGCATATTTTTTATAAGGAAACAAATATTGGAATATACATTCGTTGCCGAATCACTTCAGATATTCATTTCACTTTAAGTATCCGTCCTGGAACTTGACAGCCCACAAAGCGCACAGACATTTGAACCTCTTTTTAACTGAAAACAACACTTTACAAAACAGCCAGGTGTGACAGTAAAACTTGTATCCGGTACTTGACACTTCAAGAAGGGCATGACAAGGTTCAAGAGACAGTTTTAGAAACTATACTCAACAATCCCAGTAAGATTCACTCCATTCATTGTTGCAATGAATCATCAAAATGCCAAGAAGATATCCAAAACAACACTGTATCATCCCCAACATGCAGAAAAAATTGTGATGTGCTTTATTAATCTTTTTAACATTGAAGCACACACTTCAAGTTGTGAAATTAAATAGACTTCAATTTTCCAATTTCAAACTTTGGATATGGGCAAGGGATAGTCAAAGCTTGAAGCATACTTTGGGGGAATATCAAAAATGCGGAAATTATCCTTGAAGATTAAGCAAAATATATCCCTATGCAATCCTAGAGGAACCCAATATTATCCTTCCAAAATCCCTGAATCCTGTGGCATTGTTTGATTAGAAATAATTTATGTTCCTCTAACCGCATTGAAGACATTTATAAGGAGAGACTTATTGTCACTAATTCATAGCCTTGGCCAAAAAGGCTATACAGCACATACCATTTGTGGTGAATAAATACCTAAAAGTTCTGTTCTCAGAGCTCAGCATCTTTCCAAGAAGTTTTGACACACAGGTAGCACCTTTGCTTGATATATCTAAAGAAACTCCAGAATATACAAAGCAATCAAGCACCATTTTCCTTATAAGTGTGCAAATCCCAACACCCACTGCCATAAGCAATGTCTCTGCTATGTGAGGCACATTATATGAGTCCTTTACACCATTCAAATCTTAAAATCAATACAAGAAGATACCAACTAATTATTAAATGAACCACGAATCCATTCAAGTCCAATGTCATAATGTTTCTCAATTCTCAGTGCCAGAAAAAGAGGAGGAATCATCTCTCTTCGCCAAAAGTTTCTTATTCATTCATGAAATAAAAGAGGACAATTAAGGATGTATTCACCCATCTGCTAAACAAGGAAGTATACTGTATTAAATAGAAGACTTGAAAAGGCATACCTGAGGATCAACTAACCAACCGTGATACAACGGAATATCCAGAAGATCAAATATTGCACATTCAGGAGTAAACTCAAAATCATCAATCCTTCAGGGAGGAGCAACAATTTTTAGTATATGAGCCAGGGAACAAAGGAAATACAGAAATAGGAAGACAAAGGGATAAATACTATCAGGACTCAGGACTACAGAAAACAGGATCATACCTACGGAATTTTATATTCACATCGATCCCAGTTGTAAGTCTTGGAAGCAGATCAAGCACATCAGCAATATTTTGTTGCTGATTTTCAACATATCCTTCATCTTTATTCTGCATTACATTACACTTTGTAATCACCCCACTATACATTATAAGCAATCACAGATTAAAGACATCGAACAGATGAGCTATTTACATTGACGTTGCTGTTTGCATCAATCAATCTATCAGCAACCAATGAAAGCAGTTTCTCCTGTGAAACTTCACTTATATCAGGACTCAGATTCAATTGATTCTTCAATAGCAATACATTGCCTGCAACACAAGAATAGATATTGATCCAGCACATTAAAATTCAAAGCACGGTCTAAAATATCTATCAGTAAAATGATGCATCCCATATTTTTTGTCGTAGTTTCCATCAACATTACCGTATATTTTCGGGTACACATTTTTCCTTTAATCATAATTTCAAGATCATAGCAATACTAATCTTGATAACATAGTTGCCGAAGTCAAGAACTATCTAGCTTTCAATTCGAGGTAACTTTGCTAACTCGTTTAGTCCAATCTAGTTTCAGAACAAGGATCACTACTTGTGAAATTTCCTATGATAGGAACATTAAATCCCATAAGCTAGTCAGTTTAACAATTCTAACACACTAATTGATATGATTCCAGAAATCAAAATTGCTCAAGAAATATACGACGCAATCACACAGTTTTGCCGATTCCAAACAGTAATTAGAAACCAAAATTTAGCTGAATTGAAATTCAGTTGATGTCTCGATAAACAAAGCGATACCTAAAATAAACCCTCATAAACACGATCGGCACCACAACAGCTAAATCCAATAATCAATCGCAAAAACAGAAAACCGTCACAAGAACGATTTGTACACCAATCAAACATCATTTCTAATTTTAAACAACTTAAAACAAATCAATCAGAGGTTCCGGAAACTATGAAGTTCCAAATTGAACAAGTCAGATCAATAAAACAAGACCAAACTACACCATCCTCGTTTCCTTGAATAATAGGCGAAATCATAAATCCGAAATCAGAGGAAAGAGAAACGAAACAAGAGATGGAGAGCGTTAGAGAGAGAGAGAGAGAGTACAGATGGCGAGGAGAGGGCAAGGGCCATTGTCGTTTTGGAGAACGACGGGAGTAGAACGGCCGAAGAACTGGATGGTCTTAGTCTTGTGAAGAACGCATTCGGAAGAAGGTTTCTCTCTTCGCTGCTCTTCGGAAGACGCCATGGACGACCTCTGACCCTCAGTTCTGACGAGAAAAGAAGAGAGAGAAAGGGGGAGAGAAAAACAGAGGAGAGAGAAAGTAAAGATGAAGATATGGAGAAAATGGGAATTTGGGAATTTGTTAGATCGTGCGGGTCACGGGTACAAATCTATACGAGGGCAGTTCGAAATGGTTTTGTTAATTTCAAAGATCGAAATGCAACTTAACTTTACTTAGGAAGTTTGCTACGGAATTCTTCTTTTTGTTTTTGGTAAAATCTATGGAATACTTCTTTTTGTTTTTGGTAAATACAGGTAGACTATCAATAAAGTCTTGATTTATTAGATTTTTTTTTTTTGGGTGTGAAGAGGAGGTATAAAGGGTAGGACTGTACAATATAACAGGGAGGGAGATCGAACATGAGATTTAATTTACCTAGAACCTCAATCTTAATTAATAGACCATGACCTCGTTGGTTTGATTCAATAGTTAAGGTTGAGGTTCTAAATACATTAAATCATACATTGAGGCTCTAAGTATATTAAGTCATAGATTCAATTTTCTCTTTTCTTATTGTATTGTAATAGCTTTTGTGACTCATCTAAACAAAAAAAAATAACTATTACAACAATTTTCGATATAATAAGTTAACAACATCTCTCTCTTATTTTATGATTAGGTAATACAACACAAAAACAAACTAGTGAGAAAATTAACTATCATTCCTTTTAATAATGATTTGGAGATTTTTTCAATTGATGTTGTAACCAAAGCTATAAAAAAGGCAGGAAGATGTGGCTTGGTTAAACTAAACAATGGCTAGTAAAAAGAAGGTATGTGATCACTGGTTTTGGTATGTGATCATCTGGCGAACCAATGAGGTCAATCGACGCCCTTATAAAAAATAAATAAATTTTTTATATAGCAAAAAAGAATAGATAATATTTGGTAGTTAAGTTGGTAAGTGTGTTGTATTATAACCAAAAGATTGAGGATTCAATTCCTAATAACATCATCTTCTTTTTTTAATCAAAAGAAATCTTTATATTTAAGTTAATTTGTTCTAATTGATCTAAAACCTATCTAGCTAAATATATATGTTTCCTTGTACAAGTATTAATAACTAAGTGTGTGATGAGAGGGGAAATTTTTCATACATAGAGGGACATATCCAATCCAGTGAACAACGTGGTATATGTGTATCGGAGGAACTCCAACCATAGTAGAGTCCATCCCCTTCACAATACTCCTAGCCTCTCACGGTTTCTATTCTACTCAACTCACCCTCCCCCTTCTCCCACACTTTCTCTCCCATAGTGTGTGCTTGGTTCATAATTTTATTAATGCCGAGACATTCCCTATGTTTCCATTACCTTATTGGACTTCAAGTGAGAAAGGGAAAAAGGGGAGGGGTTTATAGTTTTTCGGTTATATTAAACTCCCGCTATCGATCCCATTATTTTTATGTGAATTAAATGCCAACAATACATTCCGGTGAGTGTTATGATTCTTGTCAATGAATTTTTAATGTCTTTTGGGTCAATATGTTAATGGTTGTTGTGTATTTCGAATTTTCTATTCGGTTTACGTGTGTTTTGCAAGATGAGAACCTCGTATTTGATTATTTTTTATGTCGAAAATGGATATCTAACTTGATGTTGGACTTGTCCATTTTCCGAAAAATGGCATACTTAGATCAAAATGATTAGGTTTAATTTCTTATGTGATATTAGGTTTAATTTATTTCAATTTCTTGCTTAATTCTCGTTTAATTCTATGACTTTTTAATTTTATTTCAATTTAACCTCAGCAAGTCGGTTTCATTGTAAAGATTTAATTTTTATTATTAATTTATGCATTGTGTACACTATTATTCAGTTTATTTCGACCCTAATTCCGTAAATTCCTAGATCCGCCATCGTATGTGATGCTTGTTGGAATATATGCATTGCCACAAACAATGTTTTAGGTGATTACGCTTGACTTATAAGATATTAGCTTGTAGCAGAAAGAATTTCATCCTTGAAAGTTCGGCCTAATTTTGCTTAGATACTAATGACCCAATATTACACTCAAGCCTCGTGTGGAATTCTATATTTAATTAGGTTTATTAGTTTGTAAGATTTTCTAAAACGTCCATGAAGCCAACAATAATCACCACATAGCTTATCAACGAACAACAAACCCTAATGTAACCCATGTACTCTTTTGATCTATTTGGAAAGAGGGTAAGATATAAAAGTATACGTTGATAATTATAAAAATTACTACGAGTAAAGTAGATAATAGTAGATAGGAGTAAATAATCTATCCATATTTAGAAGCTCAATGAGAATATGAATGACTACATAAAAGTAGCCTACACTTTAGTGCTAGCAAATATGGATGTCGATGATTTTGTCACCTTGAAGATCATCAAGGAATGGAATTCAAAACACTATTAAGGTGACTACATTTAAATATATTTTCTACTTTACGTTCTAATATGATAGAAAGGGGAAATAGTGCTAATGTCCTCCATATCCCTTGGATAAGGCGGGATTTTGGAACATTACGGAACTTAATAATGTATACAAGTCTAAGGAAGTGAGAAGTCTCCTAATAAAGAATAAAATAGGTTAAAAAGAAAATATGAGGAAGTTAGAAGATAATTTTTTTCCTAGTTTGAGTTTTACATCCAACATTTCTTATAGTTCAAAAGGTGGGATATAGTTAGGTTGGTATTGTTTCTCAAGTCTTCATAATTGAGATTGGATCCCAATCTATTCATACATATGTTAGTGATCCATGCTTTTGGAAAGAAATTCTTATTTCGCACTAATTTATTGATCAAATGATAACCAAAAAATGATGCTTATATGAGATAAACTAACAGTTTTTCATGAATGTATCTAGGAGTCTTGGAGCATGTATTGACTTTCAATCCTCAACTTAAACTTTTATCGAGTTGGGGAAAGTTTTTATTTGCCCTCTTCAACCCTTGCCCGCCCTTATCCTCCCTCTTCAACTCTCACTATTATGTCCTTTGTTCCTGCTTTTGATTCTTGTTCTTCGTAGCTCTCTCTCTCTCTCTCTCTCTTATCTATGTAATTGAGTTCTTAAAAACATCAACAATTCACCATTCCACCCAAGCCTATGTCGTCTTGAAGGACAAGCCTCCCTACCAAAAGCCACAGTCGGAGCTGTCGTTAAACACAAGGGGTAAATTCTCTTTCTTATGAAAGAATGAGACGGAGGATAGAGAAAGTTTGGGGGGGTAAATTCTGCAAAAAGTTGGGGGAGGGGTAAATTCTGCAAAAGCAAGCGGTGGACCAAATTTTTCAGTAATTGACCTTAAGCCAAGACGCAAGCAAACACAATTTACTTTGTTCTAACAATTGAGGGTAAAAGGATGAAACTTTTTTAAAAAATGTATTTATTTTAATGTTTTAAATATATTCTTGTTAAATGATTTTATTATAGATGTTATATGGTTTTCATTGATAAGTCTCTCTTCTCCATAAAAATAAAAATAGCCATTAATTATGAACTTGCCCTAAGTGGTGGTCTATTATAAAAAGGTTCATTTGCCTTGGTTGAATATCATCCCGGATACTCCAAGATGCGACTAGGAAAGGGGATTCTCTTAACCCAATATGGTGTTTTGAGCGGTTGGTGAGTAATAGTGTGAGGCCGAGTATTTATGGAGTATATTCTATGAGCCCCCAACTCGGGCAAGGGAGAGTGTTGAGTGTGTTGAGAAGGAAGATAGATTATTAGTGTATTGGGATGACTCAAAACATTAGTTAGAGGACACTCGGATGCATAACGTTATAAAAGTACCCGATCGTTAACTATCTTTTCTACTACGGTGGATGCCGCATGCTAGCCGCGGTTTTTCCCTCAATGGAGGGTGGGGGGAGGTGTTTCTTTCACGTTAATTTGGTGTTACCCCTTCTCTTATTATGTGCATATTATACGAGTCGATTTAATTCTAATATATGTATTTTTATTTTTATTTTTAAAAATAAATAGATAATTGATTAAATAGATTCACCTATTTAACTTATTTAATTAGACATATAAATTTGTTATGTTAAAAATCTTAACATGAACGTAACTAATTACTAATTATTAAATTCAGGCAATAGAAGTTAAACATCTTACAAGAAATTCTAAACTCAACAAATTCTTTAGTCTCTTGTGGTGGAGACAAAGTTGATAATTGAATGGGATAAAATGTGGTGAATATTATCTTGTTGCAATTGTTTTTCTTTTTTTTTTTGTATCCAATTGTAATTTTTTTTATAATTACTTTAATTAATAAATCTTCCCTGTTGATTTTGGTAAAGTAATGATATGTTATTTTAAATAGTTAATAGGAAATTCATATTCAATTACACTCAATAACTCTCAATTGCATTCAATCACACTTAACTGTACTTCCTAAAAAATTCAATCGGACTCAATCATTCTCAACCGCGCTCATGCACTTATTAAATTATAAAAAATTAACTCTTAACTACACTCAACAGATCTCAATTATGCTCAACAACTCTTACCATACTCAACCACATTCAACTACACTTCTTTTAAAAAAAAATCAACACTCACCTAACATAATCATACTCAACGATAATCACCCACACTCAGCCACAAACAACACTATTTTAACCACCCAAATAAACATGCCCTAAATCGACATCATTGAATTTCTCTTTCTCTTTTCCATTCAAAAGGAGTATTTAACAAAAGTTTTACCTAAAAATGAGCACAATCAAGTACCTAGTCAAATTTTCAAGAACAAAAATTTGACTCGTATGAATCGAGTCCATAACCGGTATTTTTAGGTTCAAATTTTTTGAAGCAAGATCTTGGATATAATCGAGATCGAGTCTGATTTTATAATACCCCATTTCCATTTCAACATTAAGGGTTCATTCTCTTGGATAATTAAAATGGTTTAGTTTCTAATTAAATGTTGATGAGTGTGTTTGAATATAGTTGAATGCTAATTTTTTAGGAGGTGTGGTTGGTCTGTGGTTGAGAGTTGTTGAGTATAGTTGAGTGTGAGTAAGTATGGTTAAGTATTATTGAGTGTAGATTTTTCTAGAAAATATTTAGTGAGTATGGTTGAGTGCACGTGGGACTTGTTAAGTATGATTGAGTGTTGATTTTTTCTACTAACCACCCAAAAAAATGGCCGATTTCTTCATTCTTTTTAATTAATTGTGGAACTTCAGTTAGAAATGTAAAACCCTAAAAACCAAATCATAAACTTTTTTAAATCAAATACCCACACTAACTTTCATAAAACGAGATCAGAAAACTAGAAACAATGCTAGTCACAAAGCCAAAATCAAACTAGGATCTAATTTCTTTAAAAAAATAGTAAGAAATTTATCGTAATATTCACGTATGAGTTGGAGGAGCCCACAAGTAGAGTTTGAGGAAAAAGCCCTCTTTTTTTTTTTTTCTTTTTGAAGGGAAGATCACAATTTAATTAATAAAACGTGAAATGACACTTACAATGAAAAACACACGTAAATAATTGTAAATCTAAAACATATATATAAAATTTGACTTTTAAATAATCAATATAAATTTTACTGACGTTTGGTTCCGAAATCATGGCAAAGTTTTCTTGGATAATTTTTGATGACTCAACATTTTTCATATTGATAGAGAACCTCACAATTCGTATAATATTAATTTAAAAGTCAATCTTCATCCATTGTTTTGAACCATACTAATTAATCATAACTTTTGTATAAAAAGAGACTAATACTCCCATCAAAGGATTAAAAACTCTTACAAATAAAAAGATGAAATTTTATTGGTAAAAACCTAAAATTAAACTGACATCAATGTTAAAATTACTCAAAAGGGACTTACCATTAACAAAAATTATTATATAAGACCCTATTATATAAATCAAGTGAAGTCTCCTCTTATTGTTAATTGGTTTAGGACCATGGTGGTAATTATTGTTGTTATTGTTATTATTTTTGTTATTATTATTGTTATTAAATTAAACGGTGCAAAGGATTATTTTGGACATTTCATGTAGTATTGATGGACCTTTAAATTATTTTTAATTTTTATAGCTCGTAAAGGCTCTCAATAAAGCAAAATTTGAAGTTTTTGCCATTTTCACTCAAATTCCCTCCCCGTACACACACAAATCACAATTATATAAATTGCTTATTCATGCATTTCTCATTTTTAATTAACAAACATGCTGCTATAATGATTTTTCATTATATTGTATAGCTAATTGCATGATATAGTTTATCATATTATATTTAACTACACTTAATAAAAATTAGATAATTCGATAGTCCAAATTTACTTTAAAAAATTAGGATTTTGGATGAGATTTTAGAATCTGAATCCGCTTGAATTAATTTATTAGGATTAGTATCTGCTTATTTTGATTAGGCTTTTTAAAAAATAAATTATAATGAATATTTATTTATCCAATTAGTTGTACTCAATATTTGTACTTCAATGATCATAAGACAACTATAAGGCAACTTAAAAACGTGAAACTCAAATATTATTCTCAATGTACGCGCAACACGGTGAGCCGACCCAAAACAAAAGCAACAATATATTTTTTTCTTCTTTTTATTTTGTGTGTGTGTGTCCCAGCCAGCCCATAACAAAGAAACACTTTTTTTTTTTAATCAAGGAAACACTATTTTAATAATTAAAATCTTCTATCAAAAAAATAATTAAAATCAATTTTACTATACATCAAACCCAAAAAAACCACCCAACATTAAGCGGCATTGAAACACATAAAAAGGAGAATAATTTAATCAATTCTATATTGGTAGTAGAGATCGACTATAAAAAGTAAGACTAATCAATTATTGTTTTTGGTAAACAAGTAATTGATTGACCATTAACTCAACAAGTATATGTACAAGGTACTTTGGGCCTAAAGATTACACCAAATATATAGTTCATCTATCCATGTTCCGTGTATTTGTTTTTTGTTCTTCGATTGATACTTTAGGAAACCCCTAATTTTCTTTACAATTTCTGCAACTGTGCTTTCTTACCTCTTGAGTCGTCTAGCGTTCCTTTTCTACCATACGTAGTATATAAAAGAGGTAGTTGCCATCTTAGCTAGGGTAAATTGTCCACCTATGAGCCATTTGTTCCATTCAGTTTTTCGATCGGAAGAGTCTTGGTGCAGAATGTTTAAGATCTCCTACGCAAATAAACATTATAAAAATAGATGATCAATGGACACTTGCTGGTTACATAAATTGCATTGAGTGTCATTCATTGGTATCCAATTACAGTTTTTTCTTACCAAAAAAAAGGATTTTTCAAAGAAAAATTACAATTTACTAATTTATTTATTTTTTATAGAACTGCCTTAAGTTATTAACATTTAACAAAAAGATTCCTAAAATATTAGGAATGATAAAATATCATTCTTAAATATGGTATAAATAATAATACACCACCTTATGTTATGCTAATAACATATTTTGGTTGACTTTTTGCAATACTTGAGAATATTGTTACAAACTTATCTTAATAGTATAATTTTTTTTACTTTAAAAGAAGTTTCTACAAATAAATGTATTTTTATTTATTATTTATTTATAATATATCTCCTACAACCGAGTTAATCTTCTCCGTAGATTATAAATAAGCAATGGTATATGGATACATACTAAACTTCCATACTCAAAGAGAATAAATTAGCTTGTGTCCATGCTCTTGCACGGTTATGTTAAATTTTTAAGCATAATTTAAATATGATATTTTCTAAAATGAAGGAAAAAATATTTTCTATAATACATAGAGGAATTAGAAACAAATGAGGAAAATAAAATTAAAAAATAGTAATAAGAAAGATAAATGATACAATTCAAATTCAAATTAAGAATTTTTTTTTGATCGGAAAATTAAGAATTTTTATATATGCATTAATTAAAATAATCAAGAAAGCCCTCAAAACACAGCCCCTCCCCTTCTTTCTTTTCTCTTCATTCCTCCTCTCTAAATCCTAATTTTGTATTCACTAATTTTTCCCCTTTTTAAAATTGTTATTTGTGTGTGTGTCCCAACCGCTATAAAACAACCAATAATGAGCCATTTTTAAATGTATTATTATTTTCTTTCTAATAAATTTTCTCTCCTTCTTGTAAGAGTTTGGGTTTCTCTCCTTCTCGTAAGAGTTTGGGTTTCTCTCCTTCTCGTAAGAGTTTGGGTTTTTCTCCTTTTACGTGAGAGTTAGTTTCTCCTTTTCTTGTGAAAGTTTTATTTCTCACTTTTGTATTAATTATTTCTCTTACCAATACGAGTAAGTTTTATTAGGGTTGTTGATTCGATTAGAGGGTATATTTTTATATTTTGATCAATTAGTTACATTAATTTTGATTGAGAATGATTCAACCATGGATCGACCAAAGTGAAGTTTCCTTCATGTTCGATTTATTATATCATACTCGATCCGGATATTCCACGGTCACTTCCGACTCACTTGCCTAATCAGTCGGACAATGGATGTACGAGTCTAAACCTACTCTTGGCAAGCCTTGTAAGGCCCAAAAGCCCACTAGGGCTAGGGTTTCCATCATCACAACGGTAAATTACTACTTTACCCCCATTAAATTTCTCTATAAATACTCACCTACCCCCATCAAATGGAAGTTCACATCATCAATCCCAACGCTTTCCTCTCTTGGAAAGTCTTACAAATTCCCAAAAGCCTTACTCCGGTAAGCAAATTCCAAAATCCCGAAATTCTCTTTCGCATATATCAAGGAAGATCTTCCTCGATTCGCTCATTTAGTTTGCCACACTAACGTAAGCGTCGGAGGGCGTTCTCCGGGATCCACCCCCGAGCTTCGCCCTTTGCGGGTTCTATAGCGGCCAAGTGGAATCCGTTCTATCAAGTCACGCTCTCGCAACGAGAGCCGTAAATCCTCTCTTCCTTCGAATCATCATCCACATCATTACACTCGTTTTTCTCCGGAAACACATACATAGATCTATTATATGAAGTTACACAATAACTTACCGATGTTTGGTAAAGAAATATTGAAGTATAAGAACACGGTTTGTGGCCATGTTAATGGTGTAAGTATAGAGGTGAATGGAAATATATTTACTATTAATTTTTTCGAAATAGAGGTCTATTTTGATATTTAGATTTATTCTTGTTAGAAAATTATTTTTGTAGAGATACAAAAATCATGCTTGAAGTTACTAATTTATTATTTACGATACATGATGTCTTTTTTATCATTGGTTGATACTATAGGGTAAAAAAGTGTCAATATTTCATATATATATATATATATATATATACATATATATATATAACAACAATTAGGTAACCCTTCTCATAAGAGTTCTACCTTACATTGTACTCAATGAGGATAGAGAGTAATGAAACAAGAAGAATGGTACAACAAACACAAGTGGATGATAAAGAAAGCCCAAACTTGGCCATCTAATAAATTGAACGATTGCCTTCACGGTATGTGTGATGAATAAAAACTTGGTTGCAACACTTGAGATAGAGTTTTACTGTCTTCAATGAGATTGTGAATTTTTCAAGGAGGCAAATTTTCACCTTTTAAAGCCTTAATAAGTATTTGATTGTCGCCTTCAAAAAGATTGAATGAAACCCTACTTTAATTGCCGCCCAAACTCCATTTCTCATTGTTGTTGCTTCCGCAACAAGAACTGAAGCTTCACCTAAATTATCAACTCCTCCTTCAATGAATCTTCTTTCCCAATTCCTAATAACAAAACCAGTTGGTACTAAAGTATATGATTTTGATCCATCAAATTTAATTTTGATGAATCCTCCCGGGGTTTGCTCGAGGTGATGAAATACATATATTTTGGAAGCGGAGGACAAATGTTATGTTGTGAAAAAGAAGAAACCAAATCAAATCTACTTTTGGCTTTCCATTCTATCCACATTGTTTTGTCATGAATTAGAGTATCAATAGAGTTAAAGCTGTCATTCTTGAATATTAGAGCATTGCACAATTTCCGGATACTCAATAGGATTTAAATAATTCGAAGAGTACTTTGTGAATGCAAATATAGTGAAAAATCACGGATATTGGTGAAATGAAGTTGAGCAAAATTCAACTATCACCACTTATGATGAAAGGCTATCTCCCAAGTATAGTTGATTCACTAGTACAGGAACCACTTTTAAGTACGGTTAAAAACGACATTTAACTAAGGTTATCCGGCGTCGTATATGTGGTTGTCGTTATATGTAGCATCTTTTATAACGGTTCAAAACCATAGTAAAAGAAGGTCTATAATGATGGTTCTATAGAAAAGCAGTAGTCATAGGTCAATATATGACAATCTGTTCTTTTGAAGAACCGTTGTCATATATGAACCTAGCACTGGCAAAAATTTGTCCGACCCGATAGTTCGAATTTGTCCGACTTGAAAAAATCTAGTCCAATCACAAAATTTTTGTCCGAATTTCAAATTCGGACAATCGGTCATGTCCGAATTGAAATTCGAGTCTGGTTCGAGTTAGGCAATTTGGGTAAGTGTTGTCCGAATTTTGTGACTTATTTCGGGTCCGGATAATCGGACAACCGAGTTCGGACATTCGGTCATTCGAGTTTAGGTATAATTTAGTCCAAAATTTATAAAATATTCAATAAAATATTTGGACATTCGAGTTCGGGTTCGGTCATATACATAATTTCAGTTCAATTTTCAAAAATTTATATTACAAATTCGGACATTTGCACATTCGGGTTCGGACATTGGACATTCGGGTTCGGGTTCGGGTCTGGTCGGGCGTCCGAATTTGTAATTCGAACGAGATACGGGTATGGTATTTTTGTTTGAGTGTCCGAACCCGAATTGACTCGAACCCGAATTTTTGCTAGCACTATATGAACCTATAACGACGGTTTTTCGTCGAACCGTCGTCATAAATTTGATTTATTAAAAAACGAGCTCCTTCACATCTGAAATTTTGAGATCTAAAGAAGCTCTGAAATTTTGCGATCTAAAAATTAAAAATGAGGAAGAGAGCGAAGAACAACGAATGAAGAAAAGTAAGTCGACTCTAAAAAAATTAAAAAATACACAACTAAAAAACTAAAGGAATACATATCTAACGGAGCTAAGGAATATCAAACAAAGAAACATCTATAATACAAATCTAAAAAGAAATTCAAATCAATTATTTCCTCTTCTTTCCATAATACGTAAATACAAATCCGTAAACATCCATAATACGGAAACATCCTCCTCTTCTTTCCTCTTCTTCATTAGTTGAAGCCCCAAATAAAATAAGTAAATTAAGGGAAGTGGTGACTCTTAATTGATCCGGGTCCTTCATATATGTCACCAAAAGACAAAGGAGAGATAGAGAGAACTTACTTTGTGGATGAAATCGACTTGATTGGAAGCGGCCTTATAGACACCATCCACATGGTGCTTGAAGGTGGGTTTAAGAGGCGAGTTTGGTCAACCCATAAACTATTAGCGAAGCCGAGCTTGGGGTCGCCAGCGAGGCTCCCATCGGCAAAAACAAATGCTGTTATTTCCGAAGAGAGCTTGTTGAGGTTGTCGAAGAGTTGGACCGGAGAAAGGAGAGGAGTTGATCCTGGGTGGGTCCACTACACACGAAGGCGAGCAAGCTAAGGATGACATAGATTGATGTAGGCGAAAGCGAGCACATTCCCGCCATTTGCTTCGCCTAAGAACACATGATTTGGGGGAAGATGAAGAGTGAGGAAAGAGAAAGAGAGAGAGCAAGGGGGTTTCGGATATGAGAAACCATTGAAAGAGAAATGAGGGGGATGAGGGAGAGAGATAGAGGGGGAGGGGAGTAAGCCATTGCAGCAAATTTGGGGGAAGATGAAAAGTGAGGAAAGAGAGAGAGCAAGGAAGGGGGTTTCGGATCTCATAAACTGTGGAAGAGAAATGAGAGGGATGCGAGAGAGAGGGAAGACATGGGGAGGGAGGTCTCTTTTAACTACGGTTCGGATGAAGAATCGTGGTCAAAGACACCTCTACTACGGTTCAATTAAAGAATCGTGGTCAAAAGTATCCCTATTACGATGGTTCTTTTATTGAACCATAGTTAAAATTTTATTGTTTGACTTATAACTATGGTTCAATGAAAGAACCGTTGTCATACGTGTAATAAAAAATCGCTTATTTACAAAAATGTCACCGGTCCATTTTTATGACGGTTTGTCCTTTTAATCATCGTAAATCGACTGTAATAAAAAGTCATATCTCGTAATAGTGATTATAGGACATCGGTAAACATGTGGTTATCTTAATTAAAATTAGAAAAACATAAGGGACAACATGGGTCTAAGATGATACCACATTTAAAAAGGTTGTCTCCGGTAGGTAAGCATCATGGTAATTTGCCTAAGAAAAACTATATATTTATATACAACATATCTATTGAGAACTAAATTTTAGAGTGAGGAACTTTAAATCCGATTCATTTATTTCTCATCTAAAGGCCACAAATATACCACGTCATCTAGTCTCTTCTCCCTACACTCACACCACCACCCCTAATACAAATCATCGACCATCAGCCGACGATGGCACACCTTGAGTAGTTGTCGTATCGCAACCTAGTGGCAGCCACAAGTATGCGAATTCCAACGAATTATGCGAATTTCGAAGAGTTATGCGAATGAAATTGTGGCTGCCATTAATTCCGACGAGTTATGTGAATTCGGCGACAAGAGCAACAAAATTCAGGGCAAGGTCAACCCAACTAGGGGGTGGTTGAATTCGAGGATGTAGCGCTATTTTTGGTGGGAAGAGAGAGAAAGGAGAGCCGACGGCATTAACGGTGAGAGGAGAGAGAAAGGAGATCCGACAATCGGCAACATTGATGACAGAAGGAGAACAGATGATATTGACGGTGGGAGGAGTCCCATGGTCGGAGAAGAGAGAAAGGAAGTTGGGGTGGCTAGGGGATTAGGTTTGTGGATAAAAATATGTAGTTAAATCGACCCATTAAATAAGATTTTAAAGGTCAAGATTAAAAAATTCTACTTCTCATTTAAAATGGTAGTTCTTATTGGATATCATCCTTTTATTTATTTATATATATATATATATATATATATATATATATATATATATATATATATATATATATATATATATATATATAGTGAGCGTATCCACTGAGAACTAAAAACTTTTAATCATGATAATTGAATTTCAAATCGAGAGGAAGATATTTTGCGATGTCATCTAATTCTTCACACTCACCAACCTCTTCCAATCTAACCACCATGATTATACAACCCTCTACAAGTCGTTTCACAAACTATGGTTGCTCGAGATTCATGCTTTCCCTCGGTCGGGTTGTTACTACCCGGTTTGCCTAGGGTTTTTGTACCATCGGAAAATTTCTCCAATTGCAAACACATGGATGAAAATGGAGGTTAATGATGGGCACCATGGACTTTGCCGGTGGAGAGTCGGTGTCGTTTGACGCTCACGAGTCCTCTAGCGAAGCCCATGGTGGTTGCCACGAACCCCTAAAACTAGAGCCATGGATGATTGTTTATGAGTAGCAAAGGTTGTGAGGCAAGAGAGGCCGACAAGCTCAAACGTTGCCCGGATTGGCCTGGCGATACCGATGGATACCACCACTAGATTCGTCGGTGAGTGAAGAAAGCCGATTAGGGTTCCTCGTCTGCTGTCAAGGCCAATGGTGGCCGCCTTCAGCCTTAAAGAAGCGGTGGTCGACTACTAATTCGGGTAGCATGAAAAGCGACAGGGTGGGGAAGATGGAAGATGATGTTTTGCATCCTTATTCGTTGGATTAAAAATTGATGGCTTATGTTAGAAGTTCTTAGTTTTTATTTAAAGCGTTTAGTTCTCACTTGATATGTTTTATATATATATATATATATATATATATATATATATATATATATATATATATATATCTATATATATAAAATTTCACATCTGCTAATAAGATTGAAAACAAATTAGTGCAATCTTATATAGAAAAACTAAAAGTGAGTTCATGTTCTATTTATCTTTAACTTACACCTTTACAACTACTTATAACTCTTACATATTATTTTTCATACCGAAATTTGTTGTAAATTTTTTTTTACCGTTAATAAAAAAATTTTGTTGGTGAATATTTATGTACGTAAAGGGTGTCTAATAGGGATTATTGTGGGGTATGTACATGACAGATATAGTTATACCCACACCTTATTTTTTCCATTCCTATACTAATATTCCTATTGGGTATTTCGAGAATATCGGGTTTATTTGGATATATGTGTAAGGACTTTGATAATTAATACCAACTGGGTACATTAATTTAATTTTATGCCTTAAGAAATTCATAAAATTTTTTTAATAAATAACTAATTTCAAAAAATATCATGTCCGTTGAGCTAATTGTCATAAATAATATTACAAATATTTTGTTGAAGTTTGAATTTATAGGTGAATAGTCACGTTAAATGTGCTTGAAATCATTTGAACTATTTCGCCCATGTTATATAGCACAAGTTGTAAGGAGATGTAAAGAGGTGTGAGAAGAAGTAAGGAGTTGTAAGAAGTTATAAGGAGTTATAAGGAATATAAAATGATGTATATGATTCGATAAAAATGTTTAATGTATTTATATGTGTATTTTTATAGTTATGTGCAACATATTTATATTTTTATTTATGAATTATACGTAATTTATAGAATCATGAAATTTATATTTTTGTGATGTCAAATGCATATATGTCACGTTTAACGATTTTTTTAAAAATAAATAATATTCGATATTTATGAAAAATTTTTTTAATAAATGCATAAACAATTTTCATTTACTATCCATTATATGAAAATCATTTGTGCATCTATAAAAAACTCTTTTCATAAATATCAAATATAATTTCTTTTTTTTATTTAAATCAGAAAGAAGAAAACAAATCATCAAATTGACACATATACATTTGACATTATGAATATATAAAATTTATAATTTACGTTAAATTTATAAATAAAAATAAAAATATATTGTACATAAATACACAAATACATTAAATATTTTATCAAACCATATACAACATTTTATTACTCCTTACAATTAAATGGAATAAGGCCATAGATAAAGTAATATCTTAGTTGTGTGCAACAACAAAGGAGAAGAAAGGTTCAATAAATAGAGTGTTGAAACTGTAAACAAGGCGGGAATAAAAATGCTAATTTTTAGGAGCAAATCGAGCCTGGCTAAAATTAAGTCGATTAAATTGATTAGGAGTCGGAAAATAAGATTAATAGATATTTGTTGAGAATAAACATTGATTGTCGTCAAAGGGTTAAATACTAAATTTGGCTAAAAATTACAACTAGACATGCTCATAACCCGACGCAACATAGCGAGCGAGCGATGCGCACGCGTGTGTCATAGAGTTTTCTTTCACTATTAAGTCTACTAGACATTTAAGTGAGATAAAAATATTAAAACCATGTGAACTTTTGTAATCTCTGTATGTGGGACAGAAAGCAAAGTGAACAAGGGTTTTTTTTCTTTTTCTTTGAAGCACCTCCAACAATAATTAACTTGGGTTTATAAAACCGAATTTACGATATATATATATATATATATATATATATATATATATATATATATATATATATATATATATATATATATATATATATAAAATTTGTAATGTTTGTTTGGACAGTTGAATTTACTAGTAATTTAGTGGTGAGACTCTTATTATTAAGAATGGCTATAGACTGAAAATAAGAATAGCAGATAGTAATAATGTTAATTCAGTATCTTTATATAATGCTTGCTTCCCATCTCATCAGCAAAAACATCAACTTGAATTTTTGATTCTTTATTTATTGTCAGTAACCTGATTTGTTTCTGATACTTGAAAGTTTAAAATTCCAAATATATGACAGAAAAAAGGTGTAGTATTTCTATGAAAATTTTAGAAAAAGAAAACAAGCCTGAAAAAATATGAAAAAGGCTGACGCGTCACACTAGGAGTGGCACGTGACTCTTTTCATCATTGGTGCGTTGGCAATTCGGCATTGGCGGGAATCTGAATCAATCGTACGTGTGGTGGCCCGCAAATGTACGGACCAGCCAATCAAATTCGTTTTGACAGTTTTATTTTTTTATTTTAATGGAAATGCTTCGTAATTTTGTGCAACTTAACCAAATTGCCAATGAGAAACCGGCAACCGACAGAACTGTCTCCTGTTCACAACCCACCCATCTCTTTCTCTCACCTCGAGATTCACCTGCCCAATAAGTTGTCAGTTCAAGTGATAAAATTAAGGGTAGAAGTACAATTTCCCCTCTTCTTTTTATTTATTAATCTTCATAAAAATACTTATGGTCATGATTTTCTGGGAAAGATGACTATTATATTAAAAATAATCCACCACTGTTGAGATTTGAGAATACCTATTGATGAACAAAAAATAAATAAATAAGTAAATTAGTGTAACTTAAACAAAAAAAAATATTCAGAAAAATGAAAAACAATTTTTATGGACTTCGAGAGTGGCCCTTGAGATCTATAGAAGATAGCTTCTGCAACCTCTAGAGCATGATCCTTCGTATGGTATGAAATTAAGTTTATATCAGATGATGTGCCCAAATTACCTCTTCAAATACAGTTCTTTCCGGTCTATTTCACATGCTAATGCATCAACACCCCATAACCACCATCTCGAGCAAGTGTATTGTGTACGAGCAATCCCACACATCGATATCCTTGCCATTAGGATTATTAAGGCGTCTAACTTTATGGATGTGGGTTTACATGAACTTCATATTCTTCGTACATGTTGACATTTTGTTTTAAAATATAACTAAATTTTGTACCAAAAAAATGTAACTAATTTTCACCATATAATTTTATAAAATAAAAAATTTTTAAATATTTGAAATAAATTATAAAAAGTTTGACTTAAGGAGTTGCAAGAAGCTAAAGGAATTGGAACAGAAGACTTCCTATTCAAATGAATATATCCTTCATGAAGTCGCATTGATTCAACATTGGTGCACCGTAAAGCTCGTCAATTTTGATAATTCGTCCTCTCTACTCCCCTCACACACCCGCACAAAGTTTACCTTTCTCTTCTTCATGTATAACACTATTTGATTGTTTAGACGTGGAAAAGAAAACATAAGGTTAAACTTGATTATCTTGTAACTCGTTTAAGATTTCATGTAAGAAAGATCTAAAAATTGAGGGGGTCTTTTTGGCAATAACATGATTTGCTTGAGTTATATATGTGTCTATTTGATAAAACAAATGTATAACAGTTTATTTGATTGTTTAGATGCGTAAAAGAAACATAAGATTAAAATTCTTAATTTAGCTCATGTTATGTAACTTGTTTAAGATATAATGTAAGAAAGATTGAAAGTTGAAGAGTCTTTTCGAACATTAACATGCACGATCTCCTTTAGTTATATATATACCTATCCGACAAAATATAAGACATATTTATTTCACATTTGAATGAGAAAGGTACAATGATGCAAACTGAATTCATGATTGATTATGTATCGATTTGTTTAAGGCTTTCTACTATCTTCAAAAATATGATAGAATTTTATTGAACTCAAAATAAATTTACAATTTATCAAATTTAAATTTTGTATTAACATTTTATATTTGCAAATTACGATCATTCATAATAAATCTATAATTATAGGTGTCCTTAACATTTTATTAATAAAATTGTTATAACTTTCATTCAAAAAAACAAAAAAAGTACTTTCACTGTTTTTTTTAGTTGATAATGATCTTAAACAATGTGATATCACAAATTTCCTCACAAGAGAACCAATTAATTTTCCCGTATCCACGTGTCATCCACTCATTCAGCTGCATTGAACCAGGTTCCTATGTATTTAATATTTAGAGAAAATGAAAAAACGAAAAAGGGAAAACCAATAAGGGCTCCCCCTCCCCTAAGGTCCCAATTGCACATATTCCCCTCCCACCTTTTCATTAATTCTTTTCAAAATATGCTTTTTGGGTAGCCTGTTTCTTCTCAGTTTACCAAAAGAAGAAAGAGATGAGGAGGTTTCTGGGTCCTCAGGAGGTCTCCCTTTATCACTCCTTTGTTTATCTCTCTTAGAATTAAGTATTGATACAGAAACACCAACACAAAGTTAGAGAGAGAGAGAGAGAGGGTGGAAGGAGCAGCAAAAAACAGTGGTGGTGTCTCTTTGTTTTTTATTTTTCCCCTTCTTTTCCTCTCCATATTCTCTTCTCTCTCTCTCTCTAACCCCAAAAGAATTTCATTCTAGGGTTTCTGAGATTTCTCTACTTATTCACCCGCTCCCTCCCGAACCCCCAAAGATCTCGTCTTTGAGCTCTTTCCTCAACTGGGTCATCCCTAATTTTCTGAATTTGGCTGATTTTCCATCAAAATCCAGGATTTTTCTCCCTTTTCTCATCTGTGTTTGATCTATTTTTTCAAAAATGGTGAGGGGAAAAGCCCAGATGAAGAGGATAGAGAATGATTCAAGCAGGCAAGTGACTTTCTCAAAGAGGAGAAATGGGTTGCTGAAGAAAGCTTTTGAACTTTCTGTTCTTTGTGATGCTGAAGTTGCACTCATCATCTTCTCCCCACTGGAAAACTCTACGAGTTTGCTAGTTCAAGGTCAGTTTTAGTTTTCCAATTTTTTTTCAGAAAAAATTAATTATTATATCAGTTCATAAATCTGCTCATGATATTACACGGATACCGTTTCAGTATTAATATCTATGCGGTTAAAGAAGGAAATAAAATTTATTGTCAGGGTTCCTGATTTTCTAGCCCCCAGTTGAGAAATGGCCTATTTTTGTGATGATTTATGATCTGTAAGACGTCAGAATTTTGATTAATGATGCCTGTCAAATTAGAGAGAAAGAATCAAAAGAATTAATGGGAAATCGTAGAAGGAAGAGATGTGGATATTAATTTCTTGGGGATTGCAGCGACTTAAAGTTTCTGATTCGCTCACCTCATATGTAGTGAACTCATTGACCCTATTCATGCATCTCTCTGTCTCTCTGTCTCTCTCTCTCTCTCTCTCTCTCTCTAGAATCTTTGAGATAGTCTAATCTTTCACAGAGATGGCCATGGTGCTCCAGATACTTGAGTGGACATTGGGGAAAGGGTCATCATGCTCTTCCTTTTTTTTTTTTTTATAAAAAGTTGGGTTATTTTTCCAAGGCTTTTCTAAAATTTATTTTTGTTTTTCCTCTTTTGATTTGATCTGTGTCAGTATGTGTAGTGTTTTCATGAATCATGATGATTCTTGGGTTATATCCCATTTTTGTGATTATTCCCATATCTGATTATTTATTGTCTATTTATGCATTTGAGGTAAAATATACTGGAATATACCATATATGAACAACCTCACAGTTCATCAAACTCAAGCCATTTATGGAATTGCTCTTGTTCTTTCAATTGCTATCTTTGAAGCAATGTCGTATTCTTCAGATCTAGTAAATTCCAAGTATCAATATAGTTTTTTTTTTTTGGGGGGTTGGAGTAAAATTTGTAAAATTGTGGATTGAAGACTATGAATATTTTTATTATTCTTTACTGTTTGATATCCAAGGATTTGCTTCTCTTATATCTTCAACATTAATAATTAAACAGAGTTGTCTAATTCAACAACGTTCTCCTAGTTATAAAAAGTTTGATACGATCAAATATCCTAAATATTAGTATAATCGTATTAATGAACTAAACACTTTCGGTCTAGCGGTGTTGAAAATCTTCAAAGAGGTCGTATTCATATATTACTTGCATATGTTCAGTCATTTAATGTATACACTTTCTATTAGATCTTCAATTTTAACTTTACAAAAGGAAATTCCTCATTGAAGGAAATTTTAATTGGGGTGCATTCTATTATAATTTGGCAATGTTAGTATTCTCAAGTGAAGTATTTTGACTTTTTGATTAAATGTCATTTTCATTAACATAAATAAGAGAAATATCTTTGACTGTTACTTGCAACTTCCAACTTCCAACTTCCTGGTTATTCTATTTGGCATAAGAGAGGATATAAACATATATGTTTTTTGGGATTTATTGTGGATAGAAAACAGTCAATAGGGAAAAAGAATCTCATATATCAAACAATAAGGGCTGATATTTTAATGGTTGTATTTGTTTGACATGTAATAGTGAAAAAGATGGTTCTAGTGAGTTCTCAATTTGTTTATCTTACTACATGGAGATATTTTTCATGTTGGTCATTAAAAATTTCCCTACTCATAGATTATCCATCCTATTCTCCCTTAAAATAATACATATCACTTATTTCAAGGTTTCATATTTAAATATTTCGAACAATTTGAAAATATAAAGTTAGGAATATTAAAATCTGTTTATTATAAGCTTTCAAATATTAACTTGACTTGTAAATTTTTTAGTTGAGATAAGTTCTACATATGACATTAGATGGAACGTTTGTGAAAATGTTTCTTATATAACGTTGTTGTAATTATTTATATGTTGAAGCTAGTATTATTGCTGTCAGTGATATATATTCCTGCACTACAGCACTAGCATTAATAACATATGTACATGGTTTGGAGATGCAGTACCACCAAAACAATAGACAGATACCAAAGGCATATGAAAGAGCTGCAGGGGGCCAGGAACCAAGTTTCTCAAGAAAATATGCTGGTAGGTTTTTCTTTCCCTAGAGAATCTGCAAGGGGGAAAAGGGGAAAATCCACCATTATAACAGAATATATGCATTTGATGGAGAAGCTCTTTAATATGGTGACAAGATTCATATTATTACCAAACACTATTCTCGAGTACAAAATGATATGTAAGGTCAATGTAACTCAAGGTATTTAAAATTATCATATTAAGATTTATTATCAAGTTAGTTAGATCATGATAACGTTTGTTGTCGAATGTCTTAAGGAATGATATTTTAATTAGTTTTGAATGTGGATTGTTGACCCTTATCGGCCTTAATATTTGATATTTTACTGAATTCCAAACTAATTAGCATTCAAATCCTTTGCTTATCTAGGGATTCAAGCCTCATGTAGATGATTACAATGGCTGTTTGAAAAACAGAAAAGGCTCAGGGTTCATTTGATTCAACAAAAATGGATATGAAAGTAAACCATGACATATGAGGATGCATGCTAATTTCTAATTCTTATTGTGTTGTGTTTGGCTCAACCTGTGAATCAGAAGAATCGGTTTCATGAGATATAAGATTGTATGATCCAGTGAAAAATGCTGAGTTTAATCAAATTTATACCGGATGGTTATGGTTCCTATAAAGAATCATAAATCAAAGATTAAGTATGAAAATGAGTGAATAAGTTCTTAATCTCGGATTTTGACGAAAGGGTGAACTAAACGATCCCTTAATTATGCCTGTAACTAATGCAGCAGTTCAAGGAAGAGGCAGCAGCACTGGAGAAGAAGATAAAGTGCCTTGAGAGTTCTAAACGGTTGGTGGCTTCATTACCTGATGTTGTATGTTTTAAGGTCAGACAATGGTTTTTATGTTTAATTAGTTTTGGGTTTCTTTAATTAGGATATTACTGGGGGAGGGATTGGAAGGATGTTCCATTGAGGAGCTTCAACAGCTGGAAATTCAACTGGATAAAAGCCTATCCAGCATTAGGGCAAGAAAGGTATTTTCATAATCTACTTGAAGCTTAATTAACTCACTTATTCGGGATAGAATTGTACATATTTAAACTTCTTCGAAATTCTAGCCTGTGAGATTCTTGTGGGTCGTTGCACTCTTGTATTGTTTGAAGTTCAGATTTTGTTATTCGATATATTCACACACATTTTCATCTGTATAATTTAACCAACTTACTTCATTTCTTTTAGAATGCCTTATTCAAGGAGCGGATTAGTAAGCTGCATGAAGCGGTACGCATCTTAACCATAATGTACATTTTTTTTTTATCAACTAAAGGGGAATCATAATGTACATTTCAATGAAATTTTTGCATACACCAATTTATAGTCTTATAGAAGTTTTTGTGTCACTGACATTGTTCATTTTATTTTTTTGAGAAGTTTCAAATCAAGAATTTTTAAAATTTATATATCTTAACGCAATAAGCAAAATTGTTAAATATATTATTTATACTTGAGGTGTTTATATTATCTTCATATATGCAGGAGAAGATCTTGCTAGAAGAAAATGTAAGGTTGAAGGAGCAGGCAAGTTCTTTCATTAAGTATTCATATGCTTCTTGACCTTGTAAAATTGTCTTTTAACTCTTTGTTCCCCCTTTTTCCACAATATTAGCACTTTTATTTTTTATTTTTAAAATAGTGGAATTAAAAAAAAGCAGACGTTATTTATCAAGCCACTTTCATCCTTAAGCTTCAACTCATTTGATAATGTGGGTTTTTCTTTTAGAATTTTCTATATAGGGTTTTTTTTTTTTTGAAAGGATTGCATAAAAATTATTGTAGGAGGGCTCATGTAAGTCTTTTAAATATTGGAAGAAAGAGTTATGCACTTGGTGAGTTGATATGCCAAACTGAGATGATTAATAAAACCGTTAAAAGTATATATTTTAACTTGTATTGGAAGATTTTCTGCAGACTTTGGAAAACTAACTCATATATCTATTTGATTAAACTCAAAATAGGAACAATACAAGATTCGAAGGACAATATGAATTAACCAGATTCAAAGTGACTTTTCATCACCCCGACCTACATTGCATCACATCATGACTTGAACTGATTTAGTAATAAGATTTTGTCATTATGTCCAAGACTAATTCAAAATTATCTGACAAATTTAACCTGAACATGTTTACAGAGGTTAGATAGCAGCCTACTTGATTACTCACCCCGATATGAACAACCCGAGTACATCGATTTCAAATCCTTGAAGTTATACCGGAAATTAATTAAGTATAGCAATGTTCTAACGGTTCTAATGGATAATTTATTATGTGTTTTTTTTTCCTTTTTCAGCTAGGAATGCCTTTATTGCTCCAGAGAGAAGACGAGGAGGACGATGAAGACATGGCAGATGTAGAGACTGAACTTTTCATAGGACTCCCTCGAAAGCACCAGTGCTCGTTGCCTTCTTCTATAGAATGAATAATCAACTCAAACTCCATACACACATAAAGCCTCAGACGGTTAATTCAACGGCGTCGTTTTAACTGGGCTTACCTTGTACTACTATTGTACACTACCAACTAACTTTTCCAAGACTTTTTCTGCCTCTCTCCCTCTCCCCCTCCTCTAATGCATTGCATGGCTTGTTTTATTTGATGCATGGGATGTGAAATTATGAATTGTGATTAATTAATTATGCAATGTTTATCAAATTATAGAAGGTGCTTTGATTATTATATATTAGGGATGTATTTGGTTTATGTAATTATACTTTCGTAAATCTAGTAATTTTACTATAATATGGAGAGGGTTTTGAGTATATTGAGAAGTATTTAATTTTAAATTATATTTTTTTGGGCTGTGATTTTTTCAAATTAGTTCTCTAGTTCTAAGTTATAAAATAAAATTGTTTATATAATTTTTATCTGTTTTAGGCTAGATTTATATTAGGGATGATGTTGTTATTTCTCACCTTCGAAGTTAGTCTTATATAACAATGATGAGCACTATGATGCCAAATATATTAATTATTATTATTATTATCATTATTTTAAAAAAGAATATTTATTATTATATTATAATTTGTATGTAGTTGACTTTTTTTTTTAAAAAAAGTATTAGATTCTCGTTGTTTGATAAACTACGGGAGTATATGGTTAGGCTATCAGGTGAGTGATTAACTTATTACGTAAGTTGCCTGTCAAAGCCGGTCAGGCCAACCCGGTTGAGCCGGACTGGACCGGATGCTGAGCCAAAATTCTTCTTCCAACCCGCCCTTTTTCCAAGGTGCGGCGTTGACCGTAGAGCATATGTCGCGCTCAGCCTCAGCCTTCACCTCTGACTCTCTCTCTCGCATTCTCTCTATTCATTCAGCCACACCTCATCCAGCGGCCGGCGGGGTGACTCGGCGGCGACACCGTCGCCTTCGATTTTTGGTGCGTTCTCGTCCCTCTTTCTACCTTATCATTCCAAAATTCAGTTAGGGTTTTCTGTTTGATGACCTATTATGATAATCAATTTCTTAATTTTGAACGAGTATTGTGACATCTTTTTGGGCTGTTTCTTTTCTAATTGTCTATTTAAAACATACATGCGATGTTTCTTTTTATTAGTTTAATTTCATGCCCATGAAGTTCACCAATTACTTGTGGAAATTAAGCAATACCCTTTGAGAGAGTGATAAATAAATAATGAAAGAAGACATTCTGGACCTTAGTAATTATTGTTGAAAGAATTTTCCTTGCTTTCTTCACCGGATTTTGCAGAGAATTTTGTAATCTTGGTCTTGAGTGGAAGTTTCAAGCATCAGGTCTTGTTTTAAATACTTTTTCTTTTTTTGGCTGCTTAGCTTCATCCTCTGTGTGAATGTGATGAATTTCTTGTACTTTTCCAAGATGATTAATTGCATATGTTTGTCATTCATTTGATTGTTTCTATAATTATACTTGATTTGGGAAAGATTGTTTTCCTACTTTGTTTCTCCATTTTTTTATCAAATTGTTTCTCCATTTTATCTGTACTGAATAAATCCTGATTTTTGTACATTTTTGAGATCTTTTACCTGTTAGAGTTACATTTAAGTAGTTTGTTGAAGGGTTCTGAAAGGATAGGGTGGCATCTCATTGTGGGCATTTATGGGAAGTGTGTGAGGCTTGAGTATAATTGCATAAATCAGGTAGATGAAGGAGGCCTATGTGGAAAGGCTTTGGTTATCATTTCAAATTATGGTGTTACAATCACTGCTTATTTGATACCTCTGCTACAGCGTTGTTGCTTGGGTTCTTAAAGGTTAGGGATTGTATGAGCTATATAACTAATGTAGTGAATTATATTGATGTGACAAAACAGAGAGAAAATGGGGAAGGATATGCTTTTCTAATAGGCTATATTAAAACTTTCCATATATAAGATGCCTTACAAATCTGAGAAACCTTGATTCAGCCACTGTTGGTTAGTAAGGTAAAACTTTGTTGGTCATAACTTGTAATCACTTAGCTATCAGTAAGATGTTGGAATGGATGAATTTTGAGAGCTTGAACTTGGCTCCGGTCACAAACTGTGTCATTTAGGATTGTTTCATTATTCTCCTCTACTTGACAATTTCTGGTGCGCAGGAGTTAGTTCAATTTGTCTTTATATGGAAAGACTTTGAACATGCTAACAAGGTTTACAACCAACTTATACAAGTACTGTCTGATCAATATGATTGTGCCGTTATGATGTTTACAATTAGGAGCAGTGCTAGTTTCAGTGAAGCAGTTGACATGCAGTAGATGATCCTTCCTGCTGTAAAAGATTGCTTGATTGAAATTAAATGCTATTATTTTGAATATTTTATCTGTATGTATCTTTCTCTTGTCATTTTGATTGTCTTGAAGCTTGATTGCCATGTCTCGCTCGTATAATTTCAGTGAAATTAAATCTCTGACCTACTTATGAAACGTGACTCTTGGAAAAAATGAAGAATGACATATAAGTATGACTGCATTTGGAAAACTTGTCATCAACAAATTCAAACAACTCCCCACTCCCCCTCCCTTGAAGTACTTTCTTTGGCCTTACTACCTGGTAATAATGCTGAAGGGGAAAGGTTTCTTCTTATTTCATTTTCTTTTTATTATCTTGTGTATCTGTGAGGCAAATATTTTCCTTTGAGATCTCAGGACTTGATTTACAATTATGTTATATTAGTGAAAGGGAGAGAACATGAGCTGCTTTGGCTGTTTTGGAGGAGGTGCAAACCATAGACCTGAGGAGAATGGAAGTGGTTTCTTGCCCAGAAACCCAACAGGTAATCTAACTCATCTGGGCTTCATGCAACTCTGTTAAAGATGCTCTCTGTGTTTATTGATGTGAACGGTTATAGTAATTACATGAAGCTCACTTGAAATGAAAAGTGCAAGTTCTTTTTAATCATTCGTGGAGTTGATTAAATGGACAACCGTCTACAGTATCTGGGAATGTTGTAAGCCTATGATCATCTCATTTTTTAACACGACTTGCGTTGGCCCACTTTGTTAACCCTTTTCGAGTTCTTATTCCTCAATCAGAAGACTCCTGGTCCTTTTCTCTGTATCCTTCTCTCTTTCCCTCAGCCGCCCTATCTTTGCCATGTCTCGCCCCTTCTATCCACTGCATATCGTTCTTCTCCTCTGTTCCTCTGCCCTACTCCTGACACTTTCCTGACGCAAATGGGGCCTAAGCAGAGAAGGGGCTATGTGATCCTTTTCTGGTGTATAGGTTTCTCAGCTTCTCCATCCATTGCTCCTTGTTCTTGATTGAGTAAGACTATGTTTGGTGGTGATGAAGACATAGGATCCTTAAAGCAGTTGGAATCACAGCAGGGGACATGATTTGGGTTTGTGGTTTGGGATGGTGAGGAGCGGGTATATGTGCTCATGAAGGGAAAGGGGTGGGTTGTCGAGTTGGTTTTGTTGACTTAGGTTGGCGAGGGGAAGGAAAGTGGTGGTGGTGGGGAATGATTGTGGCTGAACGGGTACTCTATCATAGTTACTGGGGGTGGTAGTTCTCCTTTTTGTAGCTTTGACAGGTATGGATTTCATGAACCTCAATCCCACCCATTGCATGACACAGAGTGGTCTCTACAGAGAGGCTCACTAGTTATGAGTCTTTTTCCTGATCACCCAAACCCATTAGAATAATGTGTACCAGTTCTTATAAAGCTGTAAACTTGTACTATAGAGGAAAAGTGGGAAGTCCTTAACCAGTTATATTTCTCTTGTATTGCACTGAAAAGAATTGTAAATAGACAACTTCATGATTAGTAGAATGAACTAATAAGACTGTAAGAGGACTCCTTTTTGTGCCAATCTTCCTTCAAACTATGAGCTGCGTATTCTCTTTTCTGCTTGCTCTTTCAGCCTTTATTCTCAGCATTATTGAATTCGCTTCTTTTCTGTCCCATCTCTTTAGGTGCAGGGGTGGAGGAGGTGTTCTATTCTATCATTAAATTTATTTAATACTAGAAGTAGGAATGCTGATTTTCGTCTTATTTGTATTTTTCCCGCGAGGTGTACTGCCTTAGCCTCTTCCATTGCCAAAAAAACACAATTTGCAAGCGTACTCTTTTTAAAAATAAGTGGGACAAATGTTTATCTTTGGTAGATGACTTGGGATACATTGGAGATCCCTAGTATTTTTGTCATCAGCCATTGCAGTGCGATGAATTTGAATAAGCCATTTTTTACGAAGAAGAATGGAAAGGTGGTTGGCCTAGATCAAATCCTGGTGGATATTTGGAATGCAGGGGAATAAATTGTTTGATTAGGTTGTTTGATGTAATTCTTATATTTGTTGCAAATGCTCGGAGTTTAGTACTTTGATCTCATTATACAAAAACAAGGTGATCTTTGCACTTGGAACAAGCAACTGTAGAGGAATCGGGCTACTTAGTTACACTATGAAAAATCTAGGAGAGGGTGCTATAATTAAGATTGTTGAGGGACTTGGACATCCTGGAGAGCTCAGAAGATCAACCGCACATTTGATATGTCCTATTAGAAGACCAATGGAGCTTTATACAGATGAAAACAAGGATTACATATAGTTATTGTCAACTTAGAGAAGAGTTGGGATAAATTGCTCAGAGAGGTTATCTAGAGATGCGTGGAAATGGAAGGTGTTCTTATTGCCTTTTTTTTTGTTTGGGGAGCAAAGGGTAAATATATTATCATTTCTGCAACCATCAAGTACAGCATGACAAGGATTTTAAACAAGCCTCCATATTACATCAGTTGCTCCAAATTTGCATCAGCATATACTTTCCTTAAACGAAGGCATACTGTCAACTGCATCTGTGTAACTGACAATTCTACAAATTTGGTCTTCTGCTGTAAACATCGAAAGTTCCTTTCTCTCCATATTTCATATATAGTAGCACATAGAGCTCCCATGGCAGCTCTAGCGTGAAGTGACTTACCTTTTACTCGTCTAGCAAATCATAGCTTGTTTTGTATGTACCATCTTCTACTTGGGATGCCTAGCCACTGTATGACAGCAACCATACCTCATGTGTGAAATCACACAGAAAAAACAGATGCTCAGAGTTGTCTTACTGGTTACAGAAATAACATAGTCCAGCTTGTACTTTACAAATCTTGATCAACCTGTCCCCCTATAAGCAATCTGCTCTGAGCAGCAAGCCAAGCACTGCCTGGGCATGTTGACAGAATCCCAAACAGTTGAGCACCAATGCAAATTCATGCTCTCCTCTCTGAGCAGCCTATGCACTTTACTAGTCCAGAAGGTGTCTGTTGTGGTACAAGACAGCAAAGTCATGCTTGCCCTATCAATACTCCAGAGCAAAGAACACCATTCATCTCGAATATGCAACAATTGTCTCCAATTCCAAGACGAGTTGTTAGTTTCAGCAACAGTCCAAACACTCCGCCCGTTAAATAGGGCTGGACCCATTTTACCCATAAGGACTCCCCGCAATATCGCAAATTCATGTTATTGCTTTTTTGGAATATCAAGAATATTATGAAGAGGCCCAGAATAGTGTTAGGACACCTGGCTTGGATATGAAGAACTTTCTTAGTGATATTGGACTGCAGAAAGGGCCCTTTTCAAGGGCATACCTCTTTGTAGTAGGTGTTGATGAGCTAATGGATCGATTGAAGATTATGTGCCTTAGTGTTTGTTATTTGTAAATGAAATTAGCTCTGGTTAAGGAGACTAGAGAAGGATTTAAATAACAAATTCAATTGTTGAGAGATACCTTGGTATCTAAAGGTTTCAAATTAAGCTGGTCGAAGACAGAGTATTTAGAATGCAAGTTTAACAAGAACGTGATTGATGGTGAAATAAAAATTGATGCTCAATCTATATTTCATAGCAAAAACTAAAAAGCTCAGGTTTCAGGGTAGATCACTCAGGCAAAGAGGAGATTGACGATGGCATTATTCAATGTGTATGGCAAGGACAGAAAAATGAACCAATGCTTCATGAGTTTTGTGTGACAAAAGGCTTCTGGTTAAATTAACAGGACCTATTGGCTGGTGGTTAGAATAGCCCTAGTGTACGGAACATAGTGTTCCAAGAAAAATATTGTGTGTTTGGAGTTTGATAGTTGCTGAGATGGACAAGATAAGGAATAAGGTGATCTAATGGAAAGTCGGAGTGTGCTGAAAGAGGAGAAGATGCATGCAACAATACTCTAATGGTTTGGACTCATCAAGAGGAGACATCTAGATGCACAGGTGAAGGGGCATGAGAATATTACTAACTTACTGTTCTGCGGTGCAAGAGTCAAAGAGGAAGAAATGAGACAAATTGGAAGGAGGTTATTACCCATGACCAGCTCATTTGAAACTAAACAAGGACATGCTAGATAGGAGTTTGTGGTAGTTTAGGATTACGGTCATCAACCTTACATAAAGATGCCATTGAGCCTTCTTTCTTTCTGTGTTGGTTTTTGGTCACTTCTCTGGAGCTACTGGTGTATACTGGACCCCTGGTTTCCTTGCATAGCTCTAGCCTGTTTTCCTCTAATGTAATTTTAATGTTTGTCAACTTCACATTTGTTTCCTTGACTTATTTTCATTTTTTAATAATTTGCCATCTTAGTTGTATGCACTAAGGCGGCGTCAAACACTGTTTCCTATGTGTTAAGGCTTCCATCACTGTTACTACTATTTTGGTTCTTTTCCTTAGTTTTACCCTTTCCTTTGTGGCCTATTTCCAGTCAAATATTTCCAACTTCATCCGAGTATTTTTGAAAATATTTTCTGTGGGTTTTTCATAAATAGCTTTGGCTTGTTAGGGGCGAGACTGCTGACATCTTGATCTTCTCTAACTGCACTTTAGGAAGGATCAATGCAAGGATGTTGTTGCAGTAGTTGGTTTTTATACCTCGTTAGTTTGTATCATAAAGTACATTTCCTTCTGCATTTTTTGCCTGCTGGCCCCCTCCCTGCATTCTTGTTTGTATGAATGTGATTATATGTTTTTTTCCTTTTGTAGGAAGAGATGCAAGTTACCATTTAGTGGAAAACGCACCTAGCAAGCAGCCAGTGAAAATTCAACCTATAGCTGTCCCTGCAATTTCTGTTGATGAACTAAAGGAAGTTACGGACAATTTTGGCTCCGATGCTTTAATAGGCGAGGGCTCATATGGTAGAGTATATTATGGGGTGCTGAAAAACGGGCGTGGTGCAGCAGTTAAAAAGCTGGATGCCAGCAAACAACCCGACGATGAATTCCTAGCACAGGTTCAGCAGTGCAGACTGAAGCTTCAACTCGTATTATTCACAATTTTACCTTCTTAATTTATGCTCTTAATAGCTTTCCGCTTTCAGGTGTCTATGGTTTCAAGGTTGAAGCATGAGAACTTTGTTGAACTACTTGGTTACTATGTTGATGGAAACCAACGGGTTCTTGCCTATGAGTTTGCTTCAAATGGATCCCTTCATGATATTCTACACGGTGAGCTGTATTCCTTTTTGAACAATTTGCTGGCCTCAAACTTTATTATTCCTGTTGTTGCTTGCCTTCTTTTAGGTATTGCCTTTTATCCAGATTGTAGTTGTTTTCGTGCACTGCTCGTCTCAGTGACTGAAGCTTTGGTGCTCATGTCATGAACAATTAGTTTCAAATCTTGACTTGCTTCAAATCCTAATGGTCATAACAGTGCTATTTTTCGAACTTGAAGGGATCTTCTTGAATCTCTTGCAAATGTCTCTATAGTGTTTAGGCAGAGGGGACTGGAAAAATCTGCATAGAACTGTTCACGTGCTGTCAAACTGCATCTTTAAAGCTGTATATTTCATACATCTATCATAGTCATGCTTCTCTCCATGTTGGATTGTGCTTTGTTTTACTATGATTGGCCATTTGGTCTACTTTCTTACCAAACTCAGAATATTAGCCTCCTATTCGTCTAAATTCTGGAAGGTGTTCGAATCTAATGGTAGTTCAGTGGGACATAACAAGTGCTACTAATTTTTCTGAAAAGTCAGGAAAATCATAGTGGGACATTGGGTAGTTGGGTTTTCTTTTTAACATGAATTTTAAGTTTTCTCCTGGCATCTTTTTTAGGGAGGAAGGGCGTGAAAGGAGCACAACCTGGGCCTGTATTGTCTTGGGCACAGCGTGTTAAAATAGCTGTAGGAGCTGCAAAGGGGCTTGAGTATTTGCATGAGAAGGCAAACCCCCATCATTCATCGTGATATCAAGTCTAGTAATGTACTTCTCTTTGATGATGATGTTGCTAAGATTGCTGATTTTGATTTGTCAAATCAAGCACCTGATATGGCAGCACGTCTTCATTCAACCAGAGTTCTTGGAACTTTTGGCTACCATGCTCCAGAGTAATAATCCAATTCCTCTGTCCTTATGAAGTTGCTTTTTCATGATATTTTGGGATGTAGTTAACTTAATTGGCTTTCAAATTATTTTATTCATTACCCAAGTTCTATAGACATGAATGCTTATTTACCCCTGCATGCACTTCTATGGAGGTAGTGCTGTGTACATGTTATCCATCCTAGACTTGCTTTAGGAGAATCCCTCTTGGGTGATAGTTTTCTTTTAGTTTTAGATTTTTCAGCATTAGGGTGGAGACTTTTTGCCCCCCGCCCAAAAAAAAAAAAAAGAAAAAAGCAACGCACATGCTATGGCCAAAAAGCAAAAAAGGCAAATAATTGGAACAAGTTGTCCTTAGTGAATGGCACGTCATTACCAGAAACACTTTATAATTTGACCTGACAAAAAAATCTGCAGTCAATGTTGCTTGTGTTTTGAGGACAAAATTTATTTTTCTTAACTGATGATAGACCAAGTAGCTTTCTTGTACCTTAACTGAGCCTGAAACTCCATCAACCCAACAATCATATGACCTGCAAACAGGATTGACCCATTGGTCTGAATATGATGTAATGTGGAGTCGTATTGATTGGATTCTTTGATTAAATGACATGCTTGCTAGGTCTAGCCATGCTGCGGCAACTTTGCAATGATGAAAATTGTTCCGTTTGCGAAGAGTCCTTGTAGTAACATCTTAACACATAGGAACTATAACTTATTCCTACTCTATTCCACTTTAATCTCGTTCTCTTCTTATAATAACTTCAACTGCCAAAACTCCCAAAGAATGTGTGTATGCAACATGCTTAGCTAATGCTAGAGAACAATACTGAAATTTCTGGCTGTCTCACTTATTGCCAGAAGATTCTTTCTTCAAATTTGTTCTATGTTTTTAACATGAAGCATGCTTCTGACAGGTATGCGATGACCGGGCAGCTTAATGCTAAGAGTGATGTGTACAGTTTTGGTGTTGTCTTACTTGAGCTTCTCACGGGTCGAAAACCTGTGGATCATACCTTACCTCGTGGACAGCAAAGTCTAGTGACATGGGTACTAATCCTGTTTGTTGCGTCTATTGTGTAGTGTTGTTCTCCTATGAAAGTGGGATTGGATTGAATCCCTGTGCATTTACAAACTTGATTTCATAATGTCAGGCTACACCAAAACTAAGTGAAGACAAAGTGAAGCAATGTGTAGATCCAAGACTGAATGGAGATTATCCTCCCAAGGCTGTTGCAAAGGTACCTATGCTGTACATGCCTGATCTATTTTGTTCTTTGACACTAGTTTCTTTTGCTGAGATTGTGGGTTCAAGTGCCAATTTGGTAAGGCTATTTACATCTGGATCTCCTTAGATCCCAATAAGACGAGACCCACACTGAGCAGTGCCAGTGGTAGTGTTGTACACTATTTTCTTTCTGAAGCCTGTCTGCACCCTTTGTGAAGCTCAGCTGTAATGGTGAAACTTTAGGGTCCAGAAAAGGGGGTAAATATGGGGTTGGGCCTTAGCCAATCCACACCCAAATTAGCACATGAAGGTACCTATTCGAAGGCAGTCAAGTTGCCTTTGATGTACTTGCCCGTTGTGGATGGTTACCATCGTAGATTCCCATAGTCCCTCGAATTTGACTCTGGGGGCACGCAATGGCTATGTTACTAGGGATTCTTCATTGCACGTAAGTAATCATGTGGAACACTTGATAGTTGGACAGGAATATTGATGCTTGACCAGTTGACTCTTTATCTAAAGACTAAAAAGCACATTATTCTTTTAAGATATTGCCTAGTCTGATGTCAATACCTCTGCCAAACATTCAACACTCTAGCATGGTATGGCTGAGTTAACAGTAGCAATGCCTAATTCAAGGCTCTGGTGAATGCTCTCACCTTGCCTCTCTTTCGCTTGTGTGACTAACTGTTGGTAATTGGCATAGGTCATCTTTTGGTTCCAATTCCATAGCAAGTAGAGTATGTTGTCAAAGAAACTAAAGTTTATGCTAATACAACCCCCTCCCCAAAAAAAAAAAATACACAGATGGCTGCAGTGGCTGCATTGTGCGTACAATACGAAGCTGATTTCCGGCCAAACATGACCATTGTAGTCAAGGCACTCCAACCTCTGTTGAATACACCACGAGCCGGAGTCAGCACCGATACTCCAAGCTTATGAACTCCCCTTTCTCTCTCTTTCCCCCAACTCGGCATGATTCTTATGGTGTTTTCGTAATGTGAACAATACAAAGAAGGTTTTCCATAAGGGCTTCTGGTTGGAGTTCTGTAACCCCTGCTGTTCATAGTGTGAGTACCTGGTTTCCCCCTCCCCTCCCCCTTTGTGTTTTTTGGGTCCAAAGGATCTGTGCACAACTGCACATTCTTTCCTACTCTAATTGAAATATGTAAGTGATGCAATTACTATATTATTCTGTATGTATGTAATAATATAGCAAGATTTTTTGGCCAGTTTGATTGGAATATACGAGTGTCTTTTTCTTTTAAGTGATAAAGGGTAATACAATACAATTACAATATAATGAGATGGGAGGAATCGAACTTGGAATTTAATATACCTAAGACTTCCGTCTTGACCATTAGACTATACCTTATTGTTTTGATAGAGGTATGACTTACTTTTAAAAAAAAAGTCAATATTACATCAACTTAAAAAAGAATATTGCTGTTAATTTTAAAAAGACAACTTAATTGATGAAAATGAACTTTTCTTTATGTTATGTATAAAAAACTATACAAAAAAGTAAATTATGCATATCTGACATCTTTTACAATCGTCACGAAATGATGAAATTCATAACTAAAAAAAATCTATCTATGAATAATATTAGACCTAGAAAAAGTGACCCGATACAAACCAATGTCCGAATCCGGCCTGAATAGTTTTCTCGAAAGAGTTTCATCTCTACAAAACAAGCTTAATGGACCAACTTTAAAAGATATGAACTCGACTTGAACTAAAACTCACTCAAATCTTAATGACCCGAACATGACCCGACTTGAATTAACTCAAATCAAAGCCGACTCGAATGACCCAATTGTCATATCTAAACAATATTCATCATCTTTTTGCAGATATCCATTAGTCTTCCATGTTACATTACTTTGTTGGAGATTTTCACTAGCTTATATTGCTTCTCACTTTTATTATTGACCATATTCAACAATTTTTTACTAACAAATTGTTGATTGAGGTGGTACGTAGTGGTCCCATCAAATTAAAAGGAAAAACTTAAATTTGAATCGCTAAAAATATATTTGTTAGAAGAGCTTTATATTAAATACCTACAATCCAAAATAAATTATATTCTTAATTAAACCAAAAAATAATAATAAATTAACACTTCATTGTCAAATTCCGTCAATCTTATTTGGCTAACTTAATGGCCTCCCTATTTTTTGTTACAAAAAAAAAAAAAAATTGACCAACTCTTCATATATTAGTATTCATGAGAAAAACTACTTTACTTTCATCTTTGTTTTATATGAGAAAAGACATAATCGAAATGTATTGAAAAGCATTACCATGAAGTGAACTTTAAGATATCTTTTAATAAGTGTAGCACCTTATTATGCATCTCTCCAAAAATGGTTCAAAGTATTTTTTATAAAACCTTAACTTTTTCTTTTCTTAGAGGTGTTATGGACTTTTTGTCAATGATAAGCCCCAATCTCCTCTTTTATGTTTTATTTAATATTTTCTTTACAAATAATTATTCTCTCGTCATTTATGAGAGTCTCTCCATACTCTCTTTGAATTAGTGATATCGTCTCTCCCTTTTGGAGCGATTCTATCAATTTCTTTTCATACCATTATGATTGTATTTGGTTGAATTGTTAATTGATTATTAAATCGATGTGTAACGAACATTAATTTTTCAAATTCGTACTATTATAACAAATAAATATATTCGACGGAAAGACTATACAAGAATTGTGAATCTCCTCATTAAAGACTGGATGATATAAAACAACGATCGAGTGAAATAAGAGCGCTCAGAAGAGGAGACATAGCTTTCAATTAGTGAAATTCATTCATTATTTAAAAAAGAAAAGTAAAACTTCAGGCTTATCATTTAATAAAAAGGTCGGTGTATTTTTTTATTTATTTTAGTTGATATAGATAGAATTATTTCTAAAAGAATGTGACAAATTAAACACAAATTTTTAACAGATATATTAAAATTACGAGTCTATAGGACAATATTATTTATGGCCGAATTCATGACACCACCCCTTTTTTAAAAAAAATAATTGATATTTTAATTTTGATATTGACACAACAAATAATAGTTACGAGTAATAAGCAATAATACATGCAAAGAGGCCTAGCAGTCATCACACAAACCCTATTTCATTGCTGGCCGGTTGGCCAATATTTGTCGACTTCATTGTATTTTTCAATTATTGAAAAGGAACCCTTTGGCCTCCTTTAAAAAAAAAAAATTGAAACGTGCTCTTTTCTCTTCTTTTTTGTTTCTTTTTGATAATTATACCAAATTTTGAACCACAAAAAAAGCTATATGCAGGATGAATTCAAAAAAAACGGTATGTATCATTTGCTTTTATCAAGAGTACACGTGGACTATCTATCTAGTCCTATTTTAGAGGTAATTTCAACTGTATTTGAAGGTTTACGAAAGATAAGACTATCAAGCTTCGACTTAAAGTCCGGATCCACAACCCAATCTAACTCTTTTACACCATTTGTAAGGAATTGCTTCTTCTGAGAATTAAACGCTGGAAGAGGGGTTGGGAGTGTGGGGTATTACCACTAGGCCAACGTTCACTTGGTATGTATGTAGTATAACATATGATCTCTAAAACATCGTATATTTCTTCTAATGTATGCTCACTATTTTACATATAAAATCAAGGGCTCTTAACTTAATTAGTACTAACTTGAATTTACACGCTATGAGTGCAACAAACATAATTATAAAGGATAAACAATAATATTGGTAATTTTACATCTAACTAATACTTGATAAAAACATAGTAAATATGAATAGAATATAATAGTTTAAAATTCATCTTTTAAAATCATGCTAGATTTACACACAATACATGTGGACTTAAAAATAACCTAATAGAATTAATATACTATAAAATAAATATTTTAGCGAGTGTCGATATATAAGTGGCCTGAAAATTAAAACAAATATTTTTATAACATTATGAGTATTTTTATAGAATTTGTGTGCATGTTATAAAACTGAGTATAACTAAAAGAACATTATGTAAATGGTCCAAATGTATCTAGAGTAGAAATAGAACCTTACTTAAAGAAATTAAATTATAGAATTAAAAAGTGTGAGAATATAAAGTATAATCCATGGAGAAATAAAAAGTTATTATAGAACTAAAAAAAGACAATGTGAAATCATAATCTATAAAGTGAAATATATTTATATAGCTTGTAATTGCAGAATATGAAATAAATAAAAGGACATATTAAATTTAATTACAAAACTATACTCTCATACTTAATACTTTATTAACTTTCTCTATAAATTTAAATTATAAAACGGGTTTCAATTGCCCTTCTATCTATGTATGGCATATCTTTTAAAGATTTTTAGGTAACTCAATTTGTTAGAAACATATAGCTATCCATTTCATGTATAGAGCAAAGATATCAAATATACTATATTACATACAATGAGCAAGGTGATGAACGATGACCTTCAATGTTAATATTTGAGTTTTAACTAATATAATATTTACACCTTATCCATCCACTTAAAAAATAAATTAAGTTAAGCTTATACACAATAATTCTAAAATTTTATTTAAAAAGTTAAAAAAATTTGTTATATACTTTTGAATAAAGTCTTACACATATTATCTATATAAGAATTATTATTAATTCAATCACAATAAAATAACCTATTATAGAAAAAAATAACAAAAGTTTAAAATCCATAAGTACTTAGGGAGTGGGAGAAAATATTACATTAAATATTTTTTTTGAAAAAAACTTAGGAAAATGTATACATACATTGAAAAAATAAAAAAATTACTCAATTAAAAATTATGAGTTAAACTAATGAAAATTTTTTATAATCTAAGTCCTAATAAATTAATTAAGTTCTTTAATATAATGTTATTAAATTTTTAAATTGAAAAATTAAAAAAATAAATTTGTTTTTAAAAAAACTAATTAATCATATAAATTGTTACTATTCTAGTGAAAATATATAAAATATTTGTAAAAACAGTGAAAAAGTATTTAATAAGAATGAGAATAAAGCTTGATGTGAATATCACGAGTGTATATATATATATATATATATATATATATATATATATATATATATATATATATATATTTGCTTTTTATCTCTTGTTCAAGAAGGCATATATGAAGTTTTTTGGGTATTTTTAAATTAATGCATTTTACCGTTTGGAGAGAGAAAGTAGGGAGATGGGAATGTATGAGAAGCAAATGACTTGGAATGATTTTTTTTTTTTTGTGATTGTCGGATTTGACAACAATGCCTTTATTATTTGATATTTATTAGTTGCTAAATACATAGGAAAAATATTTAATTAGTAAGGTATTTTTGTCTAAAAAGTTCTACAACACTCAGACCCTCTTACCTTTATATATGGTATAAATATAACATAGATAAATAGATATATGAAGTAAATAAATTATCCAAATGTTATATGTTATATTTATTCATTTATCCAAGTTCCAAACTTTATAACTTAGACTTTATTTATTTTTAATTTTGCTATTATCCAAGGTAATTCATATAAGGAACCAAATTTATAATGTATCTTTATAATTATGCTAGATAAAAAATAATTAATTCATAACTGCTCCATGCAAGTTCTTCATTTAATTATGATAATAATAAATTTATCAACGATTTTTTTAAATTTTTATCAGAAAGGTTAGTGTCTTAAAAGAGTTAGGTTCTAACTAAGGAAGAATTTACAAATTAATAAAATCTGGGGCACAAATTTTCCATCTCAAGGAAAAACACATGCAATATGGCTTTTCTTTTATGTCTCCAATGATAAAAATAAATTGAGAAATGTTCATCTTTTTGATGTCTCCAATTATAACCCTGTTGGATGTAAAATATATCTCTTCTAACCATCCAAGTGGTTCATATGCAATATGGCTTTTCTTTTATCAAGGATTATGCAACTTGTCTAGGATCACCTCGAAAAAGAAAAACAAAAATCAAACTCTGTGACTCGTATTTTTGAATTCTATGAAATTGTGCTAAATAGGTACGCCATATATGATTTATTCTTCTATAAGTGGGAGAAAAGATAAAACTGATTATTAATCAAAATAAAAGTTTGAAATGCCTGCGATTAACCTCTTTTAGCCTTAGGTTTATTTTAATAATATAAAATTTTATCTCGAATCGGGTGTCTTTCTCCTAAAATATTTCATTGATTTTTACTCGTTTAAGAAATGGTAGTAACAAAAAAATTTAGGATCAACAATTGGACCGGATATAACTCGGTGGTAAAGTACCAACATAATGTGGTAGAACTCATCAATTTGAGCATGATTATCCCTAAATCTAATGTGAGTTTTTCTATTTTGAATTGTTCCCGTTTTTAAGGGGTATTTTTGAGAAGAAGGTTTATCAAAAGAAATATCAATGAAATGGGAGCTTATAGTATTCTCTTTTTAAGTGATCCATTTAACAATCTAATGTTGATGCATGGAAATATGATGGAACCTCTCCTATTAAGTGTAATTCTCTTTCCTTATTGCTCAGCATAAAATCTAATGTTGATGCATGGAATATGTGATGGCCAAAGGCCAATAATTGCAACCAAAAGTCGCCCTTCTTTTTTTCTTTTCTGTTTTTTTCTCCCTTTTTTTAAAGCTTTCAAAGGTCAAGTCGAATGTTGTGTCGGTGTATAGTCAATTTAGATTCGAACAATTCGGACATTCGAACAAAATCACCATATTTAGACCTTATTCGGATTGCATATTCGGACACTATAACTAGGCCTGAACCTAGATTTAAACTCAAATGACTAGTGTCTAAACCCGAATGTTAAAATTTATAATATAAACTTTTAAAAATTAGACCAAAATAATGCATGTCACTGAACCCTAATCTCAATGTTCCATAACCGAACCTAAAAATTCGAATTTTTATTGAAAATTCTCATCATAAGGTGTTCTTATTTTTGAGATCTCACACTTGACATATGATACCAAACCAAACCATAATCTCAACATTCCACGAGATAAAAGCTGTAACAAACTTAGAAATTAGAAACTTGACATAATAATTTCTCTTATAAATAAGGAAAAAATCAATATGAAGTAGATCTCCAAGATTAGGGTTTCGTTCTTACCACGGATTATATTGATTTCAATGTTGGCATGCCTAAATTAAGTTGACATCCACACAACTTGTGCTACAACCATCATGAAGAAGACTTTTATCCAATATTGAAACATATTATTCCGATTAAAATAAAAATAAAATTGATACATTCTAAAGTAGTTAGATAACGGCTCTAGATAAGAAATATTTTTTTAAAAGTATTCTGTTGAAACTATATTAATCGTTAATTTTTTCAATAATTCAGTTATCCATAGTAAATAATAACTCTTCAATTTTAAAATTTGATACTTGAAATGTATTATATCAATGTGAAACGGTATTATTTTCAAATTGAACGTAGTTATTTTAATCCTCACATGCAGCTAAAACAGTTTTTAATGATTAAGTGCCTAAACTAATAACTCAAAATTATGAGATTCATCGGGGAAAAAAACCCTGAACAAATAACTAAGCTACTAAATTATAAAAGTAGAGCCAATTTAATTATTTTGAATTTTTCATATATTTGAAGCCTACAGTTATGAATATACTCCCTCCATCTCATAATACTACAATTTCACAATATCTGTCACTCTATAATTTTAATAATATATTAATGACTAATTTATCAATTTATATTTATTAATTATTTTTATTCTTTCCTTTTTTCATTAATTTTCTTAATTTCCAATGAACTTTTGTAATTTAACACAAAATTTATCGGCCCTGTTTGGCAATCAATTATTAGTTGTTAATTGTTAACTATTTGTATTACCTGTTAGCTGTTAGTTATTAGCTATTTATATTAGTTATTTGACTTAATTGTTTGCATTATTTGTTTGAGGAAAAGTATTTGGTAAAATTAGTTGTTTCTAACAAAGTTGTTTGATAAAATTTCATTTATGCCCATAAGTTAGTTTCATTAACTGTTTTAGACATTGTAATTATTTTTATTCCATATTCATGTTTCTTCTCAAAATTAATTAAGAATTATGTGATATATAAAATTACATTCATACCCTCTATACAATTTTAATTATGTATATCTTTTTTAAGTTTATTTTTAATAATATATTTGATGTTTATGTGACAAAACTATTTGTTTATTATGATAAATTAAATTATTTATCAAAATATAAAAAATATTAAAATAAAAAATATTAACTTAAATATTTATAATCATCCTCTACAATTATTCCAAAATTGGATAAATATGAACTAAAAAAGTTCTCACATAAGTATAATTTCAATAGCAATTAGCATAATTTCACTAAAATGTAAAGGATAATATAGTAATTTTAAGTATTAATTATAATAAGCTTTTTCAAAAAGTTATTCGAAGAACTTTTTATAAAAGGGTTTTTTCGGTCAAAAAGTTATTTCAAAAAGACTCTTTATTAAACAGTACAATTAATTTTTTAACCCAGTCAAATATCTAAAAGGAGTTTTTGGGGGCAAAAAGTTATTTGCCAAACACCCCATCGTGAATTTTGTATTTTTTGATATTCCCTCATAACCTTAAAACGACAAATATTTTGCTATATTGGGCACAATTTTTAATCACTTTTTTCTTTTTAGGTGGTAAATAAAAAATTTTCAGATTATCTCACTTTACCAAACTCCTTTCCAAACCCTCCTAGAAAAATCATACTTCATTACAATTTCATTATAATATTTAACCTTTAAAATTAGCACTCAACAATCCAACTTCCAAGAACGTTTAACTCCATGTACTAATTTTGAGTCAACAACACTTTAGTTTAAATAATTTCATTATATGGTGCAACACTTATTGCTTTTGAGTTGTGTGAGAATATCAATGAAACATAAAATTTATGACGATTTGATAAACTAGTAATTAATATGTCATTGGGATATATTATGAAAACAAAAAAGTTAGTTAAAATAACACGTATTATAAAATGGATGGAACTACTTACTAATTGCATATAATTGCGAGTGCCGGAAAAATGAACGAAAATACACTAACCACACATGATAAAAAGTTTTCACCTTTTAGATTGGAAAATAAAAGTCTATGTGACTTGATTATGCACAAACAAAACCAAAAATTTAAAAGTAATATTGTGATAGCTTACTCATTACATCTTAAATGGTGTTGCAAGATAAAATGAAGAAAAATATACTATCAATATGTGATACATAAATTAATACGACATTAGATTGACATGTAAAAGAGTCATTAATTTAGGGTTTGTTTGCAATGCTCGTTAAAATTAGTTGTTATAGTCGAAATGAGTTGAAATAATTAGTTGTTATGGCAGTTATGAGCTATTGTGATTAGTTGTTATAACTGTCATGAGCTATCACAAAATTTTTAGTATAGTGTTAGTGATATTATTCATTTTATATTTCACAATAACGAATATTTGGTTAAAAAATATATATATTTTGCTAATTGATTTAATTCTTGTGTTTCTTTTGATTATTTTGGGGAAAAATCAGCTACCATTAATACCTATCTAAAAAAAATTTATAAAATTTAATTTATAAAATTTGAAAAAGGACAACAATTATGCAATTAAACAATTTAACCAAAAATTCAAATAAAATTTAAAGAAAGTTCCCAACAATACCTATTCCTTTCTATTAAAAAAATAAAAATATACAAACAAAATCTATCCAAAAACAATACCTATCATTCTCTCAATAATAATAATAATAATAATAATAACAATAATAATAATAATGAGGTTATTATTAGCGGTTATAATTATTATAAGTCTGTTATAGCATTTATAAGCTGAAATGAGCTAAAATAAACTAAAAAATATTATAATTAATGGTATAAATATCATTTTAAATAGGGCCCTTAGCAGCTAGCATATATCAAAAATAAACAACATTAAAGGTCAGATCAATAGGTATCAAACTTAAAAGGTTGAGATATTCTCGCGTAAAAGCTCAAAAGTGAAATTATTAGTGTCCCAAAAAAATTTTTAAAAATAAAATTGTTTCTAAGACAAGTAGTATATGTATAATAATTCTAACACACACACAGACACAAAGCATCCAATGATAATTGGTAATTAGAATAAGAACTAAAAATTATTAACCTGAACCATCGAAATGAAATCCAAGGGTCCAAATTTGAGAGAAAGAGCATATCCAATGAGTTGGTAATTAAAATAAGAACTAAAAAACTATTAATCTGAACCATTGAAATGAAATCTAGTGGTCCAAATTACGCCACATTATTAATCAATCAAACAACCTACACCCATCCTCTCATAACCCACCCACCTACTGGAACCTTCATTGGCCATGACTGCCGGCCAAGCCCCCATTGGCAAACGACGATCCTGGATCGAGGATCACCTACCTCTAGCGACACTTTTGGTTAGTTTGTGAAGTCATTGCTTCGGTGTTCTCTCTTTCTATTTGGTCGACCACTTTCTCGTCGCAATTGTATTGTCCTACTGTCCATAAAAGGGTTGGCCTTGCCCATGGGTTTATATGTTCTCCTTGAAGGTTTTTGTTAATTGTCACCTGGAAAAATGAGGCCTGTGTGATTGGGATAACTGAGCAAGAGTGGCAAGATGTCTAGATTTGGGCCAAATGATGTACCATGAAGCTCGCCGGCTAATAACATAACCTGGTCGGCATTTATTGTCCGTTGGCGCAGCGTGCGGAGGCGGTTGATAAGCCGAGACAATAAGGTGGTGACATGGCGAAGGCACAATCGTAGGATGAAAAAAAGGATAGTCTAGATTCAAAGTTCCTAATATTTTTAAGTGTCAGTTCTCACTAAGCATGTTTTATGTGTATGTGTGTGTGTGTCTAGACCCCACTCTTTGAGTCTTCACTATTTCATGGCCATGTGCTACTTTGTATTTTTCTTTCCAATTAAGTTAAAGAATTCAGAGGATCCCTATGTCCCACATTAGTGAATAGGTTCACATTATTATAAATTTGTGGTCTTTGATCATTCCATATCATATCAAACTATCAAGATATCAGTTATAAAAATAAGAAATCTCTTCTAAGATAATTTTTTTAATTTACAAATGTCAAAATTGAAATTGTTTAAATACTTTGAGGATCAATCATTCAACTGTACAATACGTGTATGCTAATAAATGTTGTAATTATTCTCATTTGAATATATTATCACTTCATTTTATTTAAATTTTTGGTAATTTTTTTTCAAACAACTAAGAGGTAACCAAAGTTCTACCAAAGTCGTCATCCATTAAAATGGAGAGAAAAGAAGAAGGAATCGATGTCCAAAACAAGAAGTTAGAAATACGAAGACCAAATTTGGCACTTAATCAGTCATTACGTTCCCTTCTCCGAACTTATGTCGTATAATCACTTGGTTGCAACTTTTGAGAAAATGACATGTATCCTAGACGAGAATATGAATTTCCTAGAGTATCCGCATCTCGCCTTTAATTCTTTTAATTACAACTTGATTATCTCCTTTCCAAAACAAATGAATGAAATTATGTCCGCATCGCTTCTCTAACTCCATTTCGCATAGCGAAGCTTCAGCTATCAAAACAGATGCTTGGTCCCAAATTATAAGTCTCAACTTGAATAAAGTTCTCATCCCAACTTCTAATCACAAATCCTCCTACAGAGCTACGACTAATGAAAGAGATTTAGATCCATCGAAGTTGATTTTTGGTAATTAATAATATACATATTTTGAAATATATGAAACAAGTTAAGAATCACATTAAAATATAAAATCTACAAAAATAATTCACGGCACGTATGAAAAATCCATATGTAGATATCCTTACTCCTGCAAATATTTACGTAAATCAAGAGATCGATTTCATGAGACGTACTATTATACATTTAGTACAATTTAGAGTTTTGTTTAATTCTATTCATTTTTATGCATTACAATTCAGTACTACTCTATATCATTCAATGTTATTTGTAAAACTCCTCTATTATTAAGTCCTATTCAATATCTATTCAAATTATCTAGTTTTATTCTCTAAGAAATAACTGGCACTAATAATCCTGCCTCATGAAATATTATTCAGAAACAATCTCACTTTGCGAGTTCGACACTGGTATATATATTTTTGGACCGTCATTGAATGAACATAATAACTTGGATTCGATGGAGTGATAACATGGATGGGTATTTTGCTAACATGGACAATTTGGAGGAATTTAAGGCTTTAAAGGAAGAATTGATTCCACTTAATAAAAAGATTTAGGCCTTAAGCAAAGAAATTGTGATTATCGACACCTTTTGTATCGTTGGAGAATTAATAGGATAAAAAGGGTGAGTGTATATAAAGACTGACCACCTTACTCTGCCGTCCATATTAATAAAATGATCATCCATGTTATCGTTCTGTTAAATTTAAAAAATGTTTATTAGACAACGGCAAGGGCAAGTTGCAAAATGAGATTATTCCCCTCCAATATACTAAATGTGAGATTATTAATGTCTAAAAACCCTTTTCCTAATTATTGCATTTCATTATTTTAAATTCAGCATATTTCAATATTATTCATTATTATTTATCCTTTTCAGTACCATCATTATATTGTCAATGGACCGCGTAAAAGGGAAAGCTGGCAAGCTCGCCAAGGATAAGACACAATGGTCTTGTTGTTTCATCCACACCAACTACTGTATTGTGTCACATAAAATTTAATCTTAAATGCTTCAAATAAAAATGACGCTCACAAGAAGTTAAAGACTTAAAAGATTATTGACATTTCAAATATAAATTTGAATCGGCAGAGATTAGATGTATTATCTGAAGAAAGTGATAAAATAAATTGAAAATAACATATGTTACGTATCTGATACAAATAAAAGAACGACACAACATAATTTACGGACGGATTAATGGCACAAATAAAACAACAATTTTAGCACATGAAAAATAATGCTAAAAGTTACAGGCAAAGGCCAGACCCCACTCGTTCATTTCATTGCTGGCTAGGTCAGTTTCCCAGTTTTTTTTTTTCGTGCTAAATTAAATAATTCAGAAGACCCAATTACTGGCACCCTTAAATTTTTAAAAAATTGGGAAAAAAAAACAGATCACCTAAATTGAGATATTGTCAAAAGAATATCATCAGTTGTAGAAATCGATCATTTTAAATTTATGATATTTAATCATTCAATATCATATTAAGTTATTACTGGTTTTTTTTTAAAAAAAACAGTTCTTTTAATACGATTTCTTTTATTCACAAAGTTGGTGATAAATAAACTTGTTAAACTGTCGACCATTCAAATAAATATGTTCAATTTTACATCATTTACTACTTAATAACAGTGTTGTATTCTCAATCAACTTGTTGTCATTTTCTCATATTAAGTTATACTAGTAAGTTTTTTAAAAATGTTGTAGGATAAAAGATTATTGGCATACTCATCGAAATATTTTTATATAATTTTGGAAATCATTTGAATGATTTCTTATGTTAGTGTTTTCATTATTTATATTTTTAAGTTAATTTTTTTAAAAAAAAAATTAAGGGTGTGTGACACAATACAGTAGTTGGTGTGGATTTAAAAGATTATTGACATAAAATTTAATCATTTTATTTTCCGGTGTTTGGTAGCATAAGTGGTAGATAAATATTTTCTGGGGAAAATAAGTTCCCTCAATCAAGGGAAAGTAAATTTCCTTTTATGGGGAAGGAAGTTAATTTTCCTTTGCCTCAATCAAGGGAAAATAAAATCTTATCAATGAAAGTTCAAGTTCTAAGCTTCTTTTACTCTGTCACCTTCGGTTTCTTTTTTCCAAGTTTTATCTTTATCTTTTTCTCTTTTTTGTTGTACAGTTCATAGATGAAAAGTTTTTTTTACAGTATTTGTTTCTTTTTTTAATTTTTATTATTTTATATATGAAAAAATTTGATCACGAGGAGATGTACAAACTTATCAAATTTAGGTGCTCAATATATATATATGTATATATGTGTGTGTGTGTCTGTCTGAGAGAGAGACACCATTACCATCAATTTAATTAATAGGCAATCTTTGTTGGCATTCATGCAATTATTATGAGAAATCGATGGTTTTTGTGTCTAATGCATAGTAATTGATTCGTGTTTATTTTCAAAGTCAATTGCTGTAGTTGATGAGATAGGAGGCATAACAATCCATGCATTTAACGTTTTTGATAATCGTATATCCGTTTTACAGTATATGTAATTTTTTTAATTAACTTTTTCGTTTTATAATATCTTTTATTTTATAATTTTAATGATTTATTAATAATTAATTTATGTTATAAAATAATAATTAATTTATCAATTTGGTCCTTAGTCATGACTTTTTTCTCTTCTTTCTTCATTGATTTTCTTTATTTTCAATAAAAATCTTGAAATAATTTAATCTTTTAACACATAAATTTTATATTTTTTAATATTCTCTCATAATTTTAAAATGACAAGTAATTAAAAATAGTGAGAATACTCCGATTTGTTTTGAAGAGTTTGGTCGTCTATGCAAAGACAAGTTTTGGGTTTCCCCCAAAAAATCATTTTATCTAATGACAATGACTAACATTATCTCAGATAACTTCCTCTATTTTACAATAAATATTATTTTAATTAAATTTTTTTATTTCATAATATCTGTGACTTTATAATTCTAATGATTTGAATGACTAATTCATCAGATAACTTGTTCTTTTAATACAAATTTTACTATAAATTTTATATTTTTTAATATTATTCTAAAATCTAAAAACGATAAACATTTTAAAATGGAGGGAGTATATATTTATAGGCGCATTAGTCTACTTTTTTATTCCCTCCTCCCCTTAGTTGATATTTTAGCAGCTTAGGTATGTATTTATATCTACGTTAGTTCCCAAATAAGACGATCATTTTCTTACTGATACTTTTTTCGATTATTATTATTATTAAATCAAGTGATTAAAGATGATGTAACATATCTTAAAATCAACATCATAATAATATAACAATAATAAATAAAACAATACTCACCGACTGACCTAGGTCTATGCTCACACAATCCCAACTACGAAGCTCTTTATTTATGAAATAGTAGACAATACATGTAAATTTTATATGTATCCGGAAGTTTATATTTTTACGTGTCACATCATTTATTTTCTCATTCATCCAATTATCTGTTGACATATATATACAAAATTGACTTTCTAAAGAATACCCGACAGATATGAACCATCAAGATATGCGCCTATTTATCTATAGAACAAATGACAAACACAAAAGGTGAGACCAGACCTTATAAATTAATCTCACAATTATTTTACCTTTTTATTTTCTCTTATGAGAATTACCTACAAAGTATAAACACCGACAAATTACATTATATCCTTATGTTCTGCTATCAATATTGATTGTTTACTATCAAAAATTGCTACAAATTACCTTTTACGGCAATAATTTATCAATACTTTTTTAAAAATAAATCATCCTATCATTAGATTATCCTAAATAGATATTAATTTATTTATAATTATTAAATGTATTGATAAAAATATTTGTATATTATATACTTATATTTTTTATAAATATATAAACATATCAGTGAGATTACAAACACATACTTTCAAATAAAGGTGAGCAGTTCGAGTACTTTGTCTAAAATTGGGAACTTGAGCTCGAACTTGTTTGACCGATCGTTGAATTTCAAGAACCTAAACCTGAATTTCAAGGTCCAGTGCTGGTTTTAGGGTACCATGTTCATAACATTATTGTTATTAAAAAAAAAAAAAAGTGGGGATGTTTAGTAGTATTATTTAATATTTTTTTAATCAATTATAGGTTGGGCCCTATTTTAAAAATTAAAAAGTAATAATCACCTGCACCTCATATTAAAAATTAAAAAGGTTGAAAATCTACAATATTATTGTTAACGGTTCCGAACATCCACGGTTCCAGGAACTTTAAATTGTGTTAACGGTTCCAGATTCTAGTTTTCGGGTTTGATTATTATAACCGAAATTAGAACTTATTTGACAAGTTCCTAAATTTTAACAACTTTTCCCTAAACATGCTAAACAGTTCTGATTTTAAAACTTTATCCACTGGACATAATCGGCGCGACTTTCAAATATATGATCTGGACGCAGATGAATTCGGAACACAAAACATTCTTCGTTGGTGAGAAAATTAAGGCATCAAGGGAGGGAGAAGGATGATGATGTTACCGACAAAGTCTGATTTTTGGTTCATAAAAATTGGATTATTCACGAAGGTTTTAGGAAGGAAGGAATTTTTCTTTTTCTTTTTGGTTTTGCTGACCAGAGGAAGGGAAATTAAAAGGGTTGTAAATCAGATGTCACTTTCCGGAAGTAATCCATAAGTACAAGCAACTTATACTTTGATTTTATAAATTCAATAATATAGCATAAGTTGTGAGAAAAAATTTTAATATTTTTTAAAAAATAACAATAAAAATAAATAATAAATTTTAAAATTTTAAAATAAAATATTATCTATAATCATTTAAATTTATAAACTGAAATTTATTATATAAATAATAAACTGTACCTCCCTCGTTCTCTGGTTTTTCTTTTTCCAAAATTTCCGCTAAAACAGGCGGACCTTCCACGCCAAACACATTGTCTCCACTCTTTTTGGCATAAGTCGAAAGCAAAAGAAACCTTCCAAGTCTCATTTAGCTTAGCAATTCACCGAAGCAACCCAACCCCCATTTCATCATTAACAAACACGCCCTTAGCTCACTCTCTCTCTCTCCCTCATTCTCTCTCCTCTTATAATATCTCATCTCATCCAGGATTTGAGTATTTCCCAGAAAATCTGGAGACCCCTCTGTTTACTCTGGAGTGCATTTATTATTTTGATTAGTTAAAAAGGGGGAGGAGGAAGCTATGGCTGCTTTGAGTGCTTCTATGCTCCTCCCACCTAAGCTGAAGCCTTCAGTGTTGGAGGATCAACCCACCTCTGTTTCTCTCTCTAGATCAAGCAGAGCACCAGCTAAAACCAAGAATGCCCACTCTCTCTCCCCTGTAATTACCCTCCTCTTTTTTCCTATGATGATTTTTTTGTCATGGGGTGTCTAGGTTTTGATGGTTTTAGAATCGACCTCTTTGCATGTAAGGGTAAAGTTGTCTACATTTTACTTTCTCCCCCGACCCTGCTGGGTCGGGATCTGTAGTAGGTGTTGGTTTTCATCATGGGTTTCTTTCTGGACTTTTGATGATTTTTCAGGTGTTGTTGTATGTTTATTAATTTGATTATGGATCTGGGGATCAGGTGATGAGATTGTTTGGGCCAGCAATATTTGAAGCATCGAAGTTGAAGGTGCTGTTCTTGGGATTGGATGAAGAGAAGAACCCAGGAAAGCTTCCCAGAGCTTATACTCTTACTCACAGTGATATCACTTCCCAGCTCACTTTGGCCATTTCTCAAACTATTAACAATTCCCAGGTATCTTTCTCTCTTTCCCTTCTTCTCCCTTCTTTTTCAGAAATCCCTAATTTCACCTATTGATAACTGTAAAACATTGTATTGCTGTAAACTGTAAGGATATTATAGGAGTTGCTGTAAAAGGAAATTTTATTATTGGGCGTAAGATTAATGTGATAAAAAAAAAAAGAAATTTTAATATGGAGTCTTGTGATATGAGGAAAAGATAAATTTAATGTGATGTTTTTGTGTAATTTTACAGTTACAAGGATGGTATAACAGATTACAAAGGGATGAAGTAGTAGCAGAATGGAAAAAGTAAGAGGCAAGATGTCTTTGCATGTTCATTGCCACATAAGTGGTGGGCATCTCCTTTTAGACTTATTTGCAAAGCTTAGATACTACATCTTCCGCAAGGAACTCCCTGTGGTAATTTTTCTCTCTCATCCTCATCTTTTTTGGCCAATGAAAATTTACATAATTATATATTTGAAAATTAAGTATTGACATTTTATTACTATTGAAAAATAATTAAAAAAATCCATCACATCTTATCAATAATAAATTAGTATCTTTAAGAATAATTTTTTTAACAGTTTACTGCTCTAAAAATTTTAAAAATAAGATATATACTAAACTGTTAAAAAATATATATTTTAGGATATTAATTTATTATTTATAAGACCTAATGAATTTTTTTAATTATTTATCGATATAATAGGGTAGTAAAGTGTTAATAATTTTTAAAAGATTTAATAATCCGAAGATGTTGTGAATGGAGTTTTGAATAAGTTTCCAATTAATGGTCACAAACAATACCCAAAAAAGCCAAACTAATGTGTACGTGTCTCGTACTTGGTGAAACATATAGAAGTCATATTTACATAGTTGTACATATTGACTTACATGAAAGGTTATAGTTACGTATATACTACATTAAAAGGCATTGACTATTCATGTATAATGAGAAAGCTAACAACATATGTTACTTAGTGGAACATTTTGTTTTGGCTAAATGTAGCTTTGAACTTTGAGGCAGTACGAGTTCAATCGGTTTACGTTATTTTTATTAATGTTTCCACTTTTAGAAGTCCTAGGAGATAATTATTGTTATAGTAATATATTTTTATGTTTAGATTTTAAGGTAGATTTAGTTGTCCTTATAAAATTGAGTATCTCATTGTTGGTCTCATTTTTGTCCTATTAGTATTTCTGTCCATAGGAAGATTGATTTTGAATTACTCATATATATTTCGATAAAAAATATTTTGTGAGTTAAAATTTGGAATAAGTAAGAAAACAAAAGTTATAGATACTAATCCCGATATAGTAATCAATATTGACGTAATGTCGGATGCTGCCACCTATTAGATGAGTTAGTTTGATTCCGGAAAAACCGAGCGAAGAATCTTGAAAAAAAGAAAGGTGGCTAGGATCCAATGTTGAAGTAGGTAGTCGTATAATAGCAACTGGACAAAGGAATTTGAAACGTGTGAAATTGAATGAAATGGACATATATGAATGAATGAATGTGATGATGATGATGCAGGTACTGAAGGCATTTGTGCATGGGGATGAAACTCTATTCAACACCTACCCACAACTGAAAGAGGCTCTGGTTTGGGTTTATTTCCACTCAAACCTCCCTGAATTCAACAAGGTTGAGTGCTGGGGGCCTCTCAAGGACACCATGGCCCCCACCACCTCCAATCTTGAAGATGAACAAGAAGAAGAGCCCTCATTTGGAAGCAACTATTCATCATCATCATCATCCTCATCTTTATCTTCAAAATCAAAATCAAAATCAAAGTGGGAAATTGAAATTGAAATGCCAGAGCCTTGCAAGGAAGTATGCAAGTGTTGTTTTCCTTCAACAAGCTTAATCTCATGGTCTCCCACCTTCTCACAGGTGGAGCTTCCTAATGGGGGTTCTCTCTCTGCTGGGACTGGGACTGGGACTGGGACCGGGACCCATCAAGGCTTGACTACTCAGCACCAGCAGCAACAGCAACAGTGAAGTTGATTTTTATTGGCTTACCCCCATTTTTTAGAATATATTTTTTATTTTTAGTTTTTAATTTTTGGGTGGTGGGTAATGGGTATTGGGTGGGTGTGTGTGTATTTGTCATGAAGAAATTGGACATTATTGTACATAATACTCCAAGACAGTAATGTGGAAACTCATTAGAAATTTTAGATATGAGTGTCTACATTCATATATTTTAATATATCAACATTCCAGGTGGGTGGTCTACTAAGCATTTTTTTTCTTCAATCAAGTAATCAAGGGGCTAATAATATAGATTTGATTATTAAAATAGAATCTCCAAGTCAAAACATAAAAAAAAAACCCTAAATCCCCATTGATGGTTTTGTTATATGAGTGTCAAAGCTTTGTATTTCAAGTGTCTCTCTCTTTTAATATTAATGGAAATGTTTGAATCCATCCAACGAGCCCCATCTCCCCTCATCTTTTTCTCAATGTTTTAGTTTTTTTAATGTTTTAACAAATTCGATTATTTGTGTTTGATTTTTAGAGTCAGAAGTGTCATATCTTTTCTTTGTGATTTTGATGTGGTTGTGAAAGATTTCTTTTTTTTTTTTTTTATTAGTTAGTTTGATAGTTGTCTTTAATCTCATGTTAGACGAGTTAGAAATTAGGCTTCCCACTCATTGGCTAAGTTTGCTTTTATGTAAGTAAGAGAAGATTTAGGTTTGCATACGACCCAATGAGATTTCCTCATATATATATATTAATGGAAAAATTATCAATGCATTGAGACCTTGGTTCATATTCAAAATATATATATATATATATATATATATATATATATATATATATATATATATATATATATATATATATATATATATATATATATATATGGGTGTCTCAAAAAATATATCAAGTTCATGATATATATGATATATATATATATATATGGGTGTCTCAAAAAATATATCAAGTTCATGATATATATGTAGTCTACTAAGCATTTTTTTTCGTCAATCACGTAATTAAGGGAAAAATTTTATAAGTTATTAAAAATAATTGTTGGTCTAATAATCTACAGTTTAACTCAAATAAATATAAATTTTAATATTAAAATAACCCAGTGTTAAGAGTTGATAAAAAATATAAAAGAAAAAGAGAAAGAAAATGTTAAGAGTTTGTTTGGCGGGACAAAGTAATTGGACATTGTGAATCTTCATGATGTATTTTGAGTTCAAGTTAATTTCAAGCAACAAGCATATTGAAATTATTATATTTAGATTAATAATATACATGGAATTCCTTTTTTTATGTAACTATTTTTGTTGATTCTTTGAGCTTATATAAAAGTTCATGATATTTATGTAGTTCCACATGATTTATTTCACTCTATTTTAATTAATTCCCTAAACAAATACATCACTTAATTAAACAAATAATTGATTGCAAAAATGTTTTCAAGCTTACCCTTGTCCTTCAATGATGAAAGTTAACTCGCAGATGAAGGATCATGGGTGAGAAGTGAGAGAGAGAAGATACTTGCATCGTTCGTAAATGAAACAAATGCACGATCTTTAATTTTAGTCAAATAAAATATCATTCCTTTAAATTTCAAAATCAATGAAGGGTAATTGGGAAAAAATTTATTACTACACAAATTGCTCACTGAAATTGTTATGTCAATAGAACAACTAATAAAGTTCAGGGACGTAAAAATTAACATAAAAAGATGAGATTTAAATAATTAATGTAGCATAGTTTAAGATGGGTAAAAATTAATAAAAAAAGTGAGTGTTAAATAAATTAATGCATTAATACAAAAAAGATGGGTAAAAATCTCAAACTTATATTCTACCTAGGGATCAATAATTTACCCATATAATAGAGTAAAATTGGCACGCCTAATACCTTGAGCCGAAAAAATATACTTTCTCAATCCCGTAAAAGTTAAATAATATCTCCTTACTTTTTGTAGTTTTTTAAAATTTAGCAAATTTTAAGGATGGAGAATATAAACATTACGCTCAATAGAAATTTACAAAAAAAAATTAATGATAAATTGAGGACATCCATGTCTACTTGACGTCCCAATTTTAATGTCAGTTGTCATAATTTGCCAGTTGTGTTTCCGAAACAATGAAAAAAAGTAATTTATATTTTATGAAAATTGATGTTTCAAGTACATTTTTCCCATATGATCAATGTGTGTCCTTGCAAATTGAGAATGAGAGGCTATGCCCTTATTTTTATTTTTATTTTTATTTTATTTTTGTCTTTGCTTGACCAGTTGTTTTTCAGAGTTTGTGTTATTATTGTTATATATACCCTACAACCTAACTCATGTGGTTCTCGTAACACCTGGTTTGTCATTGTGCCTGGTGCTTTGTAGATACTTGGGTGTCATTTAAAAAAAAAAAAAAAAAAAAGAAGATATTGGGATCTGAAAAAAATTTGTTATAGAGTTTCTTAATTACATATTCTTATGATAATTTTGTTTAGATATTGTCATTATAGAAACCCCACTACCTATGAAGTGATTATAGTGACCAATAAGGTCTTGGTTTAATGACTAAGACTGAAGTTTTGAATATATGTTAGATCTCATACTTAATCCCATAATTTCTACTATTGTAACTCTTATGGATCCAAAAAAGAAAAAAATATACATAATGTGACTCCGCGAAGTGAATTTGGTAAATATCTAAACAATTTTAAATTGTTTAAAATTTTTAGATATTCATGTTTTTGTGTGTGAAAGAGGAAGGCTTGGTTATTTATTTCTTAACCTTTTTTTTAAGATATTTTTTTTGAGAATAACCTTTTTTTTTTAATATATTGATGACTTGAAATGAATTAATATTTTATCCCTTTTCCCTTTTATTTGAAAATATATAGATATTCTTTCTCCTCTGCAAATCCTATTATTGTGTCCACGATATTTTTCTCTTTTTAGATTGTTGGGTTGTTACTTGGATTAATACAACTGGTGGTAAGCTTCTTTTACTTCAATTTCTTCAATCGAATAAAGATGTAATGGTTGTTGATTCGATTAGAGGGTATATTTTTGATATTTTTATCAATTAGTTTCATTGATTTTGGTTGGGAATGATCCAACAATGAAATTTTATATAACTTAATCAAAGTGATATTTTCTTCAGATTGGATATATATTATATCACACAAATATATTCTATATAATTATACAATAATTTGTTTATGTTCAGGAAAGACATATTTGAAATTGGAAAACACAATTTGTTGTCATATTGATCCTACAAGTATAGAGTCAAAAGGAAGGATATTTGTCATTAATTTTATCGAAATAGATATCTGTTTTGATATTTTAGAATTATTTTTGTAAGAAAATTATCTTTGTAAATATTGTATGCTTTTTATTAATAAAATTTTCCTTTTTATAAAAAAAAATTGTAGATATTGATGAATTGAAATTGAAATACACAAATATACAACTTTATTTTTAAAAAAACAAATAACAAACAATTTAAATAGCGCTTTTGGCTTCTATTTAATAAAGTCGACCTATTGCAGTCCATAAGAGCTTATAATTTTTCAACTATAAAATTAATATAGCAACAACGCGCGGTCATAGCTAATACTCCATAAATTCAAAGCAATTCTAGAAATTAGGCTAGAAAAAGAGTTTGAAAGCCCTTCCTAACAGAAGGGATAGTGGCTGGAAATGGGCAACCAATTGTGGGTAATTGCTAGATACCAAACTTTAGGTATACATATGGAATCCAATACATAATGTCAAATTTCCAAATCTAATTATACTCCCAAGGCAATTGAACTCCCAAGTTGCAGATTTTACAGTGAATTCACCACTTCTAGTAATACCGTAACTGAAAGAATCCTATATGTTCATAATATGAATTGGAAAATTGGTACATGTTAGCCTATGCATTTGAAATAACGTCAATCAGACACATATACATGAATTTAACACATGTTTAGATATCGATGAAATAACATAAATAATTTTGTACATATATACATGAATTTAACATGTATTTAGATATCGATGAATAAAATAAGCAATTTTGTACATGTAATTACATGTGTGTAAAGTGCATTAACTATATATAGACTACTTATTGCTCTATTAATCTCATTTACTTATTTTTTAAAACTTTTCTAAAGATATTTTTGGGGGCTTCCTGTACTTCCATTGCATAAAACTTCGTCTGGAAAAGCTGGTTGAAGATCACGATTCACGATTCACGAATCTTTTTAAAAATTAATTTTAGTGAAAAAAAGAGATTAAATTTGTTAAATAATGGATTATGGAGTACATGATCACATAGATTGGTAGGTGATTAATGATTGATTTTTTATACATTGCAACTTATAATGGTAGAGCTTTATTGCTAATGTCTTTGCTTCACCAACTTTATGAAAAATAAATAACATACAAACTTTATAAATATACATATTAACATATCATACGTGAATTCCTAATTATTTTGCAGTTATAAAGTCAACTGTATTGATATCAACTTTTGTTAATTGTGAATTTTAGTTAAACACATAATAATATCAATTTATACGTTATTCAATATTTTATTCGAACAAATTAGATCAAATGATAGCTTATTAATTTTATTGCTTTTAGTTTCGGATATACCAATAAGAATCCTTGTACTGAGGATGTCCCATTAGGTTGGAATTTATTATAACATTGGTAAGCAAGGTCATCTAAATGTCAATGTCTCTATACTCTAAATAGGCCAATGTCTCATCCCTCATGAATATAGATATTATTCGTCGAAAAATATTCCTCAGATGAAATGACAGTTCACTCCACACAAACTTCAAGACCAGGGTCATGCCCCTGGATCGGGATCACCATTTTATAACTGAGAGAGAGAGAGAGAGGACTACAAGCCTGAGTATGAGAGGTTATCTCTAGTCTTACATTTACAAAATTGGACAAGTATCATCATGGATGAATATTCCTTTTCGCCAACCACCACAGCAATCGCCGAGGCGGGGGAGGGGGTGAGATTTGCTAGAGGTTAATGCGGGCAAAACTCCTTACTCTGTACATGTAAATATATACAAAGGTTAATTGCCTTGAATCAAAACTGCAATTTGCTAGAGATTCTTAGGGCTTGTTTGAGGGAGACTAAGTTCCAAACGTCCTTGTCCCTTTTTCTTTTGGGTGTTGTCTTGGCAATATGAAACCTGTAAGAGACGAGAAATCTCGTGTCGCTGATCAGGCGACAGTTTGGACTTTTTCAAAAGTATTAGCCTTGAACATTTATCATCGGATTTGACTTCTTCCAAGTGAGAGAAATCCAAGCTCGCCATCAGTCTTCTGCAGATGTAAAATAATATCAGCAACCAAAATGGACATAGAAGGTTTTGCAAAAACTTGAGGAGATTTGAGAAGGGAAGAACCAAAGCATATTCCCCACAAAGCTAATTCTTTTTTACAAGTTGACAGATCGGGTCTAATATGGGTCAGGCAAACTGGACGTATTCATAAAATCCAGCCAAACTTTTACCTTCACACATAGTTCATCTAGATCGGATACAATCCAGCTCAGAATTGGGTTTTTGAAGACATAGAAATATGAAAACTCCTATGTCCAATTCCCCAAAAGTCAAGGTACACCCAGTTTATTTGGGGATGCACAAATTTGGCTATTAGTCAGACAAGCCTTAAAAGAGACAGAGGAAAGGACGTGAATATGCACAGATATTCATTACATGCTGATCATTACAGGAAAAATTGCAGCATACTTGACAGATACTAATGTACTTGTAAGAGATCCATCTTCGAGATGCCTTACTCAGAGAAAGCAAAGATCTCCATCATACTCTTTCATGACCAGAAAGATCCCTGATTATCAATTAGGGTCTCTAACCAAGCATACTAACCTGAGAAGTAGAAGATGGGAAGACATTCCAGAATCTGAGTGTTTCATCTCCCGCCCGGTTACAATTGACTGACAGCAGCAGCAGATCATTTAACATGTTAGAAGATAACATAATGTATCATGAAATTGGGAGAAATTGCTCAATTGATTATTCATTAATATCCATGAGATAACTTTAAAAACATGAGAACAGCTTAACTGAAAGCAGAAGTGAAGGACAATTAGGAATACCTGCCCGTCAGGTGAACTAGCAAGATAGAGAACTCTGTAAGTATGCCCTGTAAGAGTCGCCAACTGCAGAAGGAGGAAATTATTACAGTGAGAACAATCAAATTTTCACTTTCAAGAATTAGCTATAGGAATAGCCTGAAATCATAGTACCTTTGACATGCTAGGATATCTCCAAACAACGATCTGGTTTTGGGAGTATCCATGAGTGCTGACAAGTTCATTAACATTTTTAGACCACACAAGATTGCAAACCTGCAATAGAAATATAATCATCAGTCCATCGTTGCTGAATACAGAGAGTTTTGAAGGTATCAATGCACAAAAGCAATAGCTGTTCTAATTCAAAGGCTGAATACACCCATTAGCAATAACCTGTCACATTTTAGCCTATTTCGATTCGAATAGTCAAACTGATTATCAAAGAAATGGATGAAGTTGAAGGAATAATGGCCAAGCCAAAAGCCTCAACTTCCAGGCATGAAGTATGTTTTCAATAGTCAAGCAGATGTTGGAAAGTCCCGCAGGCAATGGGTGCAATAGGAGAGGGGATAGAATTTGAAAAATTACAATGAAGTTCAAATAGAAGGAATGACAAAAAGGGTAGTTAAGTAAGCAGCCAAAAATTCAAATGGGTAATGGCACCTGACCTTGATTGGCATTCCTCTAAAAATCTAAATGAGATAAATAAATGATGGAGGCTTTCCAAACTGCTGCTGAAGGTCCTCATGAATTGATTTTTTTTTCATTGACAGATGTCTCTGTACATCTAATTGTATAACTCATGCTTTTGATTATTCTCCTATGCTTGCCAAAACATGCATTCTATCCTCTTCTCAATTTTAGTCTTTTAATATATCACGACACCAATCATACAGATGTTAAACCATGCTCACCACAATCCTAGATCCTTGACCTAGTTCGAGACAAACTGCAAATCAAAGATTACATTGATTTTGTATACCCAATGCTTCATAATCTAAGCATGCCTCATAAAAGATGCTCTGTCTTTCAACAACTAGCACTCCTTCAACAGCCCACTCTTCCATTTTCCACAGGAGATATCCTAAATCCTAATTTAAACTTTCAACACACCAGGAAAAAAATTTAGGGAACAGAATCAACCATGTGAGTATATCCATTCCTCATAGTGTTGATTTTGTGATGCAAATTTTAAAACTCGAATGCTCGGTGGACTACATCAATATAGCCATTGAGATTTTTATGTAGCTTATTTGTTATAAAGTAGGCTCCAATAATGAATGCCTCTTTGTAATTGAAGGATAAGGCCCCTCCCCTCTAGAGCTTCAGGAAAATCACAACACCAGGGTAGCACTATGGTATGGTATTGTAGAATCAAGATTGAGAGTGTCAACCAAATTTGAGCGACTCATATTCAAACGAAAGTAAATATATTCAACACCAAAATCCCATTTTGCAGGCAGATGAAAATGTAACTCTGTACCAGCACTATTTCACCGCTTCTAATCTACAAGAAGGGTTTTCATTAGGTGTCACTGCTTATCTAGGCTGTTCGAATACAGTGCTACATATCGTTACTGGTAGCTTATTTTGCAAGATACCCAGCTTCTAAAACATAGATCACGGACAAAGGGTATCTGTCGTCAAACCTTCAACAATGCGGCAGCTGTCAGCAAGAACAAAATCTACGTCAAGTGATGCTGCCTTTTCTTTTCCCTCTTTTTAACCCTTTTTTTCCTTTTCTTTTTTTTGGGGGAGTGTGCATTTTTCCCTCTTTTTTTTGTGTTGGGGGTGTGGAGTAGATTTTAAACGAGAGTGAAAATGAAGGAGCAAACAGAGGTTAAATGCTGAGTATAATTTCCAATAAGATATGGAAAGACTCAAAGTACAGATCGATAAAACTCCAAAGCACATCGAGATACATAATAAAAAACAGAATTTGTGGTCATTAACCTGACTACCCGTATCCATGCATCCCAACTGTGAGTTTGAGGTAGTATTCCAGAAACGGATACACCGGTCAGCAGTACCACCACCAGATGCTAGAAGTCCATGAAGATGGGGTGACCAAGCAATTGCTTTGATGGCTGCTGTATGCTCACAGTACCTCAAGACAGGTTGAGTTGAATGTTGGTTCCATACGAAAAGCTGTTGGAAGAGAAAGCAATATATACATATAAAAAAAAAAAACTCCAGCAACAAACAGAAAGGCACCAGTTTCATGCAATGTAAAACTTCGGATACTCACCCTATTGTCATTTCCGCCCGAGGCTAATTCACGGTTATCATAAGACCACTTCAGGCCACAAACCTGAATCAAACAAGCTGGTCAGCTTAAGTTAGGCTGTCAAGGAACACGTTCAGCATATCAATAAGGATCAGTCTGATTGATTGACTGGAAATTATTTCCCTGCATTCTCAACTATCTGATTGCAAAAACTGTAGGCCAGAACATTTTCTTCCCATTTTCCTCTCAATAGAAGCACCACTTTCTTATGTATAAGGGTATATATTTGTATACATAAGCAATCAGAAAAGAGATGCAGAGGAGTCTAAGATGGATCCAAATTACTGTCTAGAAGAGGAGTTCGGTCATCCAACTCCAACCTAAGCCACATATATCTCTTTTAAAGGAAATCTCAACCTATTCAAGAAACTGCAGAAAGATAATTTTTCCTAACTGATTACTATAAAATTTGCAAGAAAGAAGTTGTTCAGAATATTTATATAAGAAAAATTCTCCACAAAAAATTATTGACCATCCGAACAAAAAGAGGTTAAGTTCAAAGAACGTCCATCTAAGTCACACCATAGAGAATAATTTTACGTGAGAACACAGCATATCATTTGTAAGGCAGAATGCAGAACAGAACCATTATGATGTAAGGCAGTTGGTTAGAACCTCTGATTTGTGCCCGCTTAATTTACTGATATAATCATCCTGAGCACGTATATCTCGTTGGAATATATTCTTATCCCGACTACCAGATGACAACACTGATGAACTCCATGCAAGTGCACCCACTCGTAAACGATGGCCCTCCATAGTCCGGACCCTCTTGCAACGAGATGCATCCCAGATCTGGAAGAAGATGTACCAAATATTAACTAACATCAACTTGGAAAATTACAGAAGACTCCACATTGTATCCATCTCAACACCGGAAAGAAATAACTTTCAATAGCTATAATATTGATGGTTGAGTTAGATTACGAATGAACTACCTCAACTTTTCCAAGGTTTGTACCAACAGCCAGATGCGTCCCCCTTTGAGCCCATCCTACTGAACAAACAACATCATCAATTCCCAGGTCACATAACTTAGTTACCTGCACATTTGTAACATCCAATTAAAGGCAAAAACTGACATCAAAACAAGAACACTCCACACAAATGAAAAATTCAAGAGCCAACTGCATGAAGAGTTCTAGACACAAGCAAGCATTATTAACCAGGAACCCAAAAAGCAATCAAGACTAAGTTCAATACTCTGTAATCAAACCAAAATAGCGACAAAAATAATCGTTAACTATCAGCAAGCACACAAAAATTTGCACACAAAAGATCAAAGGATATGAACTTACCTTACTAGTGCAAGCATTCCACAAGTACACACAATTGCTCAAACCCACAGCAAGCACATTGTGTGAAGACCAATCAACCAAATTCAAATAAAAATCATCTTGCAATGCCGGTGCATCCAGTACCTAATACATACACAAAACAATAAAAGCCACAATAAGCATAGCTTCTTGAACATTTAACCAATGCTACATCTCAATCCAAACAAACAAATTTTCACTCAAGCAAAAATGGAAACAACAATATTCAAGTTCTTGAACAGAAATCCCATTGCCCACAAAATGTCCCACTCATCAATGGCTCAATTACATCAATACCCTCAAAATTCAATGAAGTACAGTATCTCTTGTCCAATAACTACCACCATAAATTTACAATTTCTTCCAAGTAAACCTACATTGCCCACAAGAATTTACCTTGTAAGGGGACCTTGGGACCTTCCTGGGAGACTTGACCGGGCTATAACTAACACCAGGGAGTGAATCATCAGGACCAAACGGCATCAACGATGGCATGGGCCGCTTGGTCTCGGTCTTGAACCGGAAAATATTCCGGTTAGGCGGCAATGAACCGGAACCTTTAGCAGGAGTACCGGGAAAAGGCGACCCAGATTCAGGCCCGAAAAGGGCGGCCCGGAGGAGGGCAGTATAAGCGCCGGAAGACTCTTCGGCCTTGCTACCAGGGGAGCGAGAATGAGGAGAAGAAGAAGGGGAGGAAGAAACATTGAAAAGAGAGAAATTGGACGAAGTTCTTGAAGGGATGAACCGGTCGCCCAAGATGGTTCGGGAAGGGGAAGAAGAATGGTGGTTGGAATTGATAAGGCGTTCAATATGGCGAGAAGGGGTGGTGGGTTCATCGAAGGAGAGAGAATGGCGAGCCATTTTCGAAGGAGAAGGCTTTACATCTGGCGCAGGTGGTGGTAAAATGAGATCTTCCTCCATAATCGAAGGGATTGGAGAATATGATGGTTGATTGTTGATGGATTTAGAAACCCTAGGAGAGAGAAAGAAAGAGTGGATGAGAGTAACGAGAAGGACAATTATCAGGAAAGCGAGGTTTTTGCGTCAAAAATCAAATGAAGGGATGGGATTTTATTTATTTATTTTTTGGTTAAAGCTGTTAAATTTCCCGGGAAAAAACGTTAACTTTGCGGGAGAATTGGGGAGGCTGGCGGGGCCTAAATTGGAAATACAATTTTAGTTTTTTTTAAAAAAATTTCAAAGAACATTGACTGGCAAATTAGTGGGTCCCACCAAGCACCCACCGATAGTCATCTTTTCCTTTTTTTTTGTTTTTGTTTTTGGTCTCTTCAATTATTAGCTGATATAATTAATAAATCAATACAAATACAATACAAAAGGTTTACTTGCCTTTGGAAAAAATCCTTCCGAGTCGATTATTTGAAGTCGGAATTTGAATTATTTTGACTTGAGTAAAATTAATTTTGGGTACAAAATTTTACTTTAAATTTTAAATTTAAATAATTGATTGTATCTGCGTTAAACTTTGGGTTGAGCTTGGATTGTCTCGAATTTTTTATCAATTAGGATTTAAATATTCAGATAATCACATAATCGGATTCGAACATTGGACAATCAAATCTTTGTTTCAATCTAAAATTTCCAAAGTTTAAATTAAAAATTCAGATAATCGAGTCTAAGCATAAAATTAAATAAATTTTAGATTATGTTAATGAAGTAGTACAATGTAAATAATAAAAGGATTAATGTATTATATTATTTTGGTTGTGTGTTAATAATAATATTTTTTTATTTTGGGTGTGTGTTTTAGATATGCAATAATATTAAATTTAAATAATTATTATTTATTAAGAAGCTCGCAGAATAATAACTTGATAATATAAACAAACAATTCAACATAATACAAATACAACCATAAAAAGTACGATCGGATACCTTGTTTATAGTGTTTTTGGGTGAAAAAAATATGACCGTTGTTACATAATTAATAAAAAAATATCCATTATAAATGGTTAAATTTCATTAAAATATAACCGTTAATAGCTATTACACACAAACAATCAAAAAAAAAGGAAAGGCGATGAAAATAAAAAACCAAAAGAACCCGGTTAGCACTGCTAGTGGAGCCCGCACCCTGCCTCTCTACCTCCCTCCGTGCGCATGTACCACATGCGCGGACACAACCCAGCTCTGGTTGTGTCTCACACATCCCTTCTCTCTCTCTCTTTTCCTTCTCTCGTCCTCCTTTTGTCCTTCCCCGATTGCTCAAGGAGCTTCTCCATGGAACAACTCCATGGAGAAGCTCCACTCCACATCATCCAACCTCCCCTTTTTTTTATTTTTCTCTTTCTTCCACACATTACTTCTATTGGAGATAGTCTTAGGACTCAGAGCATATAAGATAAAAACTCTCTTAATAAATATGTTTTTAAATATTCGAACTTATATTCTTCTTCTTATCGGAGTGAGATCGCTACTATCGACCATTCTAAATACATTAACAAAATGATTATTAACATAATCTAATATAATTAGATAAATAATATTACCTTTCAAAATAGAAGATTTTAATGACAAAATTAGAATTAACCACTTTTAATAGTTTTATTAATAAAAATATAATCTTTTATTAACTTTATATTATCAGATAGAACATGTCTTTAATAAGTATACCAATAATTTTTTTTTCCTGAATGATAATAACATACTTAGTTGATCTGAAAAACATAACTGGGTTAGATATTATGGTCTTGTTTGGCAATCATTTATTGGTTGTTAACTATTACCTATTTGTATTAACTGTTAAGTATTTGTATTAACTCGGTTGATTTAGGTCATGTTCGACAAAATTAACTGTTTGTGTAGCGAGATAACTATTTGACTATCGGATAGTTGTTTAGGTCGCTGATAACTATTGTAGTTTAACTGTCAGCATATACTTGTTTAACTAGTTGTTTGGAGAATATGTGTTCGGTTATATTAGAGGTTACATTAGTTGATAAACGATGAAATGACGAAAAAGAACACGCCTTTTTTGTCACTATTATCGTTATTATTCTTAATTTTAATAGTAATATTGTATCTGTCACCACTTATTATTATTATTATTATTATTATTATTATTATTATTATTATTATTATTATTATTATTATTATTATTATTATTATTATTGTTATTATTAGTTTCTTTAATGGCACTCAATTTAGACTCTTACGCCATATGTTGATGCAATCACTGATTAAAAAAATTATGTTGATGCTGGAAGGGTATGTTTGGAAGCAAATTGGAAACAATACTCTATTTTGCTCAAACGTTGGGTGTGTTCGGCGGTAGCTTTTGAGATAGTGATTAGTGTTTTGGAGGATTTAAAACACTACTTATCTAAAATGTTCGAGCATAACTTTAACGTTTGGAAAACACTACTTTAAACGCTACTTGTTGATATTAAATGCTTGTTTACCGAACAACTAAAATTGTAATAAATAGTATTTTGACTAGTCAAAACACTAAACGATACCTAAAACGTTGTTGCTAGAACAGGGTCTTAGTTGTGTTGCATTAGTCTGTTTGAGGAAAATATGTTTGGTAAAATTAGTTGTTTCTAATAAAGTCTGTTTGGCGAAATTTTATTTATGCCCATAACTAAATTTTATTAACTATTTTATACTTTATAATTATTTTTATTCCATATTTATATTTCTTCTCAAAATTAATTAAGAATTATGTGATATATAAAATTACATTTATACCTTACGGATAATTTTAGTTATGCATATCTTTTTTAAGTTTATTTTCAATAATATATTTGATATTTATGTGACAAAATTATTTATTTATTATGATAGACTAAATTATTGATCGAAATATAGAAAATATTAAAATAAAAAATATTAACTTAAATATTTATAATCATCCTCTATTATTGTTCCAAAAGTGAAAAAATATAAACTAAAAAAACTCATATAAGTGTAGTTTCAATGGTAATTAGCATAACTTCACTAAAATGAGAAGAATAATATTGTAATTTCAAGTATTAATTCGCATAAGCTCATCTAAAAGTTATTCCAAAGAGTTTTTGTAAAAGAATTTTTGGGTAAAAAAACTATTCCAAAAACTCTTTACCAAACGAGTACAATTACCTTTTTGCCTCAGTCAAACAAGCTGAAAAGAACTTTTCGGGGTAAAAAGCTCTTTGCCAAATACCTCATATATGATTAAAACAAAGTAGAAACAGAAGCAAAAGGAGCAAAGAATTAAGCAGTGTTTATCCTCCATGTAACCTTAATAGAGACGAGAGAGGTAAGTCATGGAAATTAGCCTCGGAGTAGCTCTCGTCCTATGAAATCATCCGTTGTGCTATCTTGTGAGCATCCACATTTATTTGCCTTCGACCCAATTGAACTCCACGGTCTCAAAGTTATCCATCAATCCCAAGATATTAGCTACAATCACACTAGCTTCCTATGGTGGTGTAATTCCATTACGGAGGGCTCTCATGATTTCTTGGTTGTCCCCCTCAACTATAATAGACCCGTCTTTCTCGTCTCAATGCTTCCTTTGTTGCGTCTAAGACAGTCGATGCTTCGCCATCGCCACCAATGAACAAATAATTTTTCTTGCACCAGCCCTAGTGACAATACCCTCCCAGTTCCTTTCCACCCAAGCGGCAGATGCATTGAAATGCCACATCAACATTAATTTTGTGATGTTCAACGAGTAGGAGACCACGTAGTATCCGTATCGGTCGGATTAACGGAGGCTGCACATTAATGAGGAGTGTCAATTGCATGGTTGTTGTAGCCTTAATTCCAAGCGTTGCTCGATCCACCTCCACCTCACATCCGCTCACCCAACACCGGTTATGCAAAGCCCACACCCCATCCATTACACGAGTAAAAACACCCCAAACTCGGTAGCCCTATCTCCAATTGTCTCTTTTAGCTTGTTGTTCCCAAAAACAAAGGTAATCCACTCTTGAGTATCACACGGGCCTAGGTCCCGAATGCAAAGTCCCCATTCAGATTGAAACCAAATTCTATTGACCACATCACACTCAACAAAAAGGTGGAAACAAGACTCTCGACCGACATGACAAAGTAGGCAAGATGTATCTTTTATGTTCAAGACCACTGGCAAGACGATCCCTAGTGGGTACGATATCATTATACACCCTCCATATCAAGCATCTTCAATCTTTCACTGAGTTTTGCACTCCGGATCTTTCTCCATATCAGGTTGGTACTCGGTGGCGGAGGTAGGACAATTCTCTATGGGTGTCTTGTTAATTATAAAGGATGCCAAAACATGTATTATAAATTGAAAATCATATTATTTCAACCCCTCAAATAACTTTGAGAAATTCACAATTACAATAATACGTTCAATCATATTATATTTCACCAAATATATGTTCAAATCATAAATAAACAATAAAAAATTACATAGATATTATTACAATATTATCAACTAACTATGAGAGATTCACAATTCATGAAACAAAATCACCAATCACCAATTACCAAACCGAACAAAATTACAATAATACGTTCAAATCAAAAATCACGAATTTATATTTCACCAAATCAATCAAACAACAAAAGAATTTTTGCAATAATGCATATAATTGTAACATTAATAACCAAAAAATTTAAAAGTTAGAATTTGGAAACCCTAACCTTAAATTCAAAATGAATTAGTGAATGAAGGAAGGGTAGGTGTGAGCGGCGCCTTGGAGACAACCAGCATGAGGCGGCGAAGGGTGGGTGTGGGCGGCATCTTGGAGATAACCAGCGGGCAGGCGGCGGGGTATATGTGTGTTGCGAGTGACTAAGTATAAGAGCAAGTGAGAGAGGAAGTGCGTCTAGCCGGTGCACGGCGATCGTTCACTGGGCGCGGGTAGGGCGGCAAAGGGCACTACAAAAACTCGCGATTAACATTGGAATTTAGAGACCACAACAAAATTCGACTCTAATGTCGACAAAATTAGTGTCGAATTTTAAAAAGACACTATTTGAGTCGAAAAAAATCGGACTCTATTAGCGTCCGATTTTAGAGTCGGATGAAGAATCCGACGCTAATTGGAGTCCGAAAATGGCGTCCGACGCTAACTCGGACGCTAACTCAAAAAAAAAAGAAGGTTTCAGCGCGAGACACATTCACGGGACTCCAATTTCTCAATCCCTAACTCTCTCCCTCCTATCCTTTCCCTCCGGAGCATAAGGCTTCGGCAGCAACATCAGGCGCCGAGCGTCTTCGCTCTCCTCCGGCGCCTGATGTGCTCGGTCACGGCGTATCCCTTGCCCTAAACACGAAGCTTGTTCCGGTTGTGCTCTCGCCTCGCGCGACGTCTTCACTCGTCTGCTGGCTTCTTCGCTCGTCTCGAGCGCCGGTGTCTTTGGTCACTAGTGTTTCTTTTCGGCGAAGAGTGTTGCGTTCTCTGTTTACTACCGCTACAAATTCCGGTACTATCTTCTCTGTCCTAGTAATTTGCGAGTCGAGCTCAATTTGTTCAATTTCGTGCCTTTGCTTTGAATTCATCGTTGATGTTTCCGAATAAGGATGCAATTACTCAATTTGTTCAATTTGTTCAATTACTCAATCTGTCCTGGTAATCATCGTTGCTTTGAATAAGGAATAAGGATGCAATTACTCATCCGCAAAGCTATGCACAATTGAAGTCCATGAATTTTGAATTTTGTTTGGCTAAAAGCATTTCCAGTTCTAGTTCAGATACTATCTTCTCTGTCCCGGTAATGGCTTTGGAGGTTTGCAGAAAAGGAGGAAATTTTTGGAGAAATGTGGTCACTGCCTGATATGGGGTTGATAATTTAGGGTGGTGGAGAAGAAGAATTTGTTTGCTCATTAGTCGAGTTGCTTGCCCGATATGTCCCTCCGGCTCTTTGTTACTGTCTATGAAGTATCTAAATAAAGCTCTTAAAATTACCAAAATGCAATAATGTTTCGGATACCATTTTGGTTGCAAAGGACTTCAATTGTGCATAGCTTTGCAGATGATATTATGATGTCTTGCAAGGCTAAACCTTTTAGCATTCGAGTGCCTATGTGTGATTTTAGATACTTCTCTTTATGCTTTGGACTTGAAGCTAATCATGACAAGTCTCGGTTCCTTTGGTTTGTGTGGGTGTTACTCTTGAAATTAAACTTAATTTGAAAAGGCACTCTGCCTTTTAAGTACTTAGGGGTTCCATTTAAACCATAAAGATTGGAAAAATAGACTATCAAATCCTTCTAGATAGAATAATAGTAAAAATTTGAGCTTGGCCTACTAAAAAACTTACTTATGCAGGAAAATCCCACTAATTAATAGGGATAATCCAATTAATCAATACTTGTCCTACTGAGCATTAGCAACTACTAGTGTCAAATTTTCATACCGCCTATGATTCGAAGGGTTGAACAGGCCTATAGACAATTTCTCTAGCATTCGGATAATCTATACAAGGAAGACTAGACCTATTTTCCTGCACACAATTTGTTTGCCAAAAAATGAAGGTGTGGGGATGAAATAATGCTTGACAGAGGAATGTGGAACTTTTAACAAAGTATATTTGGCAAATTACAAATGACATTAATGGTCTATGGATTAAATAGCTAACTCTAGATACCATCGAAATGGGTTGGGAGAGTATTTATAGTTCTCATTAACAATTTTGTCGATGTACGGTTTAATACGAGTAAATAATACCACCTAATATATGCTTCATTAATGCGAGTGTTTGGGGGCTCCTGAACTGATTTCTACTCCTTGTCCATCATCGAAAACTTCACCTTTTCCCTCTCTCTTGCCGTTTGAAGCTTGAGAATTCAGGTGTTTGTCTCTCTCCCTCCCCGATTGTTTCTCAATGCTTTGTCCTTTTGTATTATTTTCGATGAATTTTTAAATGCATATGTTTGATGAAATGCCACAAATAAATCCTAAGTTATGCAAGTATATTTTACCCCTTATCTAAGCACAAGGAACGATAGAAACCAATGGTGGGCGGTGATTCGAGATAAAACCAAGATCAACCATTGAAGCACCACTCAATGATACAGACATTCCAAGAGGATACTAATGAAAATCCTCCTACTTTGTGTGAGTTCGAAGGAGTCCAAGAAGGCGTTGAAAATGAACTTGAGGACATAAGTGAAGAGGAAGCTAATGAAGACGATTTCAATGCTGAAAACGAGGATGATAATTTTTAAGGGAAGGCGAGATGAGCCAGTCTTTTATTGTATAATGACATTGATGATGACATTGTAGCTAATGATGATGATGATTTTTGAAGTAATATTGTAATCTCGTGACATTGATAACCAAACGATCTATGTTATGATTTTGATTTATGTTTTGATTTTTTTGTGTATATTAATTTATTTTGAATATATATACTTAAATTTTCTTTGCATGACATTATTTGTTGTATATGCAAGTATGCCTCGAACAAAAGGTTTTGCGCTAAATCATGGTGCGCCTACTTCGGTTCCGATTCCAATGTTGGGGCCGATCAAGCTATAGTCCAGGCTCAATCATCATCATCACAGGGAGATAGCTCACAACAAGGGGCAGCTTGCAGGAAAAGAGTTTTGGCAAAGGATGATGATAACTGGTGGTATGTCTCAGTAATTATGGTTTATTTTTCGTATTCTTTAGGTACTTTTAACTTAATAATTTTATTGCAGGTTCACTAAGTCGAAGTTGTCACGAGCTATATCGGATGATATCAAGAGTTTCTACAATGGCCAGTGCACAAGTTTATCAAATCTCCCTAAAGAAGAGTTACTAACTTTTGTGGAGGACTTTTGAGGTAAAAAACTTGAAAACAATTGGATATATATGAGTATTTTTAATATTTTCAATTTATGTTTGTTAATATTTGTGTAAAACAGGACAAGTATACTTGGGCTCCAAAACTTTCTCAAGAAGTCTATGCAGAGTGGAAGAAGAAAGTTGGTAAAAATTTGAGGAACTTAGCGAGCAAGATTGGAAAAGGCCCGATGATAAACCAATAACTTGGTTGTCGGATGAGGGGCGAGAGAGGTTGAAGGGCCTAAGAAGTACCTCTGAATTTCAAAAAAATCTGCCCAATGCTTCAAGAATAGGACAGAAGGCCCAAAAGTAGGAACCTTACACACCCAAGGGTCGAGTCTCAACCGCAGATCTCACAGTCCAAATGGTATAAACTCTAGTATTTTGGTTTTCTTTCATTTTATACACATAATTTAGTTTGTGTAACTTTATTGCATATTTTGTATACCTAGATCAAGGAAGGGAAGAATCCTACTCCATCCGCATTGTTTGTGAGGAGTCGTAGTAAGGAAGATGCTCAATCCGAAAAGGTTTTCGTCGATGACTGGTCCAAATCTCTGTGGGTAAGAATATTATCTCCATAAATGATGAGTGCGTAAAATGCATTAGATTCTTAGGTGTTGTGATACTTTTCTTTGGGAAAAATCGGTTAATAAGAGTGTGTTTATGCTTCATTTTCGGTTTTACGCTTATGTTTTGGTGTTTTGAGATGTTTTTGCATATTTGATCACCAATACCGAGTATTCCTGGGATTAGTGAGTGTTCCGAGCCTTAAGAAGACCGTTCCCTTCGATTTCTCAAACTTTGTCATTCCGAGCATCCAACACGGACAGCCCGTGTCGGAGGACACGACCCGTTTTCAGCGTCCCCGTCCAGTTTTGACGTGCCAGCATCCAACATGGGCAGCCCGTGTCGAGAGGACACGATCCGTGTTAGAGGTAAATTTTCCCGAGATGATTCGGTTTTGACGGTTTCGCCTCTTGATTGCTTCTTAATGGCTTATTTAAGCTAATGTTCGGCCATTCTGCGGCAGGCGAGTCCAGATTCCTCCATAGTTCATCCTCCATTTTCCCTTCCTCCATTCCTTCACATCAAACCAAAAAAAAAAAAAAAACTTTGAAGATCGAAGAAGAAGATTGAAGCAGTTGCGGGGTTCCATCCGAAGTCGAGAGATTCAAGTGGAGCACTTCAAGCCTATCATTCACTTCTTCATTTTTGCTGTTTGAGGTTTGATTTCCATGTATTGGATTTTAGTTAAGCTTTCAATAAACATGTGTGAGTAGTTTCATTTTTCTAGGGATTTGTAATCCGAAACAATGTAGTTTGATTAGTTTTCCATGATTTGTACTTGAATTCCGCTTTTGATTCAATAAAAGGTTGTGTTCATCATATTCATGAGTGTTTTGAAGGCCTAGGATACTTATGTTTAGAGATTAATCTATCATGTACTTGAAAAGTGAAATAGAATAATCGGACAACCAACCTTTCTACCTAATTTATGAAATTTGAGAAAAGAATAGTAAATTAGGGGATCACTTTGATAATTTGAAATCCTTAACTTTGATTAACTTAAAAGGCATACGAAAGTTGTTTGATAGGTTAATTAGAGGAATTCTATTAAGCATCGAAAGAGCGGTAGAATTTTGTGATTATCGATCCTTGATTTATTTGAATGAATGATTGCACAAATTATGTTTAAATAATCAAACAAATTGTTAGGAAAGCAAATCCCTAGATGTTTTTATCCATTGATTCAAGTCTAGATTAATTTTATAATTTTAATAGTTAGAACTAGTTTAGAAAGAACAAACTCCAAAAACCCGATTAGCTTAGCAATTGAGTAGAGGACTAGTTTAGTGTGTTGCTAGATCGAGTCCTTCAGGGATCGACCTTGGCTAGCTACAACCATACACCGTGCGCTTGCGGCCTGTCAAGTTCCCCATGCTTAAACCTTGCTTGCCCTCAAGTAAGGCCAATAAGCAAAAGATAAAATCCAGCAAAAGAATCACAACCTCCTCAGGCTAGGCAACCATAAATTTCACAAGGAAAAACCATTCAACAACAGCTCATAAGCACACCAAATCGTTTGACAATCGGATGGAAAGAAAAATTTTCGAAAACCACAATGAAAACCATAAAGACAAACTAGATCAATCATCCAAATCATCACCTAAACAATTTATGTTGGCACATGTAGAATAGTGGAGCTAGAAAGGTCGGTAGAACCTCACTTTGGAAATGTGAAAACACTCCGCTCATAGGTTTAGGTTCATACATGGTTCGCTCAATCTCTCTCACAATCATGCAAACTACCATATGCTTGGTAAAATTCTCTATTCGCAACCACTAAAGTGTAACATGCAACATGACAATCAAGAGGACTTCATATGGTTATAACAGGGTTAGGTGTTGGGTAAGAAAGGGGTATTGTACATTTTTGGGAAAAATGAGGAGCTAAAAGCCAATTAGTGAGGAGCCTCCTACACTCTATCCAACCAATCACGCAATACAACTCATTACACCCATTCGACAAGTAACTTAGAATATGAGCTTTACTAAAAATAAATCAAATCGAATATTCCAAAAATGCCAAACATTTTATTGATTTTTTTTCTCTTTTTGTTTTTTTTTGTTTTTGTTTTTGTTTTTGTTTTTTTAATTTTATTTTTTATACTTGGCATTAGAAACATCCTACAAATCAAAAAGTTCATATAACATCATATTACACCTTTACAACCAAGAGGGGAAAATCATCTCATGCTCAATAAATACATATTACCCCTAATCTCAACAAAAGAATCCAAATTATCACCAACACATCAAAGACTCCAAATGATCCAACAACATGTGTAAGAAGCTCCCCTATATTTGGCTTAGATATTAGATTATGTGTTTGGCCAAGGGTTAGTTAGGAGGGTTCAAACAAATAAATTAGGCAATTAGGCTCAAAGGGCTATCAAGGGTCAATAACATGAAAAAGGGTGGCAATTTGGCTAATGTAGCTCAAAAATCAAAGAATGCCTCAATCATGTTGTCACAAAGCATGCACACATGTGATTTTGAAGAGAATTCAAACAAGTTCTAGAGATGCAATCATGGAGGAGAATCACACATGAAGAAAAACATGAGACTAATTGTAATGTTTAGTCTATTCAAGGCTCAAAAGTCTCACATGGTCTCGACCACAATCTCAACTAGCTCAAAGAATTTCACATGCCAACACTATTTTCAAGAAATCAAAGGCAATCAACTTTCATCTATCAAATATGGCCAAAATCTTGAAGTTCAAAAATTGGTTTTCAAGGCACGTAGAGCTATTCATTGAAATCATTCTCCTTGGAAAACGTATTTTTGCCTAAAAGGAATCATCAATGGAGGTTCATCTTTTTTTCTTTTTTTTTTTATGCAAAACTATATGATGCTACCTAAATGCTCTAAATGCAATCCTAAATGCTTTTTTATATTATTTTTATTTATCAAATGCAAAATTTTATACTAAATGTCAAATAAAACATGCTCTAACTTAAATGAAATGGAATTGTACATTATTCATCAATGGCAACCTAAGTAGGAACTATCCCCCATGCTTGGACACAGCATTGTCCACAATGCAAGCACAATTAGGAAAAAGGAGATGGGGAAGAACAAAACATCACTCAAATGGAGGGGGAGGGGAGGCGGATTAGGATTACCACGGGAAATATGCCAATCATGCCAAGCAGATCAAACATTCACTCATCATATGCATATAATGATTTTGATTGGCAAGCATGTCACGAAGTTCAAGTTGAGCATTTTGTATATTCGCACACTCCGAATGAACATAATCTCGAAGGGAGGCTTGTTCGAGTGGAGGTATTCCCTAAGTGAAGCTTGCTCGGATCGAGCGCAGTGTGCTCGGAATGCACATACTCCTTGAAGGAGAGCTGCTCTTGATGGATAGCAGTGAGAAGTGAATGCACGAAGCATCGGCATTAGGCTCGTGACGTGCATTATGCTCGGGGGTAGGGGAAGAGAAGAGGTAGAGGTACCCACATCGGTATGGGGCGGAGGGCGAGGAACTTCATCCTCACCGGGCAAGAATGCGAGGTTGGCCGCATCCTTAAGGGATGTGCGCTCAAGACGAGGGAGACGCAACATACGGTTATTAGGATACAACGAATGAAACTCTCCAGAAATTATTCGACACATGCCCATAGCCCGCAAAGCCTCAATATCGATACGCTCGGACCGTGCACCCTATCATCATGATGGTCATCGGGATTCAACCCTAAAGCTACAAGCAATGACGAGTAACCAAACCCCCATAACAATCCTACCCAGGAACTAGTAGCAACAGGTGGCAAATTGGCGGGCTAAATAAGCCCCAGGATTGAACTCGAGACACATTTCCCGTCCACATCACATATAAACAAAACAATTCGGAGAGACGCATATTATTTCCACTTGTCATCTCTCCCAAACAAACCATGGCCCAAAACTCGATGGATATACGGAATACGGGGTTCCTAACAGCGGTCGCCTTAGTCGAACTAGGATGATAGTCCTGCTCACCAAAAATAGAATGCCAAAATTGCATCGAACCGAAACAATCAGGAACTACACGGTGTCCAAGTCCAAGGTCCCGAGGGAGGGAAAATAAAGCATTAAACTCACTGAGAGTGAATTCATGGTATCTCCCTAACAGGCGAAAGGAAACTAAGCCATGCTCGGCGTGAGAGCCACGCCCAATATCGCACATTAAAAATTCCAAAGTCAGGCTTCTATAGGTCCCTAATCTAATATTCACAAAATTTAACAAACTACCCCGTTCAACCATCCAAAGAAAATCCTCAAGTAAACCCAACCTTTCTAAACTAATCTCATCATAATAATGGGTGGCAACAATTTCACAATTAAGCAATGAATTGTAACGCTCAATATGTTCGGGATGAGGCAAGTTAAGTGGGTTGTTTGGGCTGCGGAGCTTGGTCGGGAGGACTCCCTTGAGTGAACTTACGCCTTTTGGGTGCCATTGGAGCAAATTGGAGAATGTAGACCAAGTCAAAAGCAAAATTTTGGTGGAGAAGAATGGGCAAGAGAAGAGGTGATTTTTATGGAAGAAGGAAGAAGCTTGAAGAGAAAAGGAGGACGAGAGAAGGAGGCGACGGCTCGTAGCGCCGCTGTGAACGATGAAGGTGCCAACGAGAACAATCGAGTTACGGCGCGAGTTTTGGCGAGAAGAGACAGATGCGAGAATTTCACGCAGAGGAAAGAGAAAAGCGGGAAAAAGGAAAACAAAACAAGAAACCGGCGAAATAGAAGACGGTGGGTGCCGGTGAGTAGCAGAGACACGGCGAGAAGAACTGAAGCGACAGAGACGCCGGCGAGAACAGGCGCGGAGAGAGACGCAAAACCCGCCTAGAGGGAGAGAAAATTGAAGAAAAAAAGAACAGATCGGTGAATGTGGTGAGAAATTTGGAGTTTAGAAGAGATTTGAGATGGAAGAAGAGAATGGAGTTAGAGGTATTGCTATGGAGGATGCAAGGGCGAGAGAGAGCAAGAAGAAGAAGAGGCGAGGGTAACTTTGAGGAGAAAGATAAACAATCGGGCTCAAAAACAAGCCCGCGCAAAGATTACTCCCGACACGGGCCGTGTCCGAAGACACGGTCGAGGCCAGTATCGGATGCTGCCTCGAAGTCTCGCGTCCAAAGCCGGCCCGTTTTCAATGAAAACGGGTGCGGCTGCTGCTAAGTAGGAGATAGCACCCAACACGGGCCGTTTACGTGGAAACGGGTAGCCCGTTTTGGTTGCTTGCCTCCCTTCTTTTTTTTCTTTTCTTTTTTTTTTTTTGATAAACACAATAAACGGCTTGGGTTGCCTCCCAATAAGCGCTTGTTTTAAGTCATTAGCTTGACCATATACAATTCATTCCTCATGGCTTACCCGGGTCGGTAAGAGCATAATAAATGGTCTTCACATCAGAATGCCCCACAATGTAAGGCTTAAGCCGTTGACCATTGACCTTGAAAGAACCCGTGGACTCACTCCACACCTCAACCGCACCATGAGGAAATACCTTGGTGACTTGAAACAGCCCGGACCATCGGGATCTCGGTTTTCCGGAAACAACTTCAATCTTGAGTTGAACAAAAGGACCATGTCACCTTCTTCAAACCCCTGTACGAGAATATGCTTGTCATGCCACCTCTTGGTTCTCTCCTTGTAAATTCGGGAACTCTCATAAGCTTGCAATCGCAACTCCTCAAGTTCTTGCAAATTGGAGAACTCGCTTCTCACCAACCGCCTTGGCATCAAAATTCGGGGTCCGGATCGTCCGGAAAGCTTTATGTTCCATCTCTACGGGAAAATGACAAGGCTTCCCATACACTAACCTGGAAGGGAGTAGTGCCAAGGGGAGTCTTGTAAGCGAGTGCGGTATGCCTATAGTGCATCATCAAGCTTCAAAGACCAATCTTTTCGGGATCGATCCACCGTCTTCTCAAGAATATTTTTCAACTCCCGGTTAGACAACTCAACTTGACCACTTGTTTGAGGATGATAAGGCGTGGCTACCTTATGAAATACTCCATATTTCTTCAATAGAACCTCAAGTGGTCGGTTGCAAAAATGACTCCCATTGTCATTTAATAAAGCCCTAGGAGTGCCAAATCGAGCAAAAATTTTCTTCTTTAAGAACTTCATGACAACCTTGGAATTGTTGGTGGGAGAGGCAATGGCTTCCACCCATTTTGACATGTAATCAACAACGACTAGGATGTAGAGGTTCTTGTGAGAGGTAGGAAAAGGACCCATGAAGTCAATTCCCATACATCAAAAAGCTCAACCTCTAAAATCCCAGATTGGGGCATCTCATGCCTCTTGGAGATAGTGCCCATCCTTTGGCATCGGTCACAAGCTACCACAAAATTCCGTGCATCTTTGGCGAGAGTTGGCCAGTAGAAACCAGCTTGTAAGACCTTGGAGGCGGTTTTATCGGAGCGAAAATGTCCACCATAAGTAGTGGAATGACAGTGATGGAGCACGCCTTGAACCTCATCTTCCGAATACATCTTCGATATACCCCATTTGCACACAGACTTGTAAAGGAGAGGCTCTTCCCACACATAACTTTTTACCTCAAACAAGAACTGTTTCCTTTGTTGGAAAGATGACTCCGGTGGCATCACGCCACAAATAATATAATTCACAAAGTCAGCATACCATGGAGTGGAAGAATGCGAAACGACCATGAGTTGCTCTTCCGGAAACGAATCATCAATGGGGATAGCTTCCTTGGGCAAATCTTCCAATCGAGAAAGATGATCGGCAACCACATTTTGCGACCCATGCTTGTCCCGAATTTCCAAATCGAACTCTTGAAGTAAAAGCACCCATCGGATAAGGCGAGGCTTAGAATCCGATTTCCTCATAAGATGCTTGATGGCAGCATGATCAGTAAAAACTATCACCTTGGAGTTAATTAAATAAGAACGGAACTTCTCCAAGGCAAACACAACCGCCAAGAACTCCTTCTCCGTGGTGGCATAGTTAACTTGAGCCTCATCTAGTGTTCGGCTCGCATAATGTATAGCATAAGGCTTGCCATCCTTCCTTTGCCCCAAAACGGCCCCCAATGCAAAGTCACTTGCATCACACATTACTTCAAATGGAAGACTCCAATCCGGGGCTTGCATAATAGGAGCTGTAATCAAAGCTTCTCTTAACCTGTTGAAAGCACTCAAGCATACATCATCAAATATAAAAGGCATATCTTTGACAAGCAATTGAGTGAGAGGCCTTGCAATTTTCGAAAAATCTTTAATGAACCGTCGGTAAAAACCCACATGTCCAAGAAAACTCCTCACACCCTTAACAGACGTAGGTGGAGGTAATTTCTAAATTACCTCTACCTCAGCTTTGTCAACTTCAATGCCTTTATTGGAAACCACATGACCTAGGACAACTCCCTACCATAAAATGACACTTTTCCCGGTTCAAGACCAAATTCACATCCTCACATCTAGACAACACCGTAGAAAGATTTTTCAAACATTGATCAAAGGTAGAACCATAGACAGAAAAATCATCCATAAAGACCTCCATAATATCCTCAATAAAATCAGAGAAAATAGCCATCATGCAACGTTGAAAAGTAGCGAGTGGATTACACAACCCGAAAGGCATTCTCCTATAAGCAAATGTTCCATATGGACAAATAAAGGTGGTCTTCTCTTGGTCACTAGGGTGGATAGAGATTTGGAAAAATCCGGAATACCAATCAAGATAACAAAAATATGAATTCTTTACAAGTCTTTCAAGCATTTGGTCAATGAAGGAAAAAGGGAAATAGTCTTTACGGGTGGCGATATTCAACTTGCGATAATCAATGCACATCCTCCAACCCGTAACGGTCCTAGTGGGAATCAATTCATTGTTCTCATTTCTTACAACGAGTCATCCCCCTTTCTTAGGCACAACATGAACCGGGCTCACCCAATCACTATCGGAAATAGGATAAATGATACCGGCCTAAAGCAATTTCAAAACTTCTTTCTTTACCACCTCTTTCATGTTAGGATTTAACCTTCTTTGATGTTCAATGGTGGGTTTATAGTTATCCTCCATTAAAATCCTATGCATGCAAAGTGAAGGATGAATGCCCTTAAGGTCATCTATGGTATAGCCAATAGCCTTACGATGCAATCTAAGGACTCTCAACAAAGCTTCAATTTCGAAGCACTCAAATTTGCATTCACAATCACGGGATAAGAGGAATTTGGGCCAAGAAATTCATACCTTAGGGAGGAAGGGAGAGGTTTCAATTCAACCTTTGGAGCTTTATTTCCAACAATAGACGACTCACCTTTGCTTCCATTCAACAACTTCTCCACTGTGGCCGGTTGTGGTGGGACTTTTGGAGACGCCTCCAAGAATTGAGCACAAATGGCAACTTCGGGATCAATATCCCTAGTTGTACTATTATTCAACAAGCAAAACTCAAGAGGATCATTAGAGCTCAAATTAGTACTATCTTCCCTTAAAATGGAATCAATGATATCCACTCTAAAACAATCATCGAAAAGGAAGGGAATTTAGTAGCTTCAAACAAATTAAACTCAGCTCTTTCATCTCCTATACAAAAGGACATTCTCCCATTTTTCACATCAATGCAACACCCAGCAGTAGCCATGAAAGGCCTCCCAAGAATAATGGGGGTACGGGTGTCTTCCTCCATCTCTAAAATCACAAAGTCAACAGGTACAAAGAAACCTCCTAACTTAATGGGGACATCCTCTAATATTCCAATGGGGAACTTGATCGAATGATCGACCGATTGAAGGGAAATGGTAGTGGGTTTCAGCTCACCCATACCAAGCTTTTGGGACAAAGAGAGGGGCTTTAAGCTCACACTTGAGCCTAAATCACACAAAGCACGGTCTATTAAAATCTTCCCCACCTCACATGGAATAGTGAAACTACTGGGGTCCTTAAGCTTAGGGAAGCTTGTTTTGGAGAATGGCACTACACTTGTTCGATCAAAGTTACGGTCTCATGCTCTTCTAACTTTCGTTTGTTGGACAAAATTTCTTTCAAGAACTTAGCGTAAGAAGGCATTTGAGACAAGGCATCGGTGAAGGGAATATTAATATGGAGCTTCTTAAGGACCTCTAAAAACTTCCCAAATTGTTTATCATTTTTCAACTTTGCTAATCTTTGTGGGAAAGGCAAAGGTGGAGTATAGATTCTTTGGGGAATTTTCGTTTGGTCATTGGAAGGCTCACTCGCATTTTGCACAATAACATCAACCAAAGACTCTTTGGAGGGTAAAGACACCTCCTCATTCACAACATCATGCAACTCATTCTCATCGGTCTCAACATTCTCAACAACATTTTCAGATTGCAACTCAATGACCACATGATCACTACTAGCACCCTTAGGCCCCACCAATTGTGTCTCACTCCTTAAAGTTACGGCATTACATTGGTCCCTAGGGTTAGGCACCGGTTGGCTAGCAAGCTTACCCGAAGGGTTAGAGGAAGAGCTTGCTTAGCTAGCAATTTGAGTTTTAAGCATCTTATTGTGAGTGGCTGAGATTTCAACTTTAGAAACCAATTGCTTGATAATCTCATCTTGCTTTTGTTGAGCCAAAAGCATGCTTTCCATCATAACCTCCAAGTTAGACTTTTGGGGCACTTGGGGTTGGGTAGGTCTTTGGAATCCAGGGGCGGGTGGTCTTGGCACTTGTTGTGGACCCATAGGATTGTTGTTCCGGTAGGAAAAATTGGGGTGATACCTCAATCCCGGGTTGTAGAAATTAGAGAATGGGTCAAAATTTGGCCTCGGGTTCGGATTGCCAATAAAATTGGCTTGGTCGGTTGGTCCATTACTAGCCATGCCCACGAGGACAAAACAAGGTCTCATGCTCATAGGAATTGCAAGAAGCACATGGAAGGGGAGGGGCAACATTCACATTTAGACGGTCCATTTTTTGTGTTATAGCATCTATCTTAGTAGAAAGGACAGAAACTACATCAACATCAAGCTTACCTCTCGTTCTCTTGGAACGGGGCTTGGACCATTGAAAACTGTTGAGCGCCATCTCGCTCAATCAAGGTGCGAGCTCATCGACGGACTTGCTCATAATGTTGTCTCCCGCTGCCGCAAGAATGGTGGCTCTCAAGTGATCATCTACCCCATTGTAGAAAGCTTGAATGGGGACCCATGGCTCAAATCCATGTTGGGGGCATTGGCAAAGGAAATCCTTGAACCGCTCTCATGCTTCATACAACGTCTCCTCCGGCTCTTGAACAAAGGTGGAAATTTGGTTCTTCAAAGTGGTCAACTTGCTTGGTGGGAAGTATTTTGCCAAGAAGGCACTTGCAAGTTGATTAAATGTGCTGATGGAGTTCGCCGCAAGAGAATCTAGCCACTCCCATGCCCTTCCTTCAAGTGAGAACGGAAACATTCGCAGCTTGATTGCATCCGGTGAAGCCCCGTTCGCCTTAAAAGTATCACATGCACGGCAAAAATACGGAGGTGCTGGTTGGGGTCTTCATTGGGAGGCCATGGAAAGGAGTGGCCCTCACCAAGTTGATGAGCGAATTCTTCAACTCAAAGTCATTCGCCGTAACACTTGGGACATTGATGGCCGAAGGTGGATTAGTGACATTGGGTGTCACATATTGCCCAAAAGTTCTTCTTTCTTCACCAGCCATCTTAGGCTTTTGCTTGGAGTTTTCCTCTTGCTTCTTCCTAGCCTTCTCTAGCCTTTGCTTCTTCCGTCTAGAGCGGAAGGTTTGCTCAATTTCTGGATCAAACTCAAATAATTGAGCTTTTTGCATGTAAGGAGAGAGCACCTTGCAAGAACAAAAACAAAACTACCAACGCAATCAAAACAGAAAAAGAAAATAAACACTTAGTCAATTTGAGAGTATTCGTCTAATGGCTACTAAAAATAGAGTCCCCGACAACGGTGCCAAAAACTTGACAGGCCGCAAGCGCACGGTTTATGGTTGTGCTAGCCAAGGTCGATCCCACAAGGACTTGATCTAGCAACACACTAAACTAGTCCTCTACTCAATTGCTAAGCTAATCGGGTTTTTGGAGTTTGTTCTTTCTAAACTAGTTCTAACTATTAAAATTAGAAAATTAATCTAGACATGAATCAATGGATAAAAACATCTAGGGATTTGTTTTCCTAACAATGGGTTTGATTATTTAAACATAATTTATGCAATCATTCATTCAAATAAATCAAGGATCGATAGTCATAAAATTCTACTCGCTCTTTCGATGCTTAATAGAATTGCTCTAATTAACCTATCAAACAACTTTCGTATGCCTTTTAAGTTAATCAAAGTAAAGGATTTCAAATTATCAAAGTGATCCCCTAATTTACTATTCTTTTCTCAAATTTCATAAATTAGGTAGAAAGGTTGGTTGTCGGATTATTCTATTTCATTTTTCGAGTACATGATAGATTAATCTCTAAACATAAGTATCCTAGGCCTTCAAAACACTCATGAACATGATGAACACAACCTTCTATTGAATCAAAAGCGAGAATTCAAGCACAAATCATGGAAAACTAATCAAACTACATTGTTTCGGATTACAAATCCCTAGAAAAATTAAACTACTCACACATGTTTATTGAAAGCTTAACTAAAATCCAATACATGGAAATCAAACCTCAAACAGCAAAAATGAAGAAGTGAATGATAGGCTTGAAGTGCTCCACTTGAATCTCTCGACTTCGAGATGGAACCCGCAACTACTTCAATCTTCTTCTTCGATCTTCAAAGTTTTTTTTTTTTTGGTTTGATGTGAAGGAATAGAGGAAGGGAAAATGGAGGATGAACTATGGAGGATTCTGGACTGCTCTCTGTAGGAATGGCCGAACATCGGCTTAAATAAGCCATTAAGAAGCAATCAAGAGGCGAAACCATCAAAACCGAATCGTCTCGGCAAAATTTACCTCCAACACGGGTCGTGTCCTCCGACACGGGCTGCCCGTGTTGGATCTTTGGAATGACAAAGTTTGAGAAATCGAAGGGAACGGCCGTTTTGACTGCAAAGATGAACCGTGTTGGTCTTCTTAAGGCTCGGAACACTCACTAATCTCGGGAATACTCGGTATTGGTGATCAAATCTACAAAAACATCTCAAAACACCAAAACACAAGCTTAAAACCGAAAATGGAGCATAAACACACTCCTATTAACCGATTTTTCCCAAAGAAAAGTATCAAAACGCCTAAGAATCTAATGCATTTTACGCACTCATCAATAAACCTTTACAAGCAAATAGAGTGAAATGGATAATTGTAGGGGATATTCATATTGAATGGACAATGGATGATTTCCCTTTTGCGGGAAAAATATGAAGCGATCGGAGCCGAGTGTGGTATTCGGGAGGGGACAAAGAGGCGAGACCCTCTACTATGAGGTGTCGGGTGGGTGGAGTAAAAAACAATCATCTATGGATTGGGTAATTCCGCAACAATGTTCTACGAGAAGCCTCACTGCCTCGACATCCTCTACAGGTGCTACCTACAATTCATTGGCTTATTCTCGACTACAATCACAACTTCAATCAACCCAAGAACAACTTGATCAGCAAAGAAAATTAGCCGAGAGTCATCTAAAAGCCATGGAAGAGCAAAGAAAACTAACCGAGAGTCATCAAAAGGCCATGGAAGAGCAAAGAAAATTGGTCGAGAGTCAGCAAAAGGCCATGGAAGAAGCAATGAAACTCATTCAAAACCTCCAATCACAAGTTGACGAGGATGTCCGGTGGTTCTAACTAATTTCTTAGCATGGTTTGTTTGTTGAACTTTGAATTGATTTGTTGGATAAAATTATTATATAACTTAATTGCGAATGTTCGTTGTTTTTATGAATACTTGGTGGTTTGTGAATGATTGTGCAAAGAATGAATCACAATGTATTTGTGTATTCATGGATTATTGTGTACGGAAGAAGTCGAAGTTTATGTAAATGTTTTGCAGGAAATATATGTAAAAAGGGAATAGCAAATGTAAAAGAAGCTACGGCAAAATAAGCGAACATTTAGTGTCGGATTTTAGCGTCCGACGCAAAATCCGACGCTATTTGAGTCAAAAATCTGACGCTAACCTCAAAAATCGGACGCTAGAATGGAGATGTAGTTGAAAAAAGGGAACAAAATTAGCATTGGACAAAGATCCGACGTCTGTTAGCGTCGGATCTGCCTCGACGCTAATAGCTCAAATCCGACGCTAAATCCGACGCTAATTCGCGTTGGATGATAAATCGGACGCTAAATTTTTAACGTCGAGGTCTTCTGCGTCGATTTTAATCCGACTCTAATCCGACACTAAATGCGATTAGCGTCGGATTTTGTTGATTTGGCGTCCGATTTCGTCCGATGCTAATTTCTTGTTTTCTTGTAGTGCTTTGTGAGGCGACGCCTGGTGAACGGGGATAAAGAAAGAAAGGGACTGAGAGGAGAGAGGCCATGCGCGAAATCTTAGCCGGGGACGGAGTAGGAGTGGGAGTGGGAGAGAGATGGGGGTTTGTGCTGCGAGCGTGGTAAGGCGGAGCCGGGGCGGATATGTGAAGGGCCTATGGGTGTTTTGGGACCCCCATAGGCTCAAAAACTATTTACTGAGTGTTTTAAGTTAATGTATTTTATTTATACATGGGACACCCATAGTAACAAAATATAAATGCCCGTGACAACTTAAATGATAAGGTCTAACTGAATTCTCCTCTCTCACTTCTCACAAACTATATTTTACTCTGCCTCACCACGCTTACGGGCACAAAACCCCCTTCTCTCTCTCTCTCTTTCTCTCCAACTCCCTCTCTGTCCCACGGCCACGACTTCGCGCATGACCTCTCTTCTCCCAGTCCCTCTCTTTCTCTATCCCTCCCACTAGCACCGCCTCATAGCCCTCTCTTTCTCTCGGTCCCTCGCTTACGGTGTTTATATTGTTTTATATTCGTTTATGTTCGTTTACTGCTCTTTTATATTCGTGTACTGCTCTTTTATGTTTGTTTATATTCTTTTATGTTCGTTTCTATTTATATTTATGTTTATATGCGTTTTGTATGTAAGTTCGAACATGCCCTTAGCCTCATTCATTTTTGTCTTGATCATGATTCGTAGGTCTCCGAGCGGTCTTTTAGTTCCTCCATCTCGTCTGCATCTACTTTACAAAAAAGCATTAGGTCATCGGTAAACATGAGGTGTGATATAGCGAGGCAATCACGACCTATTGAGATGCCATGAATTTTGACTCTTTACGAAGGAGCATCCGGAAAACACCTCGGTGCAAAGAATGAACAAGTAAGGCCTAAGGGGATCCCCTTGGTGTATGCCACAGGAGGGATGGAAGAAACCAAAAGATTAGATTAGATTCATCCTTTACTTCCTTTTTTTAATATATAATATTTTAATTTAATCTTTTAAAATATACCGTCTATTTTTATGGTTCTGCTTTTCAAAAAGATTAGATTCCCTCGCCCAAATTATATCATACCAGTGGGTCAATAAAATCGAGTCTATAGTATAAGTATTATCTCCTACATGTTATTGACTAATTAATCCCGACTATTACCGTCTTTTTATACTAGAATTCCAATATTTTCAGTTAGTATTATAAAGTTTATATCATTATTAAACGTGAGATAGTTGTTATTCTAACTGTTGTATTAGATAACGTTGCAAATCAATTATATGATTCCGTCCTGTTTTTTCATTAGTATCTCGTATAATATAACCCTTGAGTGATTATTGTATTTACTTAATTATGAAATAATATGTGTGATCTCTTCATCCTTAGCTACGGGACATGGGATTGGCGGGAGTTCAAGAGGGGATAGCTTTACTGGTGGGCGTCTGAAGTGCCTTTGCTGCGGGGTTCTTCAATTTGGTGGTTACTGTGTAGTCCTGATCAACTTGTTGAAGAACGGTCACTATCCAGATAATTATATAGGTCTTATTATTAGAAACATTTTACTTCTTGTTAGCTTTTTTAATTTTGTGTATTGGCTGGTCGTGAAATGTGAGAGGAATAAAGTCGCCCATGATAAATTAGCTCATTGGCAATCAATTCGCTATGAGAGTAGAGTTTGGTCAAACGATGTTTTTAATCATGCGTTAGAAGAGGTATTGAATGATTTATATGAACTTATCAATTTCGATTTAATGTAAGTTTCCCCTGCAAGTTGTTGATATCAAAATATCTAATATTTGTGATTGATTTATAGTTTAACCACACACATACTTTGTTTTTTTTTTTTTTTTTTATGGCTAAAACCCTTCTTTTAAAAAGACAAAATAAAAAAATCCCCCTCTTGGGTTGGTGTGGGGAATCACATAGATTTTAGTTTGGTGAAGTTAAGAATGCAAACTTGTAGTAAAGTGTTGAAATGCTTAATATGTGGATCATATAAACAGTCCACTTAAGTTGGATATTTTCCTCCTCATGATTACTTAATTAGCTTACAAGCTACACTTACAAAAAGAATTGTAATCACTAAGAACAAGCTTAGTTAGCTACCTTGACTCTACCTTAATCAAAAAATGGAGGCCTATAATCACGTTCAATTATGGGCACTGTCCTAGTGGGTGGGGCAATAGGGGCTCTCACATGCCCAACCATGGACAGTTGCAAAGCCTCGTCTTCGTATGCCCTTCTCACCATTTCCTCCAATTTTGACCTCTTTTTGGCCTTTACAAACATGGCAATCAAGAGCAACCCCAACAAGAAGGCACCCAATGCCGCCCCCATTGAGCTCCCTAGGGCCACCTTCCACCGACTCAGCCTCCTCGGATACTTCGTTGGGCCCGATGGACTCACCGACTCGATCACTAGCCCGAAGTGCCCCTGACTTGTGGTGACACAAACATGTGGTGACACCATATTTGCCAAAGTCACCTTTCCTTGCCCCTCAAAAGTAGCACAATAGGGCATGTTGCCCTTCACACCCCTAGATGTCCCAACCCTAGTGACATTTGTAAAATCCACTTTGATGGGATTTTCACTAGCAACAATCCCAAGCTCAAATGGGTTTGGACTACTCACATTTTGGTCATCATCACCTCCATTATAAGCAAGAAGCCCCAAAATTGGGGTCACAAGCTCATACCCTTGTAAATTGTAATTAGCATAATATATGGTTGACCAATTTAACCCTAACTTTTGCCTAATCAATATGACTCTCTCTACACAAGGGTTTATGTCCACACCTTTGCTTAGGTGAAACTCCCTCATCTGAGCACCATACCTCCTTAGGCTTCCACACCGGAACCTTGCGAACTCGACCTCAATGCCGGAGAGATTTGAAGGCAAATGCACATTGTTGGGCACCCCTGTTTTGAAGTTCTTCTGATCAAAGAGCTTGACAGTGTAGTCTCTAATGGTGAGATCAAGGAGGCGAGCCGATCGAATATTGAGGGTAGTCAATTCCTCCGTTTTTGATGATGATAATGGCAATGGGAAGAAAATGAGAAGAAGAACAAGAATCATCACCAAAAACAGGGGAATAACAGAGCCCATATGTGGTAATGGGCAAAATTAAGGCCTTTTGGGGGTGATTTACAGAACTAATAAGAAATTTGAAGTGGGATTTTCATCAAAAGAAGTGGGTTTCAGTGGGAGAGGTTGTTTGAGAGAGAGAAAGAGGGGGTGGGGGAAGAGAGAGCTTATAGAGGAACAAGGTTGAAACAGAGGAGGATAGAGGATGGAAAGGAGGAAGCAAAGTAGATGATTGTTTTTCCATGGCTTGGAGTTTAATTTGGATAGAATATAGGTTAGTTGGGCCATGATAGCTTTAGGTCAAAAAATTTCCCTCCTCTTATAGCTTTGTTGGGGGTTGGGGTGATCATTTATGGGCCACAAGCTAATTTCCCTCCTTTGCATTGCATGTTCTTTTTGGGGATACCCACTCTACCTTCCTTCCTTTCCTTTTTTTTTTTCCTTTTTCTTTTGGGATGTGCGTTTGAAAAGGTTGTGATCTTTATAGTGAGGAAAAATACATGACACATTTGAAAGTTTTATACATCGTATTCTTTTAAGAAAAAAACTAAAACTTTAAATGTATAAGAGAATAAAGTATGATAAAAAAACTATAGGAATCCAAATTTTCTTAATTTTTCTATCATTTTTTCCCTTAACGGTGATGTTAATATAGTTTAGTTGATTTGATCCAATCTGTTGCATTGGGTAGCTTTTTGGGGATCTGAATGTGTTAATTGCAAGTTGATTTGGACCACTAGTTTAAAAGAAAAGGAGAAGAAATACAAGTAGAAGAAAAAACACCAAGAAAGGAGAAAGTATTGAGGTGGAAAAGGTGAAAAGTAAGGTGGGGTTGGAGGAGGAATGATTTGGAGCGTGAGGGTGATGATGATAATTCATATGCATGATAAAAGAGGAGATTGGGCGTGCTCGGCAGCACCGATCATGGGCTAAGGAGAGAGAGAGAGAGAGAGAGAGAGAGAGAGAGAGAGAGAGGCATATGGAAGTCTCCTCTTTAGGGCTCAAATACTCATTCATGGTGTTGACACCTTGTCTCCCTCACAAAAGTCTTATAACTATCTTTTGTGGGCCACTTGTCACCTTATATTACTCTTCATCGTCAAACTCGAACCCCTCTCCCCTCAATTAATATATGGTCCTCCTAAAAGTATAAGCCAGTCATATGTACTTCTCGGGGTTAATTAATGTACGAGTTATATACTTATTAGTGTAAAATTATACATTGATCATTATACGATTGTACACTAATTAATCCGAAATTACATAATGATCCGTACTTATTGTACATTAATCGATATACAATTGTATACTAATTAACTCCACCGAGTAGATAACAATCGTAGTCCTAGAAGTACAATAGAATTTTCTCTCTCCCCTCCTTTTTTTCAAATTAATAACCTCGAGTTAATTGGTTTTAAATTTATTATCGTTATTTAAAAGGTAGGATTTTCTAATGTGAGCTTATTCAATTGTAGAAAAGAACTCCATGAAATATAAGTGTCAACTTATTTGAATTGTGCTAGTCTCCCCTCTCATATTAATTCGAGTAAAGGATAAGGATAAAAGGGAATATAGGTTATATAAGGGCAAAATGCATCCAACCATATCATTAGTCATCAAAATCAATCTAAGTTGTAGTAATTTTTTCTTATGAGAACGAGCACGTAATCCAATGATCAATTATTAAAAGGCAATCCGTCGTTATATTTATTAATACATGTGGGAATACTACGTCTAAGCCATAGCTGGATTTGCCAAGGTATTTGAGTTTGTCCTTTCAAGGCTAGTGACCGTGTAGGATGATTTTGTTGAAGTGCACTTGTACTCTATCTTGAAGTGCTCCAGTTTCTGCTACTCAAATGGAAACATTTCTATAACATGTTGCTCCTACCTTGAGAAGCTAAGGGTCTAAATATTTTGTTATTAAAATTTTAGGCGTTATATTTATCTTCTATATCAATTCGAAATTCCGTTTCGTCTATCGAGTGAGTTATTCATAGAGCCAATTTTTTTCTTTTTCCACTAAAATTACTTAGACAGGCTCGGGTTCGGTTTGACTCGAGCCTTAGCCGAACTTTGATCGAATAGAGCTTGATCGCTCAACGAATTGGCTCGGTTCCATTATAGCTCTACCCCCAATAAAAAAATATGTAGTTTTATGGATAAGAAGAGGTATTTCTTAAATTTGGTACGTAATAAATATCTTTCTCAATTCAGTTATGATTGTAAATTTTAATTGTTCTTTACATGTAGATTGACCTTTTAAGATTTCCTAAAAAAAACTTATTGATCTTTTAATATTTGTGATGATACAATTCCAAGTACGAGAGTACAAGAAACAAGCATAGATTGGTATGTACATGAGCTTTTTGGTCAGGAATTTCAGATATTCAAAACTCAAGTTTGACATTAATAAGCAAACCCATCAAAGTTTGACATTAATAAGCAATCCCATCAAATTGAAATCAAGGCACATTTTGACCAATTTGCTAAAGTCTCATAATTTCCCATTTAAGCATGCATGCTTTTTCTACCTTTTTCCCCCTTTTCTTCCCTTTTTATTTGGGGGATGTGCATGCTTTTCTCATAATTATTTGAATTAATTCTCAAAAACTTTAATCTTTTGAATTAATGAACTAATTTGAGAACATAACACTGATTTAAGGTTATTTTTTACAGTACGATGAATTTGTTATGTTTCTTTTTTTAAAGAAGCAACAAAAGAAGTGTTATATAACGGAAGAATAAACTGAATATGAGACTTAATGTACTCAATACTTTACTCTTTACCACCGGATCAAGGCCTTTTTGGTTGTTTATGGTTAAATTTATATTAGTTACATTATTCTACATACATTATATATTGTACAAATAAATAATTCTCTTTTAAAATCGTAATTTAAATTCCTTCTACTTCTAGTCGTTTAAAAGATAAAGAAAGAAAAATCAATTTTGAGAAAAAATTTCAAATTTGCTAGATAAAAGTGATTAATAAATGATATAATCTATAAAATCTTGCATGATTTATAAGATTTAAGTAACAACCATTTTAAATGAAATCTCTAATCCAAAATATTCAAAAGGTACTTGTCCGATCAACTAAATTTTTTATCTTTCTTTGCATCAAGAAGGTAAAATTAAAATCCTCGTATTTTCCGTTACACGGTAATTTCAAGTTTCGGTTTTAGATAAATAACATAATACATCACGTTTGACTTAACAATCTATAGATCTTCACCATCTTTTGTATCTCGAGCCACTCTCATTCGGTGGGGCGACGTTGTAGGCAATAAGAGTCTCCCCATTGGAATAAGACTTGAGTTTGAAGGAGAGAGATTGAGCACCTAACTGAGCAAAGGCTTGGCAGGAGGCACCCCAGTTGTGGATCATGCTGAGCCAGTGGTTAGCTCTGCTTCCCTTGACCCACTTTAGCCCCAACGTTCATCACATACACCAATATAGCCAGTATGGGTTCCCTTGGAAGTAGAATCTTATCCCTCCCTGCCTTGGACATGGGACCCTCTTGTGTCCAACGTATCAACACAAGGACAAAGTTTGCTTAGCCACAAGAAAGCTTTGTAATTTTTGTCCCGTCGGGTCGTGTTCGTTGACCGGGAATGTGTTTGAAATTTTAAGTATGTAGGTGTTTTTATTAGTAGTGTCAATAGAGAGAACGAAAAGGTAAGTACAACTAAACAACAAATACTCGATAAATAAATACACCTCACAACTACTCAAACAACTCAGCCGATCTTAGAATAACTCCTAGACAATGGTTACGAAGAATGTTTAATTCATGATATGAGAAATTATTTTCAATTGAGTTTAGATAAATGTGGTTGGATCAAGGGGAAGGGAGAGTTCTATCCAAAAGGGGGAAGAAAGGGAGGGGTGAGGTCAATTGAGTCATGTTAAGTTTGTTGAATATTTAGATCTATTAATAATTGTCCAACAAGGGCAATCAAAATTAGGTTGCAAATATTATTTGAATTAGAGTTTAGTTTAATTTTGTGATATGTAGATTAGATAATCCGAAATTAATAAATTTTAGGTGGAAACACGTTGAAGTTTGATATATAAATCTAACTAGAAAAAGGGAAATTAAAATCAAAATTAGTAGAAAATTTTAATCAAACACAAACTAATTTTAGGTTAATTAGTTAATCCATTCGTTTCAATTTGAACATATCCTAAATAAAAGGTGCAGAAATTAGAAAGAAAATAGCTGACTAGAAGTATGATACTATGATATTCTTAAATTTTTTTCTTATTATTTTCTATTTTTATATTACTACTCCTAGTAATACTATCATAAGTTAAAGTACTTTCATACGTCAAGAATAACGTTTCATTTATTGGTCAATTTAACAAAATAAGTTAAAAAGAAAACAAAATAAGCATTACCTCCTATATGGACATATTATCCTAAGCTAAATTTTTCGGGTTTTTTTAATCTTCTAAATTCAATATGAGTGGAGGCGATGACAACAAATCAAAGACAATGTTAAGTGTCAACGAGTTGAATTTTTCTTATTTCTTGTCTAATTCTGACCATCTTAAATATACAGTAAGTTTCGTAAGTTTAATTGAATAAAAATATAAACATTAGTTACGACGCACTTAAACTCAAAAATAAATTTACATCTGTGAATGGAAAAAAAAATAGTCATTTACTGCCGGAATCAACTGTGGAGCTCAAAATCTTTTCCACCAGTCGCACTGAAGCGCCAGAGCCCACCGGCCCGGTATGGACATATTATTACCAATTAAAATTCTAGTTAGCGGGTTTTAGTAAAATTAAAATAAAAAACACATATCCAGAAAAGACCGAGCAGAACCATGGAGAAGAAGAGGGGCAGAGAGGAGAGAGAGAGAACGGGCGCCGCCGCCGGAGAACCTCCGCCAAGGTCGTCCGGTCGTCCTCTGCCTCCACCACCGGGCCCCCTCCGCCTCGCGCCGCCCGCTTTCAACCTGTAGTCGATCGCGAGAAGGTACTCAGTCCTATCCTCGTACTCTTCGTTCCTTTTCTTGTCCTCTTTTTCACTTAATTGTTGAGGTTCGATGCTTGGGTTTCGTTAGTTGATGAATATTTGTTTGTCTGAATCTTTTCTGAGTTCATGAATTTGGAATTTTCTTGTTTAGGGTTTAGGGTTTTGGGTGGTTTGAAAGGATTGGTTTCTTTGCCGCTTGGTTTGCTACTTTGCTGTTAGATGGGTTTTTAGGTCTTTTTGGACAGGAAAATAAAGGAATTGTCTGTAAAGTATAATTTTTCCATCAATTCTTTCACTCTGTTTCCCCTAATTTGGTGGTTGGGAAGGGAGGGGGAGGTGGCGGGGGTTGGAAGATGAATCCTAGCTAATTCTTTTCATTTATCACGTGATGGGCAAACTGGAGAGAAAAAACGGAACAACATTTTCCTTTCATCAATCCAAACATAAGAAAGGAAATTGTCAGTATGTTTTTGCTCTATACTTTCCTTCTCTTAGGTCTTGTTCTTGTTCCATTTAGCTGTAAGGAGTTGTAAGGCTGTAGGGAATTGTAAGCTTTGTTGTAAAGTTAGTTATAAAAAGCAGTAAGAAAAAGTTGTAAGAAGGTGTAAGACTGTAAGTGAAAAGCTAAATAGAATGGGGCTTTAATCCTAACAAGCTGTTAGGGTTTATCGGGAGGTTGCTTTTTGGAAGAAATTATTAAGTGATTTGGTAGTGTGGCATTGAATTAGTGAGGAGATAGTTAGCTGGAAATTCCATTTATCGTCCAACTATCTAAGTAGGGGTATTGTGGGCAGCCCATGATCCATTAGGCAAGGTATTTCACACATTTTGTCAGTTACTTATGTTAGCCAGATAATAAGCAAAGCTTCTAATGAGATCAAGATGACAAATTTCTCGGAAATAACATTAGTAAAGTAGTAAGGAGCTTAGTTTTAAAAGCTCAAGGCGCACAAAAGCGCAAAGGGTCCTGTGGCCCGGGGAACGGGCTTTGAGGCGAAGGCGCGGGCTTTTGGAACGGGGCGCACTTACTTAAAAATGCTTGAAAATCAATGCTAAGCAATATTGTTGATCGAATATGCTAGGTAATGACATCAAATAAGTGATTAGATATCATTGCACTACAAAAATACTACAAAGAGGCTTAGATTATGATAACACAATGAATTCGCTACAATTTTAACCAAAAAAGCAAGCAAAAAAAAGAAAAAATAGCACAAATTGAAAAAGATGGGGCAATTTACCCACTTACTAATTGTCTAACAAAGACAGACACAAGAGAGGGGGGACAGAAAGAGAGAGGGAGAAAAATAGCAAAAATAGAAAAAAGTCCACTGAGGCAAGCAAGGCGCATGAGGCGCAACTGCGCCCTGGCTGAGGCGCAGACTGAGATGGGCGCCTCAGAGGGCTTTTTGGAGGGGCTAGGCTTCAACCCTTGCAAGGCGCAAGGGGTGGGCTTCGGGCTTTTCTGTAGGCGCGCTTTTTAAACTAAGGTAAGGAGTAAAGGTTGTGCATTTTTTACTTCTTCGAACCATACGAATAGCAAGTTTAATCTGATTGGTATGGCTGGGGAAAGAGGAGGAAGGATCAGATGATAGTTTCTATTAGCTATGTTGTATGTCAATACATCACCAGGCTTGTTCTTAAATTGGAAGCACAAGTTATGGGTTGGGAGGATCAAATTTATATAAGGGTTTCAGATTTTCATTTTACTGTTTTGAATCTTGATGTGAATTGCAATTTCAATTTGTCATTCTAGGCTTAGTTTTTTCCTAATGGGGGTTCCAAATTTGGGGGAAGAATAAGGAGCCGCTGGTGAGGTTGACACAGAAATTCAGGGTTAGTAGGATCAAATTTTAGTTAGGCATGTGAATTTCAACTCACTTTAGAGTCTTAGTGTGATTTTCAATGTCAATTTGTCATTCCATGGTTAGAGTTTTTGAAATGCTAGTGAAGAATGGGGGAAGGGAGCTTCTCAAAGACCATTTCAGTTGACAGTATTATTCTTTGATATATGATAACTATGCGTTAGGATGAAGTGTTGAATGCTCTAAGTTGGCTTTCATTCTAGGTTTCTTTCCCTGATTTGTAGACATTTGTATTTTTGAAAATGAAATGATTTTTTTACCTGCTGAAAATTTGTTTGATTTGTTGGACGAGGTCAGTTGGGCTCCATAGTAGCAATTTCAGCCTAATTTTTTAACTAGTGGTTTTTTTGACCCGAAAAAAAGAAAAATAAAAGTAGTGGTGGCATTTTTAGAAATATTAAAAAGCTTTATGGCACTCTGCATATTCAACTTGAAAATGGAGTTGTCATATGTGGTTATGACTTGACAAGCCTTTCATCTCAGGTGTCTAAGACTTATGCCTTGAGCGGAAGTGTTTCAGAATCTCTAGTTTGCCCTATACACTATAGATATGAAACATGACAGCCTTTTGTCTTTTGGGATTGAGGTAGGTTCTGGAGGAGGTTTCAAAGATTTGTGGTGATGGTGGGAATTTTTGGATGAGGGCCAAGGAGAGACCTCCCCTTCTGACGGGTTCGCTATGGAATCAATAGAACACAAAGTGGTCAATATATTCACATAGTGTAGGAATGCTTATGTGGGCATTAAGGGGACCATTTGAAGCTAAGGAATGAGGATATGCAACTTTGTCCTTCTTGTGCGGAGAAGATTTTATGAAAATGGAGTAGGAGATTTAGGAATAATCTAGGTCTTGGTCCTTTAATGTGACGTTGGCAGTGCACAATACATTTATCTACTGAACAAGTTTTTAAGCTTCGATTCAATGGTTATATGGCTGTAGGTTGAACTGCTGGATTCATGCATGTTTGCTTAAGGTTTTGAATACTTGGTTTGCAGCAGTTGATATCTTGTTTTGTATTGAAATTTAGTTGCTGGATTCAGAAGGATATATGTATAAATCTGATTAGAATTTTAATCCTTTTGTAGTGGAGTGAACCCAACAAGGTATCAAGTAGAAACATGTGTAAATCTTGATCCTCTTGTGGTGTATAACCTTGGCTTCTTCGAAGAATTGAAATAATAATGAGATTCACCAAAACCTACTTTTCTTTGTAATGTGGTGAACTTGACTTTGTCCTTGGTTAGATCATCTGTATATTTGCCTGCCATGTGCCACTGTTTCTGTCTGTGCAACAGTTCCCCCCCAACCCAAACCAAGAAAAAAAGTCTTTTCAATATGTTTCTAAACCCATGGAATTCATCTTTCTGCATGTCAAAGGCACAAATTTGGATTTCCTTGGACCCTGTTTGAGTAGTTTGCCCATTGGATTGCTCTTATACATACTTGCTTGTTGTGTCTCTTGTTTGCTAAGAATGAATGTGTGTACTAACTTGAATTTCTTGCATTCTTTGATGCAGACTTGTCCACTGTTGCTTCGGGTTTTCACTAAGGTGTGTGACATCCTTCTGGATCATGGTTTGCATATATAATAAACGCCATGGGCTAGGTTTAATTTACGAATTTAATTGATTTAATGTTGACTGAGAAAGCCACTATTGGTTATGTGATGTTTTACAACAAATCATTTATCATAGAGATTTCTGTTGTATGGACTATGGTGCCATAGTTACCTTTACATTTTCCTGACTGCTGTGGTTTTAAAACTCCTTGGCTATATGATTCCTTATGAAGTTTGCATTGGGAAAAACATCTCTAAAATTCTCATTGACAAACCTGATTAGTTTACCTAGATATGTGGATTTTCTTCTGTTGTGGATGAGTGTTTTTTGCTTTTTTATCCCTTTTTTTTTTGGGGGGGAGGGAGGGGCTGGTAAGGTAGTCCGCTAGGGACCCCGTATCTCATGGAGAAGTTATGGGGTAAGGTGGAAAGGATATACTAAAGTATTTTAATACCAATAACAATGATGGAAAGTTATACAATTTGCTTGAAACTGAGGACATTATCCATAATTGTATATATGAAACAATTTGAAGCATTGCTTAATAAAGAAAATAAATGAGTAAATCATGAAAACTTGAAATCCATCTGACCATGTATTTGTAAAAACCTACCTCAGAAAAAAATGGTTAAGAGTACAAATAATTATAATAGTTAAATAGAAATTATTAAGTGATTAAATGAAGAAATGGTAAATAGAATTAATAAACTTTAAAATGATTTAGGTGACATACTGACATGTACAAACGTTTACTCTGCAAAGCACATTCTTCTTCCCAATAGGCATTAAGAATGTGGATCAAGAGATCCCTTGAACCAAATGATGTTGAAAGGCATAAAACAAGTACTTATGATGTTGGCTTTAATTAGCATTCTTTCTTCAAAGGATGATTTCCATTTTCGTGAAAAATGATAATGAAAAAAGTAATGAGTTAAAAATTCAACCGGAAGAAATGTAGAATTTGTAGATAAGTAAAAGATGACATGTGTGTTGAGAATAATACACTTGATCTCGTAATTCCTAAAAGGGAATGGAGAGCAATGAAATAAGAATTCAATTTTTATTTTTTTGTAAATAATGACACTCATATTTTGCCACTTGAATCTTGTCATCTTCACCATTGCACTTCAAAATTTATCCCTATAAAAAGTTGAAAAAAATATCATGTATATGGAAGAAAGCAAAATTTTTAAAAAAATGAAGAATATGATAAGTATAAAAGTACAAAATGGTGAAAAATGTGGAAGAAAATAGTGGAAAACATAACCTAAGATGACGTTTGCATCCTTTCCACAAGTATGGCATATAGATTTTTCATCAAAATATTGTACCTTTTGATTACAAGTAGAGTAGGCATTATACCAGTAGAAATTTTAAATGTGAATATTAATTACATGTTTGCAATTACTCTTCACAAACTGACGTGAAAGATGGACATATTTCCAATATTTTAGTCAGTTCACGAAATTGAAGGGAAAATTGATGCGATTAAAAAGCAAAAATAAATTGAAAGGGAAATGAAAAAGAGACAGAGAGTGTGTGTATACACACCCTTTCATTTCCCTTTCACCTTTTTGGCCTTTATTTTTAAAAAATGAATGATATTCATTTCCCTTTCCCTTTCACTTTCACAAACTATGATCTGAGAATATGTTGTTTTCAGGCCAGTTTAGTGAGAATAATTGCAAATACAACTGGTATTGACATTGAAAGTTTATTGGTATCATGCCTGTGATTTGTAATTCAAATGTACATTATTTTGATGCATGCCATAATTGTTAAAAGGATGCTGACATTGCCTTAGGGTATGTTCTCCATCCCCCCCAAACATTTTTCACTGTTTTGTACTTTATATACTGATTGTATTTTTCATTTTCATTCAGTTTTTGCATCTTCCCCATATATGATATTTTTTGTTTGGATAAATTTTGAAGTGTGATGGTGAAAATAACTATTCAAGATTCAAGTGGCAAATTATTTACAAAACAAATTGAACTCATGTTTCATTATTTTCCATCCCTTCTAAGTGACTTGTGAGATCTGATAAATCATTCTCAACACCCCTCCTTTTTTACTTGTCTACAAAACTCAACATTTGTAACTTATCACTTTTTTAACTACTATTGTTAATCTTTTAGGACAATGGATATTATCTTTTGATGAAACGATGTCAGTTATACAAGTTGACATCATATGTGTTTGTTTTAAGCCTTCCAACATCATTTGGTTTTAGGAAAATCTACAATGTGACTTATGTTGTTAATGTCAACTGGGTAGCAGAATGTGCTTACCAAAGTAAACGTTGGTACATGTCACCTAAATTATTTTATAATTTATTTATTCTAATCGTCATTTTTTAATTTAACTATTTCTAATTATTTCTAAACTATTATAACTATTTCTAATTATCTTTTTTGTAGGATAGTCACAGCACCCCTCCCTCCCTCTTGTCACCATCTCTACCATAGTATCATTAATTGAATCTAATCGTTCTGACGATGATTCTAGCCTAACCCTATCAATCTGTAAAGTTTAAGCATAACCCACAGTCAGGGAAACTGGGATAGGTGGAAAAAGGAGGGATCGGGGTGCAATGAGAGTGTGGGGGGTTGGGAGGCTGAGGAGAGCAGAAAGTGGAGGGAGAGAGGATGCAGAGTATCGATCAGCTGCAGTAGGACTCAATTTCGGAGCTGGTAGTGACTCCCAATATGAAGTCACCATCCACCAATGGTGTTCTGGTGGATAGTATAATCATTTCAAAGCGTTATTTTCAGGTTGTGAAGATTGCCAGCCTGCCAGTGGGTTCATGGGAGAGTTAGGGTTATTGAGGTTTTGCAATTTTTTTTAGTTCTTTGTTAAGAAATTTTGAGGTTTTTCTTTTTAGCAAGATAGCTATGGACAAATAGGCCACTTTAACCTTTGAATAAAGTTATTAGGTCCTCTTTATTTCTCAGTTATGCTTTAAAGGGTGGTAAATTGCTGTGGGATTAGCTCTGAGTTTTCTGGGCTGTTCTTTGCTTAGAACATACTCAACTAAGCATCAGTTATTGGATGAGGCCTGCTTTGCAAGAGAAGTCAAATTTAAGGCCATTAAAGCCATTCCTCAAGCTATCTTTTCATTGATTTGGTTGTAGAAAAATAGGATAGTTTTCGATATTCGTGAAACTCCCTTGAGTGCATGAAGGCCTCAAGTAGCTTAAAACACACTGCACTTTGGGGGAGGTGGAATTTTGGTCCTCTTCGATTGATGTAATTGATTTTGTTGATAGTTTTTCTTGGGGTTGTGATTGCTTTTTTTGTAACATGCGTGATTTGTATACATTCCTTTTGGCACTTCTACTACTAATTAATATTTATTACTTATTCCTAATCAATAGAAAACATGACTGTTGAAAATTAATGCAAAAAAGCTCAAAGTGCTAGATGTCAAAACCTCTTTGTTCTTCTCATTTTAGAAAATTTACTAGAACTAAGGAGTCTCTCAGTTTTAGGAGGTCCTTCCCCTAGCTTAAGGATGGGGGGGGTTTGATTCTCATGTAGCAAATTTTAGAGGATATAAGTACTGATTACCCCTCTGCTTGGCCTTAATTCTTGATTTTGGCCTAGTATTAAGTCAGGTTAGGAGACCCATCTTACCCACATCATAAATGTAGGTAAATTTACTAAGTTGCTGATGCTCTGGATTGACACGACTGGCACCATTAAGACGCTACATGTAAGACAGATGGGTAAGATTGCATTTCAAATAGTAAAAGGTGCAGTAGGTAGAAATAAATTCTTTAGTTCAGTTATATAAGTGGAAATACTCATGAAAATATTTTGGATTTTTGGGGTATATAGCTTTGTCCTGTGAAGATTTCACGCTCGACTTTTTGAAAATCTTGTGTACTTGGAGTATTGTGTTTGATAGTGGGTTGACGTCCCTTGGTCTCATTTTAATATATATGTGATTAATTATGAGAGCTTAAGAGCATGATTAATTTTGTATTTGGCCCTTTTGCCCATGGGTGACGTCCCTTGGTCTCATTTTAATATATATGTGATTACTCCCCCACCCCACCCCCTCCCCCCAAAAAAATAAAAATAGAGGTTAGGAAGTCCAATCATAATACTAAGTAATTTTGCCACTAATCCATAGTTGATAATATTGTACAATGAACTGCCATAATAGGGTTTCAAGAGAAAGAGTAACTCAAATTCATAATTTTAATTCTTTTTATGTTGTAGATTTCCTGGCACAATAAATTTTTACGTCTTCATTTTCCTCATGTGATATAATTGAAATGAACATAAACTTTCTTTTATGTGCCATTAGATCATACTTCCTTATGCATTTTAAGTTCTCTGTTTGACAGTTCTATTGAACTTTTTGAGATTCCTCTTTTCTAGATTGGAGGTCATCATACCCAAGAAGATTTTGTGGTGAGAGGCAAGGAACCTAAGGATGAGGTTCAAATTTATACATGGAAAGATGCTACACTTCGTGAGTTGACGGATCTTGTACGTAAACTATACCAAGCGTTTCATTCTTAGTTTCCAAGTCTCTCCTCTTTGCCTTGGTCCAATGATATCACCCACGTGCCATACTGATAATGCTTTACCTCTAGGTGAAAGAAGTTTCTCCAGCTGCCAGGAGACGAGATGCAAAATTATCATTTGCCGTTGTGTACCCTGATAAAAATGGACGCATGCAAGTTCGGAAGGTTTTGCCCCTTTGCCTGTGCTAAATTCCTTATTTTCATGACAAATTATCTTGAAGGAGCAATAGCTTGCACTACCCTCCCCACCCAATCCCGCCCTCCCAAAAAGAAGAAGCTAAAAAAATAAGGAAATGTTAGGGAAAAGGAAACAGAAATTTGGAAGAGCAGATCAATTTTGAAGTGTTTGAATGGGGATGGGGCGTATGGTCTTGCTGCATCTTGAGTTTTCTGGTAATCTGATCAATATTTAACACTATGTTTAATATTTTAGGTGGGTGAAACCTTCTCCAATCCAAGTAAGAGACGGCTAGACGACAACAAGGCATTGGCGGAGTTAAATTTCCAGGTAACAATAAAGCTTTGCAACTATTCCCACAATTCCCTCCCCACCTTCACCGTCTCTGCCTGATTTTCAAAGCTTTCCCTTGAATTACTTGCTTGCTATTTTGTAGATTGGAGATTACTTAGATGTATCGATTGAGTAGAGCTGCAGATGCATGGAGATGCTGATGATCTATGAGATGCACTCATCTGGTGCAAGTTCTACTCCTGAGCGAGGCATGTTGCAAGTTTGACAGGTTATGCTCAAAGTCAGCCTCTGGGCTAGTTGTCATCATAGATCATGCGGTTTGGCTTGTTAGCGAGTCCTCTGTCTTTAGATCCCGGAAAGAATTTAGAAAGTGTATTTTGATCGTTTTGCCGTATCGGAATATTAAAATTTTAGTACATGTTGTGGTGCCTTCTATTTTGATTTACAGCTTTACTTTGATCTACAATTCCATGACCATATGGTGCTTTCTGTTTCATTAAAGATCTATGGGTGAAGCTAAGCTCATTTTGATTTACCGTGCAAGATCCTCTGCAAGAGAATTTATCTTTCTCCTGAAGTTTAACTGGAAGGGAGCAAATACATATGCGCTACAAGTGTTTACAGTTCTCTCTGTGAAATACTGAAATTAGTTGAACTGTACCAGCTTGCTTCCTCTTAAAACGACCTACTTTTTGTTTTGAAAGAAAGAGTTACAAAGGGTAGTGAAATGTATAATAAAATAGTGGGGAGGGTGAATGGAACTTAGAATCTAATTTTTCAAGGCTTCAGTCTTTACCGCCCGGTCAAGACCTCATTGGTGATCGAAGCAACTTATTTAGTTACACATTGTATCCTTGGAAGTCATGGGCTATGGCTATGGAATAGGGACGGCCTTATATTTCAAGATTCCTTGGATAAGTTCAGCTCTTGATAATATCCCTAAAAAGAAACACTTCAGCTCTTTAATACGTAGTTCTCATCTCAAACTTGAAAACTCAAGATTTAAAGCTTACAAATTTTGAAACTCCTCTTGACTCCTCTAAATGAATACAAGTTTTAGAATTTACATCTACAATTTTAGAATTCTTTTTTACATAAGATTTTTATTATTTTGCTAAAATTTCAAGGCATTTATAAATATTTGAATAGAACTAACAATTCATACTTGTACATGGTAAACATAGCCATTATTTAAAATATAGCCGTTCTGTGAGAATATATTGGTAAATACGTAAACATCAAATCATATTATTAATTTTGTGATAATACAAATCAAATATATTATATTAGTGACATGCGTAGACATGATAAATATGTTATAAAAAAAAAAAGCAACAAAAAGTGTAGGAGCATCACAGCTTATCTTTATATGTATAGGCGTGGGGCTGTTTCTTGCTTATTACCCATTTATAACATAATTTTGTTACGTCTTCGAGATGTTATTCACTGCCATGTTCGTCTAAGTTATGTCGTGTATCTAAGTCGATTTGGACAATCCTCTGACATCTGAGAGTATATTTAAATTACAATAGTCTACAAAATTAGTGCAAAGGAATTCAGATTATGAATGTAGGGTAAATATTTAATTAGTTGGGTCCACCTTTCACACATGAGATCGAAGAGCCTCTAATAAGATACACATATCTCAAATAATATGAACATAGAATTTAGCTTTGCCCCTTACATCTAGTTAAATGGAACTGTATCCAGATGTACATTTACATCACAGACTTTACAGAAAGTTCCTGCTTTGTAGCAAAGACTCCGGAAGAACCTGAAGATCTCAAACAGCTTCATTCTTCAGACATCTCCCTTCAAGATATAGTAATCTGACAGCTCAATGTCAGCTCTGCATATTTACGTAAATCACTCCAGTAACACATATTCTTGCTTGGATATTTCCTGCAAATGGGGTTAATTTCAACACAGATAAGATGTTACTAGTTAAATCAGAATGAAGAAATAAGGAGATGAGGATGTTCAGTTGGATGTGTGGTTATCACAAAGAGATAAGATCAGGAAATGAAGAAATAACTACTGAGAGTAAAATGCATGTGACATGGCTAAGATGGTTTAAGAGTATAAACATCATCCTAACCTCACCAAAGATGGAGGAGAAAGGAAAAAGGAAAAGAGGCGGAACCAAAAAAGAAAGGACATAACTCAAGCGAGGTTATCAGGCATGACTACATTCAGCTGCATATCTATGAAGACAAGACCGTCTATAGGACTAGCGATCTAGGATTCATGTGCCCAAACTCGCTAAAGAATAGTTTCGTCTCTAGTTTCGTATCTTAATTTGGTACTTGTTTTGTCCTTAAAATTTTAGCTTTGTGGGCAGGAAAGAGTGAACATTAGCCAAGTTATAATCAAAATTTAGGAAAAAAGAGCGTAAAATCACTTCAGTGAAAGGTGAATGCATAAAGGTAAGAGATGTACCTCGACTTTAGGCCTCGCTTCCTTCAGGCAAAGTAATCAAGCGTCTTTTCGAATCATACAATAATTCAGTCCCGCAGCTGGAGAAGATGGTTCATAATCATTGAATCCATTAATTTTCAAAATAACATATATAAGAACAAAATTAGAAACTCTCTAGTTCAAAATTTTTTGTGATGGAAATGTCATTCAATGTTGGACAAAAATGCATTCATAACCACTCACTTGGAGCATTTCAATTTGTTTGTGGTGCCGCCACTTGAAATGGAAAGAATAGTCCCAAAGAAGGAGACATTCTCGGTTCCACAGTTTGGGCAGGGGCCCTAGCAGAAGTCACAATGGTTTAATCTTTACGAGAAAATCACAACATAATGTAAAAATAGGTACATCAATCCTACTGCTAAGGCTAAACATTTGGAAATATTACCTTCAAAATAAGGAAATCTTTCACTATAAAGTTTGTGATGGATGTAGATAACCACAAGATGAAGGGCAGAGCAGCAAACCATGTGAAGATGAAACTGAAAGGCTCCGGAAGCTGCAATTCAGACGAAAAGACCGAATGATCACATGAACAGTAAGGCAAGATTACAGAGCTTGTCTTAGTTGGTACCATCTCATGAAAAAAAAAATGGTTGGGTGATAGATTATAGAAGAATCCAAATAAGCCACTGCGACTCATAATGTCAAACACACCAACTGTAGGTTTAGCCAGTGGCTTATAAGGTATCTAGATCTAGTGACTAGTTTGGCTTTGTGAACAACACCAGCTAAGTCATTTGCCAAGATAATATCAAAAGAGTTAGGTATTGTTTGGCAAATAACTGTTAATTGCTATTTGAATTAGTTGTTTGCGCTAGCTGTTTCTTAAAAAATATTTGGCAAAATTAGTTGTTTTAGAAAAATATATTTGATAAAATTTTATTGATGTCTTTATCTCTAAGTTGTCTTTTAATTGAATATATATATTTTTTATTGATCATTTTATTTTCTTTTCAAACATAATTATATTCATGTCACGTATATAAAACTTACTTTATTTATACAACTTTGTTTTTTACTATTTTTACAAAAGTTATATTCATTATCTATCTAATATAATCTTTATTATATTCAATTTGTAATATGAAAGTAGTAGTACTAGTAGTAGTAGTAGTAGTAGTAGTAATAATCATAATAATTATAAAAAAAAGTTTGGTAGCATATGGTATAATTCCTCCAAAGTTTAGGGCGAATGTATTATTTTTCAAACTCTTCCCAAAAGGCTAATAGGAAAAATTGTAACACCCCTACTTAACGAACCTAATGAATCTGGGTTCCCACCTAGGGCAGTGACAGTGGAGGCTGATGATTCAGATGTATGCAGTCTTTAACCGCACAATAAGATTATGAAAAAGGCTTCCTTTTAACCCATATTTGAAACGCAGCAACTACTGACTATACTATAGCAACAAAAAGGGTGGTTGCTGTAGTCTACATGATAATAATATATAGCTAAAAGTGTGTTCAATATGACTCTCAACAATGTGGAAGCTGCACCTATTCACCTAAAGGCTAACAGAGATCTGAAACAGTTGATTCCAAGGTACCTAATTCATATTTTCTTTTTCGTTTCTTTAACTAGAATCTCAGTAGGCAAATGAATATGAGAATAGGAGCCAGGCTCAGTTGGATGGGGAGGAGTAGAGTTGTCCAGATCAAGCTTTGGTCCACCCTTTATCCACCCTGCTAGAAAGGAAATATATCTGAAGATTAGAACCTGACATGCTAGTTTGAAGGTAAATTTAGATGCCATCAAACCAATCAAGAGGCCCTTTACTAATCCCTTTATTGCTTCCTCCTTGTTCATTCTCTCTTTCAATAGAAAGCAATACAGATACATGAGGACAACATAGCCAAGAAGAAATATGTTTGCTTCTCCCAAAAATTTCTCACTCGAACAGAGTAGACAAGTGATAATTAATATGGAAATCGAGCTTTTACCTCCAACAAGTATGTGATCTCAAATCCCGTCAAATCATCCAGGAAGAAAAACCTGTTTCAAGCCACCAATTTGTTACTATATGTTTTTTGAATAAATATCTTAGTTACTTATAAGAGTGAGCTAATCACAATTTATTTAGTTCTGCTACTCACAATCCAAGGGCCACAACGGCAGCAGGGACATTCAACAGGAACATTTTGAAGTAGTCAACAGTCAGGTCACTGTAGACCTGTGACATTGAAGCTCGTCAAAATGAGCAATGTGAAGTACAAGTAAAATGAGCAATGTAAAGTACAAGTAACAGTCTCATATGAAGCAGGAATTTGTTTCTGGTAATTTTAAGCTAATTTCAGATGTTGAATAAGAGAAAATGAATGAAACCAAAAGGAAGGATGTTTCCAGAAGAACAAGAGCAATGATGAGCAACTAGGAGGACAAAAATACATACCTTTCGACTCCGAAGACTGCATCGTGGACCCTCCACGACAATCATACTACCTTCAGACTGGTGAAACAAAGAGAGAGAGAGAGAGTAAAAAGTAAGCACGTAAGAAATCAAGTACAAGTGACACACAAGTTTAAAATAGATAATATGATAAAAGGGGGTGAAAAGAAATCACGGATCCCATCTTCAGTGTCAATTATGCCTCAAATTTCCACAAATGCAATAGGGCACAAAATGCTTCCCATGACAAATCTCTATTTGTGGGCCACATAGTCTTACGTTTATGCATTAAACTTCTGACTTATGGCTGGTTTGTAAGACAAAATCTCACTAAAGACATATTGCTCTATTAGAAGAAGGTCAAAGAGTAGCATGTGCAGTCCTCATCTGAAAGATGATCAATCGACAGTATACACCGAGAATTTCATTGGGCTGCTTGGTGATGGGATGGGGCTTTCACTTCATATGTCGGTTCAAATAAAAGGATAATCGGTCATCCAGCATAAACTAGGCGAGACCATGCTATTTGAAAGCTGAGAAATCCTGAACCCAGAGACATTTTCAAGATTTACTGAGAAAAAAAGAGTTTAATCCACCCCTTGCTAAGGCAGGACCCACAATGGTCATAATGGAGTTGTAAGTGCTGATCCAATCTCTCTATCCCTCTTACTATACACCATTGCCTTTTTGTTCTCAGCCAATGGGCAATTAGACATTATGGTCTTAAGGTTATCACTATTGCACAGTCTAAATCATCAACGGCATGCAACAGCCAACAATCTCCAGCAGCAAGACACAGACCTTGAGTCTCAACTTCAAATCATCATACTCTCCATCGGTCATTATTGGATTTCCGGACACATAAGCCATAGAAGCTTCTAAGAACCTCTGCTCATCAGGACCTGCATAACAAATTAGTTAAGAACATGGAATCGAATAACTTCCATCCTCATGGCTAATCGCCCGGGGGCGGGGGGAGGAGCTTCACATTTTGAGATAATAGTTTGTTGTGGAACTAACTTAGCATTACGACACTGCTTCCTTCCCACATTAGTTCTTCCTTGAGATTGTCAAATTCCTCATTTGACATGATAGCCTTTCCCTCATAGTAGAATGCCTGCACAAAGAACGGAGTCTTATTAGGATGTCTAGCAGAAACAAAATTAAATTGTTTCTTATGTAAAATGAAAATGACTAGAATGAAAATGAGTATCCTAGGTAAAAGAGTGCAAAGACTAGCATGAATCTTTTTTATTACCATAATTAACAATAATGTCTCTCAATCTGTAGGGAACATGGATCACTACTTATCACCCAAATTTAGCCTTGTCTAGCTTGCTAGAAGGAAGATCATAGAGGTAATAAGTGTTCCTAGATACTGTGTTCTAGATGGTATAGAGCAATAAAATTGAAGAGAAGCAAAGTAGAAATAAGGAGTTACTATGTCTATACTTGTAGTGCTTGGAGAAAGTCATTTTCAAGCTCCCCAAGTGACTTCTTTTCCTTCTTGTCTATACTACAATAAGGTAACACATTACTATCCACCACTTCATCTTGAGCTTCGGATTGGCCTGAAATACAAACCATCAGCACATGTTTTCTGATAGTCAAAACAGCACAAGAAACGTAGGAACTTGAAAGCAGAACTACAAGGTTGATTCTTGCAGATATTTTCAGAGTTGCAATTGGAATGCAGGGTCGTAGCTACCCTCTCATTTTGCATTTAGAATCCAAACTCCGTGCATTCTAATCGAATGGCTAAGTTCTAAGCTACCTAAGTGCCATATGATGGTAATTTCAATGTTTCTTTGTTATAAACCACTAGAATGTATGACCAGCAGAAGAATTCATATGTCAGGGTATTTCAGCTCTAGCTTGGAGCTCATGCTTACAAGTTGCAACAAAGAACTTTGAAGCAGAACATAGAGGTAACAAGCTGAAGAGTGAAAAGGGGGCTGGGGGAGAGAAGGACCATTGTTCTTGAAAGAATTGAAATAAATATCATAACACAGTTTTGGTATGAACACATTATACATGTTCAAGAAACTCTTAACAGCATAGTTTATTACCAAAACTAAAGTAGCCCAGAACTAATTTACTCAAATATGAGGTCAAGATCAGAAAACATTTGTGAATCATAGGATTGCACAATATTGTTTCTGAGAGCTGGTAGGTGGACAATTTCATTGAAATGATATAATAAGATGGCATTGCACTAGAAAAGCATCTACACAACTACTCTTCAGTCTTCAATAACACCACAATTTTAGCTAGCCAAACTGGTAAAATCTTGAGGATCCATGCCCTTAAGAAAAAAAAAAGCTCAAATCCCTTCTAATTCTGCATTTGAGCATCACTTGACACAATAAGAACCCCAACACCACTGCAGCTTATATAATACTATAATATTAACCCCACTTGATGATAGAGGTCTTGATATATGCAGTATTATTAGAAAAGTAAATTGATCATCACCACATTTAGACCAAAAAAAAAAGCAACAAGCCTTGTTCTTCTATGTCAATCTATCAATGACGCACACACACCCACGTGACATATATTCCAGCAAAGAAACACCCATTTCAATTTTTGGGACTAAAATTAGGGTGGACAAATTTCGAAAAACTTGACCTTGCTTATCAGTAGTAGCCTTAGGTGCGATAATGAATAATTTGCGCCTAAGAGCGAGGCGGTGGCCAGCCATGAACTGAACCGAATCATTCCTCAAAGAGGATGAAATTGGCACAGCTTTGGAGTGCGAAATCAAGGGTTTTTGAGTAGGGGCAGTAAACAAGCGAGAAGAAGTTAGAGCAGCAACCCCTAATTTGGAAGCCATTTTTTCAGCTGAAAAAGCCAACTTTTAGTGAGGGGGTTTCAAGTGGGGAGGGGGTGTATGAGAAGGAGAAGAAAGGAGGAGTTTCTGGGCATTGTGATGAGAGAGAGAAAGGGGAGAGAGAAGAGAGGGGGAGGGGAGTGAGTTGGGTTTGGATGGTTCTTTGGAGATAAGGTGATGATCGGATGTGTGGAGAGAAATGAAATTGGTTGAAAAGATCATTGGTCCTGAGGCCTTGGAATAACCTTAGTGTCGCTTTTGATTTTGCACAATCTTGCCAAGTCACTAGAAGAAGTTGTTCTCTTGTGGGTGATCATTCTAGGACCTTGGACCAGCCCCTGCTTGCCACGTGGTGCACCTAAGATGAATTGGGATTGCGTGCTTGAGCATTGAGTTGGCATGCCACCTCTGCAATGCAATTTATATCGTGATCCTCAGTCTATTGACCTTAATCATAGGCTAAAAAGATTTTTTTTTGAACCTAGACCCGCTCTAATTCTGCATAGATTTGAATTTTTAAACTCAAGTTACTATGTATATTATTTTATTTTAATGTTTTTAAACTCACACTCTATTTTCATAATCTCTATTTTAAAAAATATTAGATTCCCTCCCGTAAATTGTATCAAATCATCGAGTCCATATATCGAGTCTCGTGGTATAAATATTGTTCCATTCTGCTTCCCTTTTCAATTTAGCGGCATGTAACTTCGGACTATAAGTCTTGGGTCCACAAGTATAAGCTTTGTCTCTGCGCCCCTTCAGTAAAGCAGTGATTTTTAAATTTTTTTGGGAAATACTAGAACATAACATGAATAAATCATTTCATATGTGCACATATAAATGATGGGTATTATGCTTTCAATTCTATAATCTTAATATCTCAGGATTCTCGACTGAAAAATCATATATAAAATATCGTTCAATCATCTCTCAATTATACTTGTAAGAGGTTTCCTAAGACTATTATATAAATTGTATAGTCTTTTGTCATTATTCCTATAAATTTTAATTTATGTGCATTAGTGTTCACTAATACCATTGATAAAATATCCAAAATGTTGCAATCGAATTCTATTTACATTCATTTTTAAGCCTCTTTTATTACAAGAGTTTTAAATTTAAGCATATTAAAAAAAATAAATTACTAATACTAGACAATCATATTAGTTTTGCGTACATGTGGCCAAGTCAACTACAATTTTTGTATGCCAACCAAATATTTTCAGAGCTCTTAGTTCAGCTCCCAAGCCCAACCAAGAAAACATTCTAGTCAACGATAAGCATGTTTTAGCCTTTAGATGTTTACCTCCATGGCTATTGGGGGAGGGGGTTGGGTGTAAATTAAGCTAATTCATGAGAAGAACAACTCAAAATAAGCAAAGAGCAAGCTCGGGATCAAACTCATCATTCAATGAGCCAAGTCGATTTTAGAGAAATTTGGCACGAGAGACTCGTATAGAAAAATAAAAAATATATACAGTAATTAAATATGATCTAATGTATAATGACAAATTATACTGATCAATACATATAATAACTTATTTCATCACTAAATCATCCTTTTGTTCATTGTATATCTTTATAAGGTGTCCACCGTCATACACTTTAATGATCATGTTCATTATGAAGTATATTTTTAATATAAATATCTTTTTTTTAAATAAGACTTAAGGCAGGTTTAAAATGACTGATAATTCATAGAAATATTTATTATAATATAAATAATAGAAAGAGGTGAAATGAGTAGAAATGAACAAAAATGAACATAAATAATCATTACAGTTGAAATGAGTCATTATAGCAGAAATTAATAACAACGAGTAGAAATTAGAAGAAAGTAGAAATAAATAATGTTGGTATACAAGTTAATTCAAATATGCCCCTAAACTCATTTTTATTTTACTAATACAATATCTGAATTTAATATTCCAATTTACTAGGAAAATAGAAAATATATGCTTGCAAAGGCTCGTAACGTTTTGTAAGCAGTACAATCCAAATTTTTGCTAAGCAAGCTCATAAGCCAAGTTGGAGTTTGAAAATTATTCAAGGCTCAAGTATACAAACTCAACTTGGTTCATCTCCCCTCTAAATGCCTATCAATCAAGCCACCTTTCTCGGATCCATTTTGCATATCAAATTTAGCGTTTCATTGTTTCTTATACCATGGATGTGGCAAGAAGTTGAGCTTAAATCCAACTCCTCAATTATTTTCAGTTTGACTCAAAAGTTGACTTTATTCTCATTGATTACTTACAAGTCGTTACCATATTTACAATCTTTGTTTAATGCGGGTTAGGTCATAATCCAATAGTCCATATATTTAGAGGAATGATTTTTTATTTTTTATGATAATAATTGGTTCACCCATTAGACTCTATATGTAGAGTTAAACTTAAGGAATTAGTAATAGGCAAAGGGATGAGAAACTCAATTTTAATACGAGGCTTAGCTAAGACATAAGCTATATCATACAAAATCCGGAAAAAAAATAACTTATTCATAACGTTTACATTTTCCCGATAAAAGGGAACATAATCCTCTAATAAGTTATACCTAAAAAGGGCGAGAAATACACTTTACAAAGAGATCGTAGTAGTCATTATAGTTAAAATTGAAACTTGTCAAAACATGAGTAGTCCGGTGGCCACTCACCTCAATTCCACCTTGACCTCAAATTCAATCTTAGAGGGGTACAATTTTTTCAATTTGAGGAATTGTGTGGGAGGAGGGGATTGAGTTGGATCCCCGGACCCATTAACCTTCTGAGCTTACTTTTGAGATAAAAGATTTAGAAGGTAGCATGCTTAAAAAAAATTAAACCGTTGCTTCTATGAAATCTTTCTCCATTTACGTGCAATTCATTAGACGTGAAACGTGGCAAATTGTGACTGGTGATCACAATAACAATATAAAAAAAACACACAGGCAGCAGAAAAAGTTGAAAAATCTGAGTCCTAATTTCTAATTTCTCCTCTAAAACGCCCACTCCCGTTTCCCCTTCCAAGTTTCACCACCACCAGCATTCAACAGCCCAGGTTCTCCATCTCTCCCCCTCTCCTCTTTGAAACTGCTTGCTGTGCTGAAAGAAACCCGCCTGCCCTTTACATTATTGAGAATTTTCAGTCAACTGAATCCTTATTATGGTTTTGTTGATTAATCATTTCTGTAATTATAAATAGATTGATGTTTTTAATGAGTTGTTGCGAAAGAGGAACTGGGTATGTAAATTCTAGTTCAGCTTGGCTATCTGTCTATCCGTTCTCTCTGTGTGTTAATTTTGGTGATTGGCCGGTACTGTCCTTACCAATAAACCTCGATTCTCCTATTAACTAAAGGTGGGTCGATTCAATTTTCAGTTGAAATGAGATTATTTGCTCAAGTAATGCTTAGACATGGAAATTTTATCCGAAATGAGAATGGTTTCATCATTGCTTGTTTGTTTCTGGGAAATTCTACCTTGTCGAGACCTCTCTTGTGAATGCTTGTGTGGAAAAGTTTGTCCAAATAGAAATTCAATTCAGGGGTGCTTTGTACAATCTTTCTCTCATCCTTTTTTAATTTTTGGTTGGGGGAGGAGGGGCTGGAGTAGGATAGTTCATTCATAAGACTGGGGCTAAAGAAGAAGACATAATAAGTATGGAAACATGCTTTAATATTTTCTTTCTTCTTTTATTTTAACATTGTTTGATTACCTTGAATTTTCATAATAAATAAAGAGAGGGTCTGTAGATATTCCTTCAAATTGTATAAGAGTCAAAACATCAATGTATTTCGGTCTTGGGTGCTAATGGTTACCTCGGTTTTGGTGGTGAAGTGAAGAGCCTAACAATGGCGAGTTTTTTCCTCCGAATCCCTGCTACTACTAGAAGTTTCTCCTTGTCAGCTTCATCAAATGGTACTCGTTTACTAGCTGTCTCTTTCTGCCCTCTACTTCACTTTGTGGTTTGTGTAGTAACAAGTATTATTGCTTATAGGAGCCCCATTGACAACCCAACAAGGAGGGCCGGTCATCTTGGAACTCCCATTGGATAAGATACGGAGGCCGTTGATGCGTACAAGAGCAAATGATCCCCAGAAAGTTAAGGAACTCATGGATAGCATTCAGGAGATTGGTCTTCAAGTTCCTGTAAGTATCAGTTATTGCTTTACACTGTGTTTTAGAGAGTTATTAAACAAGAAATTGATCTTCAAGTTTTAGAGAGCTCTTATGGTCTTTCATCTAACTTTCTTACTGATCCATTCCAAGTCATGATTGATTGACCATAGTCTACTACCATACCTCAGCCATTGCAACAGTCTTCCACACTTCATAACTAAATCATCTTTGAAGAACAACTGTCCAGCAGATTCAGTTTGTTTTAGGCAAAAGAGGCAGTGGTTAGGCTATTTCTTCAATTGAAAAGGCGGTCTTTCCTCAGTCAGGAGTCTGCCATGTGCTGCTAGTCATGGAACAAAAGAATAATAAGCTCTAACACATTCTTTCCAGATATCTCCCTGCTACTAATGAGTTCCCGAAAGTTCATCCCTGCTGCTTACACATGGAATGTTATTATGAGAATGTCAACACTAAATTTGATGATATGAAGAAAGTAGACAATTATCTCGGGGCTCGCTGGATTACAAAGGAAAATTTATTTTAGGTGGAAAAAATATTAGGCCTAGTAAGTCCCTCCCTGCTCTTGACATTGATGTGACAGTCAAGCTGTGTGATGTGATCAATAGGAAATTTCAAAGCTAATGAGTCTGCCTTTCCCCTGAACTTATGATCAGAAAATTTTCAATTAGATAAAATGAACAAAGCCAGATGTTTTGCACCTCTAGTGACTCCCTTCCTAGTGAATTATGTTGCACACTTGTGGCAAGGAATCCATCCAGAGAGCTAAGTCCTTTCTCTATTTGATGAACATTTGCAGATTGATGTTCTGGAGGTTGATGGGGTATACTATGGTAAGTCAGAGAATTAGCATCAATGGCTGGGTTCCACCCCTGTCTCCTATTTCCGTGAACACATCTCATTATTCTGGAGTCTGGACTAATTAATTATCATTCTTGTTCATTTTTTCCCTTTTTCACGTAACTGCAGGTTTCTCTGGTTGCCACCGATATGAGGCTCACCAACGGCTAGGCCTTCCAACTATTCGCTGCAAAGTCCGACGTGGAACGAAAGAAACCTTGAGGTTCGCATTTGCTAGAATACAATTCCATGGCCTCTTAGTACGGTTCCTTTTTATCCTATACGTATTTTATAGTACTTTTCAGCTGGAGATTTAAAGCTTTGATACTTTTCTTGCAGGCATCATCTCCGATGAATCTACCAGGTACAATAAGGACTTATCTGGATTCAATTTCCAGCAAAATTCACATTGTGTCTTATCGATTAGGTCTGGCTAAACAACCTTTTGCCTCTGTTACCTAATTGCCAGTGACATAGCATGTGAGAAGCAGCATGATATTGTGTGCAGCATAAGCACAAATAGATTGAATTATCAGTATTCTACTTCTATGCAACAGGATTTTACTGCAGTTAAAGCAATAATCAGCAAACAAGTGGCAGATTTTCCGGTGAATTCCATTTGGACCTGTTCAAACCCTCGCCCTGCTCTGCTTCATGTTTCCATTTCTGTACTTACATCTTGTACAAGACCAAGTCGGGCATGATGATTTGATCCTTCCATCGGAACTTACCATAGTGTATATCTTGCCTTTGTCTTAGAATTGTGTATATAAACTCATTTAGGAATTGCTGCTGTTGCTGCACCTCTTTCCTTTCATGTAATCTTTTGCTGTGATATTGGGTCCTAGTTCAGTTTCATCCTGTCTTCTGTTGATGCATTATTGAATATGCGATCTGAATTTTATCGATCAAGACAAATGGAAGTGAACAACATCTTTTATACTCAATGAAGAAATTGTGAATTGCAAGCCTATATATTTCCTTGGTATGATTATGGTTGTCCCATATTACTTAAAAACTATGTCTTATCTATCCTTGTACATATATTTAAGTCCACCTTTATGTAGTTATGTAACTATATTGAGGTTAACATGTACCTTACTACATATGATAATTTGGCATGACATGTCATAACTAAAAACTTTTGTTGACCCTAAAACTAGAATTAGCTTTAAGGCTTTAAGGTTACTTAGGCCCTATTCCTTTCGGCCGTAAACCTATAAACAGTAATTTCTGAGATTAGTTGTAAGCTTAAAGGACCTTGGAGACATTAATCATTATTCATGGTATAGGTTCAATGTTTGAATTAAGTATGATGTCCATGACATGGGCTTACAATAGTTTGAATTTAGTTAATAAATAATTAAAGATTAAAAAAATATTTTTTTAATCAACTAGACCAAAAATATTCTATATGAGTACATTTCTAGAACTAGTTGATACGCTTTACTTAATTTCAAGTTTTAATTTGCTCACTATTATTCTTTTCCCTTCTTGTGGTGTAAAGTCAAGTCAATTCAAATCAATCAACTAATTAGTTGATGACAATACTCAATCCCCAAGTAATTCAAATAATGTTACTTTCATAAACTTGGGTTTTAATAATAATATTTGGAAAAAAAAAACACAGGATTAGTTAGGTTTTTTTTTTTTGCATAAGGGTAAATGATATAACATATGTTGGCCCTATTTGGTAATCAACTGTTAACTCGTTGGTTGTAGGCTGATTGAATTAGTTGTTAGTTGTTATCTTATTGGATTAGTTGTTTGTATTAGTCGTTTATATTTATTTGTTTAAGAAAAAGTGCTTGGTAAAATTAGCTATTTCTCAAAAAATGTGGGAAAAAACTTAATTTACAAAAAGCCAATCTCAAAAGGCTATTAAAATTAGTTTTTTGAAAATAATTTTTAGGGTAAAAAGTTATTACAAAAAGTCAACTTACCAAAGATTTTAAATAACTTTTTGATTAAGTCAAAAGGCTAAAACTTCTTCAAAAAGCCACTGAAAAATCATTTGACAAATATGATCATTATATTTAGGCAACCCTTCTTACAAGAACTCTATATAAATTATCCAATATCAAAATAGTCAAAAGGGACGGGAATATGTCCATTGAGGGTAGTAACAGAATGACCAAAATGCGCTAACCAGTTTGCAACGCAATTGACTTATCTAAAAATGTGTGAGATCCTAACACAAGTAAACTTGATCATAAGCAATATGATTTCTTTGATGATGAAATCGAGCTTCTATGGTGGCTTGAGTTTTCCCTTTATTCCATCAATAATAACTTTCGATACTCTGCGCTAAGCGTTGTGTAGGGGAGAGGAGGAGAGGATGTCAGGTTTTTCAAATGATTTTTATAATAATAGGCTATTTATAAAATTACCTTCGTATCACTATATATCCTTTCTAAGAATTTATTGTAGTATTTTTTAATAAATTTTTGATTAAAATATGAGCATTTTAATGAATGAAAATATATCAGTTTGGTTCATGGTCTTCAATAATTTTACAAGCTAAGGTAAATTGGGAAATACATCTCAATAGTTTTTTAATCCCTTATAAATATTATCTGGTTCCATCACAATTGACTAACATATACTTTTTTTTTTTTGACGTAAAAAGTTATTCCATCCACGATAATCTCGTGCATGGCACGAGATAACTATTTTAAAAAAGAAATCAAATGTTAATCTATAGAATTATATTAGTAACTAATCAAATTTAATTAGTTAAGAGTAAAATCTTGGATACATTAGATTCTAGGTTCGACTTTCTCCTCTCATATTGTATTGTAATTGTTTAATAATACCCTTTGTAATTCCTCCAAATTAAAATAAAAAAGAGGAACTATATTAGTACATTTAATTTGATTTGAGCATATCGAAGAAGATTCATCAATGGAAGTAGTTCGTTTGATATATACATGATGACGAATAGGAATGAATTAGAAAATAAGGTTATATATTTTTCATATTTGGTATATCAGAATGAGAATAAATTAAAGAATGACAATAATTAATATAACATCTATTATCAAAAATTATTCATATGAAAATGTGGAAATTCTAATTAGGAATTCATTTGCAGTTATTAAATATCAATATTCAATAGGAGTGGTGGCATGTAAGTGGTAAATCATGTATGTCAATGCGCAAGGCTTTGATATCTAATTAGTACACGGCCGTGGATGCATGTATACACTTGGCAATATTATGTTTAAAGGTCCATAAGGTGAAAAACTATATTTAGGAGGACACGTTAAGAGGAGGTGGATTATTAAAAAGTCTTGATATGTTGGTCTAATTAATACGGTTTTTTTAATCTATCTATCTCTTTTTGAGGTTTATTAGTGATAAAAATATTCCCCATCCAAGATCTTATTTTAAATATCCACATACCAAACAATAATGTTTGGGTTTATGATTCCTAAAAATAAATTTCAATCTTACTTACTAAATGAGTAGATGGAGTATTGACTATTGATGCGGAGACATGGCGATCGGATTGGTTTTGGTTTAGATTAGTCCGGGTCATCAAAATTGGGTCGAGTTTTGATTCGGTTCGAGTTCGAGTATAGATTGATGTTCGAGTTAGGTTGATGTTTAGTCCAACAAACTCATCATATATTGACTAAATATTTTGAAGGAAATATTTAGATCAAGTCATCTCTATTTAGCTTTTTAAATGTCGAATCGGGTTGAGTTGAGTTTAGATTTTCAATTTTCAATTTTCAATCAAATCGGGTCACTCTTTTGCCAATATTAATACCCTCATAAAAAAAAAGCCCCACTTAAGACAGGTAAAAACTAGGAAGATTGACCTTTGAGTGTTGTTTAAATTTGTTGGAGACTTGCAAATACCAATTGTCATTTAGGTGTTAGATTGTATAACATTTTATCTCTCCTCACCACTCTCTCTCTCTCTTTGACTCATTCGCACGCTCTTACTTGTCTCTCTCTTTCCCTGTCTCAAACTCACTTTATCTCTCTCTCCTCCCCCTTTCACAGTGTCTCTCTATACTCCCCTGTCTCTCTTTTCCCACTTTTTCAATCTCTCTCTCGTCCCCCTCTCTCATCTCCATTCATATATTTTTTTAAAATATTTTTTAAAATTAAAATAAAAATAAATTTATTTTTAAAGTATATTATTTTATTAAAAAATTTATATTTTTAGCTAAAAAATTAATTTTTTATATTATAGATAATTTTAAAAATTTTTTCAATAATAAAATTATTTAATATTTCAAAATTTAATTTTATTATTAATTTCTCTTTTTAAGGCAACATTATATATTTTTCTTACTCGTTAGAACGTTGTTAGTGTTAATTATGACATATAAATTCACACGTATTAACCTTTATATATATATATATATATATATATATATATATATATATATATATATATATATATATATATATATATATTATATTCATTAGTTTTTAGAATAATAAAAAATAAAAATTTATTTAAGATTTTTTCTACTATATCCCTTCAAATACGAGAAATATATTAGAGAATTATGTTATAAAAATATAATGAAGATAATTATAAAAGCTTGTAATTTTTAAAATTTTATAATCCTGTGATTTTGTAAGTGCTATCTCGGGTTTACATAGTTAAAATATGAGGATAACAGGTTTTTTCCACTCAACCTAATATTTTACTTAAAAAATATTAATAATTAATTTTTATCTAAAGAAAATTATATAAAATTCTTTTAAAAAATAATATGTTTTAAAAATAAAATAATTTTTTTTATTTTCAAATGTTAAAATGTTAGGTTGAGTGAAAAATAAAATATTTTATACACATAAGAGGCGTAAAGGTTGATATTAGTAAGTGAGATTTGAACTAAGATATCTAGCAATAATTCATACAAATTTTATCGATCGTGTTAGTTAGCACACATAGAGTTTATAATACACATATTGGTATTTTGGTGACTATACTATTAATTAGGTGTCTCTTTTTAAAATTTGCAATGAAAATTGATATTTTTCATTTTATGTTTTCTAACTATTTATTTTGATTGAAGAAGCCTCCAAAAAGAGATAAGAAAAAAAAAAAAAAAAAACAGAACTCACAATGCACCACCACAAGGTGGACCAATTATTTTTAAAAGGGACATTGCAATCATAGAAATGCCATTAGTAGCTCCCAGTTGTTCCTGTGCCTGTTAATTTTGTTCCATCACAATATTTCAACTCATGATACCATGAAAAAAATACTCTTAATTATATACAAGCAGATTAATTAACTAGAAATATAAATTAATTACCACAACTTTATTTTACAAAATAAATGTGTTGATAATTATGCAAGTCTATTCACAATTAAAATAGAAAAAAATTAAAACATTACAATAAAATTCACTGAAAATGATTACTAATTGAAGCTGCATAATGAATCTCACTTGATAAAATATTTCCGATGATGGAGATAAATTTTAACAACAAAGTGAGGTTTAAACCGGACTAAGAGTGTTATAAATGTTTTTATTTTCCGGTCAACCTAACATTTTAACATTTGAAAATAAAAATAAAAATAATTTTATTTTTAAAATTTATTATAATTTTAAAGAATTTTATATGTTTTTCTTTAGATTAAAAAAAGTTAAAAATAAAATATTAGATTGAGTGGAAAAAAACCTGTTATCTTGACATTTTAAGTATATAAACCAGCAATAACACCGACAAAATTACAGGATTACAAAATCTTAAAATTACAAGTTTTTATAATTATATTCATTATATTTTTATAATAGATTCTCTAATATATTTATCATGTTTGAAGGGATATAGTTGAAAAAATCTTAAATAAATTTTTAATTTTTATTATTCTAAAAACTAATATATATATATATATATATATATATATATATATATATATATATATATATATATATATATATATATATATATTAAGGCTAACACATAAAAATTTATATGTTTAATTAATACTAATAACACTCTAATGAGTAAGAAAAATGTATAATGATATCTTAAAAAGAGAAATTAATAATAAAATTAAATTTTATTATTGAAAAACTTTTAAAAGTTATCTATAATATAAAAAAATAATTTTTAGCTAAAAAATATTTTTTATAAAATACTTTAAAAATAATTTAATTTTAATTTTAAAAATATTTAAAAAATTTATATGAATGGAGATGAGAGAGAGGGGTGAGAGAGGAATTAGTATATGGTCCTCCCGAGAGTACATATACTCCCGAGGTTAATTAATGTACAATTGTATATTGATTAGCGTGCAATTGTATACTCGATTAGTGTATAACCATTTGTACACTAATTCATGACTATTTGTACACCAATTCATAACCATTTGTACATAAATTTTTGAACCTTTTATAAACAAAATTCCTACCGAGTTGTACATGAATTCTTACACATTGTTACACCAATTCATAACCATTTGTACACCAATTTATACTCACTTGCACATAAATTCTTAAAGTTTTTGTACACGAAATTCTTAACGAGTTGTACACGAAGTCTTACAAATTGTACACCAATTCATAACCATTTGTACACCAATTATTAACCATTTGTACACCAATTTATACTCACTTGTACATAAATTCTTAAAGTTTTTGTACACGAAATTCTTAACGAGTTGTACACGAAGTCTTACAAATTGTACAACAATTCATAACCATTTGTACACCAATTCTTAACCATTTGTACACCAATTCATGACCATTGTACACTAGTTTGTGAAGGAAAAGCCATTCTTGGTGAGGATGGACTTGGTGAGAGAGAGAACTAGGGTTTCAATGGAGGACTTCGGCGACCTCGAGATATGTGGAGGAGAGAGGAGGAGAGAGGTTGGCGAGAGTCATGGGTTTCTTCGAAGGGGTCCGCTTAGGATCGAATAGGCGAGCTCTTGAGCAATTTGGAGGATTACAACATCGAGTTTGAGGCGTTTCCGGAATGGAAGAGGTTTTGAGGTGGTGTTGGTTTTGATGGAGGCGGAGGTGGAGACCTCCTCGTCGGTGATGGAGGTGGAGTCGGAGAGGTGGTGGTTAGCACAACGATGTTTTCTCTTGTCCGCCATTTCATGAACAAGTGAGGAGAGAAAGAGAGAGAGGGTGTGTGGTTGGAAAGGGAAGAGGGGGAGGAGAAAGAGTGAGTGGGAAAGGAAAGGAAGAGTGATGACAAAATTACGTACAAAAGGGCAAGCGAAATCACAAAATTACCCCAGGAATACATGACAATATGTCCTCCCGGGAGTATATTGGAATTTTCGGTGAGAGAGAGACTGAAAAAGTGGGAGGAGATAGGGGAGAGAGAGGGAGGATAGAGAGAGACACCATGAAAGAGGAGGGGAGAGAAATAAAGTGAGTTTGGCGACTTAGGGAGGGAGAGGAGAGAGGAGAGACATCGAAAGCGTGTGAATGAGTCAAAGAGAGGAAAAGTGATGAAGAGAGATAAAATGTTATATAATATAACATCTAAATAGCAATTGATATTTGTAAATCTACAACAAATTTAAACAACATCCAAAGGTCAGTCCCCGTAAAAACTAAAACGTAAAAACTGGGCAGTTGTTGAGGTTGAGCAGCAATTTTAACCGACAAGAAAAAGGAAAAAGCAAATATAACCAACAAGAAAAAGGAAAAAGAAAGTACTAAAAACACTTATCAACTCTCTTCAAATCTCTCTCTCGCTCTGTCCAACTCTCACTTCGACTCTTTGCTTCCTTTCTCTCTCACTCTTCCGTGCGGCTTTTCAACGTACGTCTTCTTCCCCCTCTCTCCGTATCTCTCTCTCTCCATTTCCATTTAAGGCAAGCTTCTTTTCTTCTCCATATCACTTCGCGTATTCATCTGATATTTTTGTTTCAATTTCTGATTATGTATTGTATTTGCCCAAAACTGTGCTCTACTGAATTTATTTCCATTTTCGATTTCTCGATATTTCGGCATTTTAATGTCGGTTTTGCGGATAATTGGTGTTCTGAATAAGATTAGATGCCTAAATACTTCCATATTTGGAGTTCAGCAGCAATTTTCTTAAGTTTGATGTGTTAAATTGATGAAGTGTTATGCTTGTTTATTATGAATGTGTTGTTAATTTTAATAGCTTAGCTTGTTCTTTTTGTTAAATCTAGTTGGTTAATACTCTGAAATTTTTGTTGCGTTTGAAATGCGTATAGGATTAGGGCATTTTATTTGCTGCCCTTCAAAACATATGCCATCCTTTTAGAGGAAAAAGCCTCGGAAAGTTAACAGAATTTTGGTATTTTAGTAGAAATGACTTTTCCATGGACAGTCTAAAGTAGGAAGAACTGCTTCTTTTTATTGCATCCTTTGCTGATACAACTATTTTTGTGTACCCTTTTTGCCCCTTAGTCATAGGAAGACATTTAATAAGGTAACGTGTGTGTTGAAAATCTAATCATTGGCAGAGGGAGTATGCTCTGCCATTGCACCAGATAATTTATACCCTTTCTTCTTATAGTAGGAAGTACAATTTAAGAAATAGTCAAATACGAGGTGACTTCATCGCTAAAGAAGAAGCTGCCCTGGCATTAATTTGAATGCACTTGTTTGGTTGCCACTTGGACAGCCTAGACTTTGAGATTGTTTCAGTGGTTGAATCTTCTATTGCTAGTAAACTCTTTATTGTGCATACCATATGCATTTGAATGATTGCAACAAAAAAAGATTACGCTTGTTATTGTAGGGGCCAGACTTAAAGGGTGAGTTTAATGTGAGAACATCGCTCTGAAGTATTCCTATAGAAAGTTTGAAGTTCTGGCTTTTGTGTTATAGGATGTATCGACTTGTGCCAAGTGGGCTAAGGGTGGATGGGGGTCCTATTCAGAAAGAGGTAATCACAGGTTTGAATTGATGGATATTAAGTATCAACTGAAAACGGTCATGTTGCAAGCCTAGCTTAGATTGTGAGGAAGTGGTTGACAACTTGACATTAATGAATTGGGATGGTTGGCTTTGCCATCTTTCATAAAACAATCATGCTCAAGGCTTCCACACGAGGCTAGGTCCTATATGGCTATATACAGTTTCTGGAACTAGAACATTTGAGAATAGTCGAGAGCTCCAATGGAATTTAGGTTTCACATTGTAAGTTTTGAATTGATGGATAGGCAAAGGGGCACAATGGCAGTTTTGTTCTTCTCGAGAGCACTGTAATTTTCTGATGACAAGGGAATTTTGAAGATATAATTATTGGGTTGGTTTATGACAGACCACTATTTAGGAGAATTTCATATTGAGGATGTTGGCTTAGCTTGTGCTTTATGTTTTTCTTTTTTGATCGGAGCTTGTGCTTTATGTTGATTGTGAATGTCTTGCAATGTTCTTCAGACAAGCATCTTAAAGTGAAAACAATTTAAATGATGCTGGATCATGCTTTTTATTAGTGAACAAGAGAAGTGATTTTTACAAAATTCTAGCCTGCAATTATGGATTACATGCGTTAAATTTCTGGTTAGAACAGTTTTGTTTCTTGGTTGGAGATTTGATCTAAACAGGGAAATTTGACAGGAGAAGTCCGAAACTGAAACTATATCTTTGCTGAAAAGCTAATGATGCTTATAAATATAAAATCTTACTATTAATGGTTACATATTTTGTTGTGTTTTGCGTGGTGTCGGGAAAGGTTTAGTTTATTGTCATAGATGCTATGGAGATCAGAAACCATGAGGGAAATTCCATAACTGCTTATGAGGGTTGAATTCCAAATTTTGTTGATGATGAATGGTTTATTGTTACAGTCTAATGGTATCATAGCTACCTTTTTGGGATTGAGTCTGAAAAATGAGTTAGATAACTTCCTTAAACTTCGTATAGACCAGGTCTGTCCATAGAGTTAAAATGTGGCTCTTTGATGATTCTGATGGCTGAGCTATTGTATTTTCTTTTCCTTCAGAAGATCTTTTGTTGCCTATGGTGTCGGACTTGGCTAGAGGTGTCTGGCATGGGTTAATGTCTTGGGTTGGACTTGTATGTTATAGAGAATGCATCACATGCCTTTTTTTAATTCATATAAAATGGAGAAAACTGTTACACCATATGATGCTCAGGATACTATGCAGATTGGTCAATTAAAATGGTGTATATGTGGAGGCTGAAAGAAGATGGAGATTTGGAAGCCGTTAATGGTCTTTCTGAAACTATATTTTTGAGATATGAACAGATGAGGGAGAATCGTACAAGGACAAGGATGAAATTGACATTGTATTAATGTGATCTATACTGTATTATCTGTTCTTAATACTTGGCACTGTCGCCTGTTTAATTAACTTCATTGCTGTCAGCTGTTGTCTGTTTCATTGAGCTTCATTTCTATGATTAAAATGTCTGCAATATCACATGAAAATTTGAACAGCTAAAGGAAAAAGTAAGTACTGGAGACATATGCCTTTTCCATCACGACGTGCTTCACCTATAGGATTGAGATGAAATTTCCACGGAAGCATCAATGGATACAATTTGTTTAGTGTTCCGTTCAATGCTAAATGTTTACAATGAATATGTGCAATAATACAGGTACTTTTATTGAGACGCACATATAATTATTTGTATTTATAACTTAATTATATTGGTTGGCTTTCCCTATTTGTTTCTTTTCTAAATGGGTGGGTTGGCCATAATATTTTTGACATATTTTTATATTAATGCAGGAAGAAATTTTTATCAAGTGAATAGCGGAAGTAGGGCAAGTGAAATTCATGACAGGAAAAAGGGGAGGAGTACCATTACAAGCTGCTTTTACTATCAAAATTCCTTTTGCCCCTAATTTTCTCGAGGGTTCTTGGGCTCCCGTTCAAGAAAAAATTAAATTTCTCTGTGATTTCGTATCCAGTCCTCTTTGATCATCACACTGATTTCTGTATTCTTCATCCGCTGCTCCGAGGTTCTCTGTCGTGGTATCTGAGGTACTACTGCTGCTTGGTATTAGTTTTCAAAAGTATGGAACCTATATGTGATCGTTTATTAAGTTATTGTCAGGATCTAATTCATTATTATATTTCTTGATGTATTTATTCTTGAATCATGATTGCGGACTGCTATAGAATGTTAATCAGATTCTATATTACTGGGTGTTTGAAGTGACACTTGTATCTAAACTTGATGCTCATTCACCGGCTTGTCGCAGTACTTTCATTGACTTTCTTATTTAATGCCTAGATTAATAGCATATTTTCAATTTGTAAAACATGGTTGCTATCACTCAAAGATTGCTCTTTTGGATGATATTGGCTGGAACTTCCGATCATTCTTCCCCGTGTTTTTCTGGATCATGTATTTGTTTTGACAGGCACCTCAGGATGATGTTGGACATTCCACAGTGATCCCCCTTCTCTTATTTGGGATGATTCATGATCTATGTTCCATTTGGCATTTATTAGCTAGAAGGCCTTTTCCGGGGCTGGGGTATTTGCTTCTTGATTCTTGTCAGCCTTTGGCTTTTCTCTTTCCAAGTAATTTAGAGCCTTTTTCCATTTATGGAACACACTAAAATCTCTGAAGCAAAGTTCATCCCTCTAACCTTTGATGGTTTCTAAAACTCATGGCTAGAGTAGATGGACTTTATGTTTTTCTGTGGTTGTGTTGCAGCAATCCTGGTTTGTTTAATTTTTATTACTTTTCTATTTCAAGATATTGATGAACTGTTTCCTTTTAATTATTGTAGGTGGGATGGGAATGGGGGATGGGTTTTTTTAAAAAATTTTTTTTGAGCAAGCTGTGAGGATGATTCAGCGAATGGCCACACATTTGAGATTGGATAGGAATAGAAATGAAGGGATTAGAGACAAAGTAGGATTTACACCCATAGAGCACAAGATGAGAGAAACTTGACTTAGGTGGTTTGGTATGTTAAGAGGAGTTCATATGCATCAATAAGGAGATGTGAAAGGATTAACCTTCCAAAGAGTAGAAGAGGTTGAGGAAGACCAACGAAAAGTTGGAACAAAGCGAGTAAACATGATCTGAAGCATTTAGGGCTAACGGAGGACATGGCTCAAGATAGGAGTAATTGGAGGTCTAGGATTACGCTTAAAGACCTTAGGTAGTATAACCCGACCCCGAAAAATCCTACCCGAACCTGCCCCGCTTATAACGATTTTGGGTACGAAAAGGTGAAAAATTCGGGTATGGGGCGGGTGAGGAAATAACGGGTTCGGATACGAGTACGGGTAGGGTATGAGTTTCGTTCACCCGCCCCGCACACGTACCTGACCCGTACTCGGTTTATTTTAACGTGATAATTTTTTTTTCACACAATCGATGGACATGTCAATTATCATATGAGGATGCACTAAAAAAACTTACAGACTTCATAACTAAATTGTAATTTTCTTACAAGTAAAAATAGCTTCATCCTCATGAGACAAAACATCGGGATGATTCTCATATGTCAATATGGGTATTTTTTTTTCCTCATCACCTTCAAACCCAAATAAAACCCGCAACGCTAAAAATCCGATGGGTGCGGGTAGTGTATAGATTTTCAAAACCCGATTAGTGTGGGTATGGGTATGCGTATAGGTAAAGGTAAAATTTTGGAAAATGGGTGTGGGTATGGGTATGGGTAAAATTTTTGAAACTAGGTATGGGTACAGGTACGGATCCACCCGACCCGAACCTGCCTCATTTCCAAACAATTGAGTAGCAGAGGCCAGTGAGATGTTGCTCAGCTGGCTACTTTAATTGATTATTATCACGGAAAGTCGTTGAATTGGTGCAATTTAGAATGTGATCTTGAAAATGTTTTTTGAGTATAGAGCCTAGAAAAGTTGGAGGAACAGGGCATTGTGTTTGGAATATCAGGATATGATCTTGAACATGTTAATTGATTTCTTAAACATGCTTTCAGGGGATAGAGCCTATAATTTTTGGAGAAGCAGGCTACTGTTAATTATTTTGCTGCTATACTTGCATCAGCTTGAAGCTTTGAATTTGACCTAAATTGAAATTCCTTATCATGCAGAGCTAACGGCTTCTGTTGCTCACTGCTCACGGTGGAGACTGGGACACCAAAAGGTTGATTATGGGGTATGAGGAGTAATTCTGTAAAGGTTGGTGAACCTGTTTGAGTGATTTGAGATCTCTGATAAAATGTGAAGAATTTGTCTTTGATTTAAGATACTTTGTGATATAATGGAGGACATTTTGGTGGATAATGCTGACCAAAATCCAATTTGTGGTAAATGAGACATTAAAATGTGGTGCGTTGCATAGACAAGATTTTATCAAACTTTTTCAAATGTCTTCATAATCTGCACATGCTAGGTTTAGTACCTCTGATGCTTTTTACTTCTGTGAGAAGATTGATACAAGCTGTGGGATCTTATATATGGTATCCAATGGATCGTTTGCTTTAAATAGATGTCAGGCTAACTTTGGATCACCTTAAGATGCAAACTTTTGGAAATATAAATTGACAAATAAATTGGTTCATTAACAAGCAGACCACAAAAATTGAGCCAACTCAAACTAGGACCGTGGGTTTTTCTTTCAGACATGACTTCTCCAAACTGAAACTAAAATGGCCTGAACCCAAATTGGCCAAAAACTAGTGGGTCAAAGCTGAATCAGTCTAGTTGATCTGTTGGGTTGATGCACTTGTCGATAGAAGGTTAAATGGAAATCTTGCTCTCTAACTTCGTTTCCTTTATTGTCTTCTGTTTTGTGGCGGTTGTGCTTTCCCATCTTTACTTCCCACTTAACAAAGAATAGTGACTATGCTGTTCCTTCAATTTGATGCACTTGAACATGTATAAACAACTTTGTTGCTACCTGTTTCCTGATCAGAGAATTCACACCATCAAATTTCAAGTAACACAACTTTTAAAAAGCTTTATATATGTAATTAATTAATAAATAAATGTATTTTCTCCTTTTACATCCACTGCAAGGCCCCTTTCTTATTTCTATTGGTCATCTTTTATTTTTTCTTAATCTTATCATCCAATTTGTCACTATTTAAGTCTTTTTCCTTATCAATAAGATCGTTACACTTTATTAGTGGTCAAATAATGAGTATAAGCAAAAAGGACTTGTTGAAATTTAACAAGAAAAAAATATACATGATAATGCTGGATACTGGCTTCACACGAAAAAGTTTGGGCCAGAGTTGAGCAATTTCGATCCAAACAAAAAGTGTACTTGACCATTATTGCAGGGACTCTAAGTACACCTTTGGTGCCCGGTTTTTTTCCCAAAAAAAATATTATTAAGAAGGGTCAACTAATAACCAATCTCATTGACAAATATAACATAGAGGTCTCAAGCTGAAATCGGAACAATGTTACTTCAAACTATCAGAGAATTCTCTCTAAAAAGTACATATTTTAGCTAGCATTAGCTAGGTGTTATCTAACATTATTGTTCTCTCTGATCACATCCACAATTTGGTTCTAACTCAATCCACTTATCAAGAAATCGATCTCTTTCAAACTTTATGGTCCGATCCGATGTTATGATTCTGGACAAACTGGACCGTCTTTAAGGAATTTAATTATATCTTTCATTGTATGCCAGAACTTTGAACCATATATGGGATCTAATTCAATTATTTCTTTCAATGCATGCCAGAACCTTGAACCATATATATAACCCATACCTCACCCTTTTGGTTTCTGCAAAATTTGAGTATATTCCATACCAGTATACATGAAACAATTGCCTTTTATATCCAATCATATCGTCCTATCTGCAGGGACCGGCATTGTCGTGGATTGGCCACATTTTGAATTCATAGAGGCAAGTAATCAGAGCCCTTGCCTTCTTCTTACTTGTTTGGATGGCTTAGAAGAATGACTCTTTGTGCTCCGCCGTCCACCCCCCAAAAAAAAAAAACTCAACCCACCTGCATGTTGGTGCCTTTTGGACCTAGCATTGTACATCACATTAGGCTGTATGTCACACCAATTTGCATGCTATATATCATATTGCTGAATTTTGAACTATATGACCTGATTGCTCATGTGGCTTAAACCCGAAATACTGTTGAAACTTTGGTCATGGGTTTGCCTGGTGGAAGTTCACTGCCTTGGCTTTTGCCATCATCACTACGTTAGGCATTTGTTGCCATATAGTTATTTGAGATGTACAGTTAGTTATACTATTTGGGTTTTAATGCTCCAATGCTATTTTTCAGCGTGCCATTGAGCTAAGTTTTACATTTTATATGCGTCTGTTGGTACTTCAGAATACTTGTATTATCCCTTTTATTCTTCATCAGCTCTTCTTTGGCCTCTAGCCATGTAACTATGCTTTTTCTTTTTCTTTTTTTTTTTTTTTAAATTGTGCTTAGTGTGTCTTTAAGTTGGATGATGTGCCCTAGTTTTGTTCTCTGAAAGTGGATATACCGCTGCAGTTTATTGAGGTAGATAGATATATCTGGGATATGTCCACTGACACTGCAAAGGAGAATACGTCCATTGTTGATTCATCAGCAACTCAGAAGCAAGATGCTGGAAATTTGGAAGACCCAGGTACTAGCATGGCAAATTTTGTTTTTTTGTTTTTCTTGCTGCAACTTGAATAGTTATGGTGAATGTAGAGTGTTCGTGGTTCTCTTGCTTATGCATATTGTCCTCAGCAATGGCTCTTGTTTTTCTGATATGGATAGTTTTAATGGTTGAGATAATTATCCTCAAACTATGCAGCCTTTCAAATTAGTTGATGGCTGATTTATTCACCACTAACATGTTGCCATTGTGGCACAATGTACTATTGTACGGTATAAATACTATTATCCCCGACCCCGAGTTGGGCAGGATAGGGGTCTATTGTGTGAAACACCAGCCCGACGATTACAAGAGGCTGTTTCAGTAGCTCTTGATTGGTAATGCAGTGATCATCTTCACCATTAAGGAACCATGTTTAATTTAAACCATTACAATCCACTACTGCAAAAATTGCAAGAGTCGGCTCTTTAGCTATATGTTGGTGCTATCTGGCTAGTTCATCTGAGCATCGCTTGTCACTAGATTAATCCTACTAATTTTTAAGAATATATTGATGATAATGCCTAATAAGTTAGATGCCACTCATCTGAAAGGAAACTGAGGAATGTGGATTACATATTTGCCTGGAAATTTTCTTCATTAGACCCCCACTCGCAGCAATGTCATTGCTGAACACGGGATGACATTAGTACATGCAATAAAATACTTTGTGATAGCAAACAGGGATATATGGAACAATGGTGAAACTTGAAATTTGACCAGCATCCTTTTTCTTTGGGGGTGGAGGAAGGTAGGTAGTACCAGATAGTGGCTATGTACGGATGTGCCAGTGTCATTGCTGAACACGGGATACAACATTGAACATGGGTCCATCTGAAGCTAGATCTACGTCTGTATGTGATAAGTATTCTAGGTACTAGTAACACGGGGCACTATGTCCAACCAAAGAGAGCTTCCTTCTTCTCCTCTTTTTTTGTTGTCTTCTACTCAAATCATCAAATCTGAATCAATTCTAAGTAGTTTCACTGTTAGCTGTCCTTTTCATGAGAAATTGTGTGAGGTGTTCTTTGGGTGTTTTTGAGCTGTTATTTGCATCGAGAATGCATCTGTTGTACTCTTTCCCAGAGACACTCTGGGAACTAATAGAACCTCTTACAGGCAACCTTCATATTTTTCTTTTTTGGTTAGTGGTGTTCAAGGATATGTGTCCTTGATTGTTGTGCTCATGGTATCCACTTAATCTTTTTACGTTGGAGAAATAATGTGACGTGACTGAATTTTAGTAATGGTCATATAAATAAGCATAATCTCTAGGATTTCCACTGTAATTGAAAGTGCACACTCACCCACCTCCCTCAGGTCTCTGCCTTATCCAGCCTTTCTTTGTGCACATGAAAAATCTCTGAAGAGATACTGCCTCCGCTTTTATCATTTTTCTCAATGCGAATAGGGAAGGAAATAGCGTTTATTCGTAAGTGAGGCAACGGAGAGAAGGAAGTATTCCAGATTTATCAGATTGCTTTCCTTTTTGTGGTAAAATTATTTCTGAACTTTGCTTCCAACCCTTTGATTTAAGGGTACTTGCTCTACCCTTTTATTTCTTCTTCTTTGAGCCATAGAAGGGGCAAGTCTTGACTGTTGAGAAATCCATTTCAAAGGAATGAAGAGCTCTACGGATTACTACTATAAAATATCAACCATTTAGAGGACATAGTGATGATTTTGAATTGGAAAACAAGAATTATTTTTATACAATAGTTGGATGAAGCATGACTTATAAGATGGGCCTTTTATTTCTTGGACCCAGCAGAGATGTGGCATAGCATGTGTCAGTGTCAGTGCAAGATTGGACTCCAATGTTGCTCTCTGTCAATGCATGAAGCATGACTTGTCAATTTCCACAAGAGACTTTTCAATCAGTGGATTTTCCAGACTCAGGGTTTGAATGTGAAAACACTTGGGCCTATATTTGAAGGTTAACTTAACAAAATTAACATCTCAATCGTGATCTTTTTAGGGGATGAAAAGTGGTAGTAATTTTCTTTTATCAATTGCTCCAAGTTGGTCATCATCAGCCTTCTTTGGCAATGTTAAGTGGTTCGAGGATCTATTGTTCTCTCTTTCTCTCTGTTGCCATCACGACTTCAAGAGTTCTGTGTCCCGTCTCTTTTCATTTGAGATTTATTTCTTCCTATGTTTTGAAATTTAAGTTCGGAAGCCTTTTTGTAAGTGTGCTACTTATTCAGCTGGCCAATCAACATATAACGTAACAAAGCACCCATGTGCATGTCTGAAATTTTGTCTATTGTTGATCGACCCCACAATCATAGTTTTAAAGATTTTAAAAGAAAACCCATTTTCAAAAATTTATTATGCACATTATGATTGGATTGCATTGGTCTAACTGAGTCCCATATCATTAATTGTGACTATCCAATGGTTGGATACCTAGATGAGCACTTGCATGTGATCATTAGCCCAAATTGTTGTCATGAAGGTATGGCCTGCACTGTCATGCAGAATCTGTCGTTGCACTATTCCATTTTTTGAAAAACCTAACCAGTCTTATTAGCATCTATCTAAGAAACACTGGTGGTATTCTGATGGTCTTCACAAGTAGAAATGTTAATAGTTATGGATGTTAATTCGTTCTGAGTCGTAGGAAATGAATGTGCACTTTAGTATTCTTTACTTCTTTATACACTGACTGATGGTGGATAAGGTGGTGTTCTATTCTCAGAGAGTTCCAGCTATAGAGCAAATCCATTTGGCGCCCTTCGTAAGGCAGAAGAGGGACATTTTGAAAATTTGACAGATGATTTAAATGTGATACAAAAAGAAAAAATGTGTAATATGAGGTACTTCATCATTAAGAGCTTGAATCACCAAAATATACAACTCTCAGTTGAGAAGGGAATCTGGGCTACCCAAGTCATGAATGAGCCAATTTTGGAAGAAGCTTTTCATGTAAGATTGCTTTATATCTGATGTAATATGCAGTCTTGTCAATGTGAAATTTTAAAGAGAAATGCTTGTGTTGCAGAATTCTCGTAAAGTCATCCTGATATTTAGTGTCAACTCAAGTGGTTTCTTCCAAGGGTATGCACAAATGTTGTCTTCTGTTGGCCGGAAGCGGGATAATGTATGGAGTCAAGGACCTGCAGCTAATAGTCCCTGGGGACGCAGCTTTAGAGTCAAATGGCTGCGGTTAAGTAATTTACCATTCCATAAGACCCTTCATCTCAAAAATCCATGGAATGACTACAAACCTGTCAAAATTAGCAGAGACTGCCAGGTTTCATTACCTGAAGTATCCTTACCCCTGCAGTCTTACTTTGCATGCAGTTGGGATGCTTGACAATTGTTTTTTCCAATAATTTCAGGAGCTGTCTCCAGAAATCGGTGAAGCACTTTGTGAACTCATTGATAGGGAGCCTGAAGTTGAGATGAATCTGACAAGGTATGAGATGATAGATTCAAAATTCAATTAGTTTGGACCATCATAGTTGTTGTAACTAGATCTAGAATTTCTATTTCAGGGACGTATTCCACGTCAGGAGATCTGGTGTAGAGTCTGGATGTTCTTTTCCTGATGATAGCTATAATATGTCTCCTATTGATATGAGTTGGGCCAGAGCACCCATGCTTTACCCGTCCTTTATTTACCAATATCAAGCTGAAGCAAGTAGGTCTCTATTGGCACAACATGGATCAGTTGGAGTGTTCAATCCTGAAAGTTTGCCATTCATCACAAGCAAAGGAACTCTTTTCAAACATCCTCACTGTAACGGAGATAGGGTAGAATCACCAGTTGAGGCCACAATATCATCTCAAGCAGACAACTGGCCACTCTCTGGTGAAATGAATTCCCTTTGTGGTAATCTTTCTGAGGATGAGTTTCTTGAAATGGTATGATTTCCTATCTTAGCCTCTTTGAATTTCTGGAAGCTATTATTTCTTTCGTCTATAGTCTCTTTGAAATGATTGAATAATGTAAATTTTCACATCTCATCTTTCAGTGCAAAAGGAACTACTACTCCGACTCATCTTGCCAAGGCACACTTACATATTGTGAGCTTAATTACAAAAATCATCAGCATTAATTTAACATACTGCTTGGGAACTCTAGAGATAATTGACCTTTTCTCAGAAAGAAAATGTCTTGATGATTTACTAACTAAAGTGATACTTGGTAGTACTGGTATTCCATTAATTAATCATATCTTTGTATGACTTTTGGGTTGCATGTGACCTCTAGACTTGAATTAAGATAAAATCCTCCTCTTTACTACGATTGTAAAGTCTTAAGTGGATTCGATTTTTGAGAGCAAAGATAAATATGAATGAAACATGAATCTATGGAGTTAATGGAGTATACTTGAGCCAACTCTAGGCATGTTAGGGTCAAGTTTTATTGCGTGTACATGGGTAGGAGGGTTAGCATGGATATCCAAAGGTGAGACTCGGTATATATGTTGAGAATATTAAGCCATTGCCTTATAAAGAAAAAATTAAACCATTAACTCATAAAAAGAAAAAGAGTATTGGACCATTATTGGGCCTTCAACCATAAGCTTTAATAAGATACTACAGTCTTTCTGAGTGAGATGTCTCAAGTTTGAAACTTAGCAACCCCGTATTAAATTATTCTACGAGGTAAGGGGAGCCTTTACTCATTCACGCTTCAAGCACAAAGCCCTTTCATATGAAGGGGCAAGTGGCATGTTAGAGTATAAAGCCATTCTAGGCCTTCAACCATAAGCTTAAGATTTTGGTCGAGGACCTTCATGTAGCGCCCAATTGGAAGTGTTAAGAATCATACCTATATTTGAGTATCTAGTGTCCAACAAGGGTACTAGATAAGCAAAATGAAAACTATAGGGTGTAGTCACCTGGAACGTTCCCCCTCCCCCAGGATCCACATTCCAGGAAAAAGTGATTTGAAGCCAAAATTAGGCTAAATTTGTGCAAAAAGCAGCGATCCATGTTCCAAACTAAGCGTTCTTTGAAGCGTTCTTGGTAAATGTGGTATATGGCTCAAGATACGAATCAAAAGAATTGTATAAGGCTATATAGCATCGCCTCCTCTGTGCTGCATTATTAGAATATAAGGTGGATTGATTTCTGAAGCAGGGTTGAAGTTTGAGTTGATTGAAGGTAACAAGATATAGTTGAGCTGACGTGAGTGTGCTAGTCTCAAGTAATGTTATTTAAGCGCAAGTAAGGGATTTGAACATGAGTATGTGTCTAAGCATGGGATTTGCCATATTTTTGGAGATCTTCATACATCGTAGGCCTAGTTTGAGTGTCATCCTGTGTTTTGACTATTGAATGTCCGACAATTGTACTTTGGGCTAAACAAGGAGTCAAGGTAATGTATGGCTCAAGACACGACCCGAAAGAATCTTGTGAGACTGGAGCATGGCTCCAAATTCCCTGAGCATTGAAGCTTTGACTTTGTCCTAGCTTGCTTTCGCATGAAATCTTGAGTCTTTAATTTTGTTATCTTCTGATTGTACCATTTGAAAAGTTCAGAATTAATCGAAACAAACCTCCGTCTGCTGAACATCATTGATTTTATGGTCTAGTTGAACTTCATTTGTTCTGTAAGTAAGCTGCCCCACAAGGTTCTTGATCTGGATGAGTTCAACTGCAGATGTATGCAGATTAATGAAACATGTAGTTTTGAAAAGCTATGGAAAGAACGACAGGTTTTTTTTTTTTGGTTTTGTTTTGGGTGCCTATGTATTCACTTTCTTTTACTATCGATTAGTCTGGTGAGAAGATGATCTGATATATTTGTTAGAGCTACTGACAGAGAAATATTTTTGCAGTCTTATGAAGAATACCTGGAGGCTCACAGTAGAGGTGACAAGCAGCTAAGCCAGCCTGTTAGTACACATCTTGTATTCTTTTATATATTTGCGTGAGTTTTGATTTTTTTTTGATAAATTATTGTTGGTCATAAATGTCTTCAAATAGAAGCAATGACAACTAGATCTACTTGATCTGTATACTTGTATCATTTCTGTGAGGTTACATGCTTCTAAATTTCTTTGCAAAGTAGCTTTGGTTTTAATCACCATGCTGTGCGGGAGTATCCAGATAATGGGGTATAGTTAGACTTACATCAGACAGCATTACTTTGTATTTATTTGCGTAATTTCTTCTTCAAGTGTTGGAAATATAAACGTCAAAATGATGCAGATCTTACAAAGATTGGCCCTGAGGATTCAACAAGAAGGCCAAGTGAACAAAGGAAATTATCGTAGTTATTTACCTTTTATGGGTTAATTGGGTCTTTTGGTTGACGAATTTAAGATGTTCCACGAATAGATTAGGTGTTCTATTGCTTTTGGACTAAAAGAGGGATGATACGCGTAGCTGATCCCAACTGTCATAGCTCATGATGTATTCATTTGATACAGTTTGGGGTCTACATTGAGAAATTTCATTGTAGATATACTGCATATGAACCTGTTAGTGAAGAAGGATGATACGCGTAGCTGAATCCACCTCTCATAGCTCATGTAGTGTTCATTTGATACAGTTTGGGGTCTTCATTGAGAAATTGTTGTTGTGGATATAGTGCATATGAACCTGTTAGTGCTGATGGACATTCACTTCGTCATCCAGATTTTGTTATCATTTGTATTCTATACTTGAAAATGTTTCTCTGGAACGTCCAATCTTTGAGACTCAAACACCCCACCCCCCACCCAAAAAAAAAAAAAAGAAAAAGAAAATGTCACCTTTGTATTTGTATTATGGGATCCTTTATCTAACTTTGTGTGATCCATCTGCCAGGCTGCTGCACAGTCACGAAGAAATGAAGATTCATCGAGTAAAGAGCATGATGAGGATTTGTAAGTCAATCGTTTTGTTGACCGATATAAAGTACTAGTGGGCTAAATGAGTGGGCCATTTAGATGTCTGACTGGCCCAGTCCAACCCAGTTGACAGTTGACCAGTTCCAGATGGAGCCTTATAGGCTCACCAAGTTGGCTGGCTGAGCTGACTGCTGACCTCCGCCCAAGCCACCCTGGTCAATGTTCTGGCCATCAGGCCACCACTACTGTGATGTATAAACTCCTGATCGATTCACTCATTGTAGCTTTTGTATTTTGTAGGAACAGTCGCAGTGACCATGTCAGCTCTCGTAAAAGGTCCCGCCATTGATTCTTGTATTGTCTGATGTTTGATGCATTGAAGGCCTTCATTTACAGATGTCCCCGTAACACCAGTGATGAAGCTGCAGTTTTTGGAGTATACAAACAGTAACTCATAAGATTTGTTTCCAAGACATCAAAATGTCATTGTCCTTGGGACATTCTTATGTTTGTAACATATTTTTGTGAGCAATTACGACAGTAAATAATTGTAGGGTTAGAACCAACTTGTACAGAAAATAGAATTTCCCAAACTGTCTTAGACATCATTTACATCCCCTTCTATTGTTTTACTTTGGGGGTTTGAAGTGATTTCTGAATGATGTGCTAGGTTTGGATAGGATAAGAAACATAGCAAGTATCAGCCATGTAACAATATTGATATTTTGTGTAGAGGACTTTATCTGGTTAGAGCGCACTTTGCTCTTGCCAAATGTTTACCGGATTTGATACATGGGGCACTGAAAATTTGACTTAATGACTTTTAACTAGAGTGACTGAATATTTGACTTGAGTTGAGTTGGGTTGGGTTTGGTCAAGGTCATCTAAATATTTTTTACTTCTCACTGTAGTCCAATGAGAAAGTATATTCCCTATTTCAATAGCTAAATCTTAGTAATACTTTTCTTTCCTATTAATGATCATAAATTCCCCACTTCAAAAATTGCTGGCCAATATTCATACTGGTAAGTTGGTTGATGTTAATAAATGTCAATGAGTGGTGGATATTAAAAAATTATTGTCGGAAAATATGATAAAAAGGCTAACTAGTGTCTATAATTGTTGATCAATGTTGATGAGTTTTGAACAGTTTCGGTAACGTTGATCTTACGTTGAATGTAGATAATAAGTAGTTTGCTAGTTTGTAAAGAAGGAAGAAGATATCCTTAATTTTGAGGAGACAGGACTTAGATTGAACTAATAAAGTGAGAACATTGGAGGAAAAAATTGTTGGGAGTTACCTCACATTTTGTGTAAACTATTTAAAAGAATTTTGAGAATGTATTTAAAAGTTATGTATATTTTATAGAAACTATTTACAAGGTCTTTTTCAATAATTTTTTGAACTCTTAATAAATTATAAGAAAAATACGAAAATATCTCCATATTCTTCACTTCTCTCTCCTCCATTTTCGAGTCTTCATCGCTATTTTCTTCCTCCTCCATGTTCCTTCTCTATTCTCATTCAATCAAAACTCAAAGAAAAAAAAAAATACAAGGACGTTAGGTTTGTCGATGGGTTACTTTAAGTTTTGCTTAAATAGAAGAGCGAGAAACAAGGAGAAGAGCAAAAACAAGGAGAAGAGAAAAAAAAAGACAATAATGAAAAGTTAGAAATCGAGGAGATAAAAAATGAAAAAGATGACAATATTTCCGTTTTATCCTTATCTATACACTATATAATGCCAATCTTTTCAAAAAGATGACATGGCGGTCCGAGAGTGAATTTAGGAGTTTCGTCCAATAAAAAAAAATTATCATTGAAAAAAATAGGTTTCCACTATATATGGACTCTTTCTTACTCCATGCCAAAATAATAATAATAATAATAATAATAATAATAATAATAATAATAATAATATAATTTTTCAAAAAATTAAACAAAATTAAAAATAATAAAATAAAAACATAATCTTAAACAAAAAGGTAAACAAATAATAAAATACACTAAATAAATACGAAAATAAATAATTAAATTACCAAAATATTAAAAATATTTTTGGACCTAATAGCCTAAAAACCTAAAATAAAAATAAAAAAACTAAATTTATAAATTTATAAATTTATTAAATTAAAAACATACTTTAATCTAAATTAGTAAATAAGTTTGAAAAATTATCAAATCAGTTATATATTATAAGATTATCTAATCTTAATATAAAAATTAAATAATAATTAATCATCCATTAATTCATAAAAATATAAAGCAGAAAATAAAAACAAAACTAAGTAGAACATTAATAAATAACAAATATACAAAATTATATAATAAATTAAATCAAAAATCTGAAAAAATATAAAATTAAACTAAAACCCAAAAATATTTTTTATAGTTTTTCAGAAAAATTAAACAGAAATAAAAATAATAAAATAAAAGTATAATCTTAAACAGAAAGTAAAACAAATAATAAATAGCACTAAATAAATGAGAAAATAAATAATTAAATTACCAGAATATTAAAATTATTTTTTGGACCTGAATATATCCTAAACACCTAAAATAAAAATGAAAAAACTAAATTTATAAATTTATTAAATTAAAGACCTACGTTAACCTAAATTAGAAAAAAATCTAAAAAATTATCAAATCAGTTATAAAAACTAAGAAAATTAATACTAACAGATTAAGACTCTAACTAAACTCTATAATAATATAAAAATAAAATTAACCAAAGAAGACTAATTTTATTCTGACTTCTAACAAACGTACTAAAAAATAACAAAAATGAACATAAAAATAATCTGAAAATTAAAATATATTAAGACATAAAATAAAATTAATATATATAGTTATGTATTTATTTATTTAGGGTTTGGATTGTATATTATCTCTCATTTATTTTTATGTATATTGATATGCAATATTATTTTGGTCTTGAAATATAATAATTTTGTCTAACATTATTAATTTTTCATTGTTGATGGTGTTTTTTGACTTAATGCCATAAAATTGTATTAGTTCAAAATATATTTATTATACGAATTTTTAAAATTAAAATCAACAGGAACATGTTATAAAAATAATATTTAAATATTTTAACTATCCGAGGAAGCAATTTGGTTATTACATTCATCATATGTACGTAATGATTTAATAAACTTTGAAAAATCATAAATTAATATAATAAAAATATAACAATTACATATATACTTGATATTAATAATTAAAAATGCCTACAAGATAGAAAGTTATGATTCAAATATATTGTGGAATAAAACGTAGTGAATAAAAAGTTAGGAATTATATTGCTTCAGTTCATAATCTGTGGAATTTAAGTTCGTAACTTGTGTTATGTTTAAAAGATTCCAAACTTAATATGTCAACTTCTATTAAGCCCATAGGACTTCGAATAAATTCATTTGTCTCAAAATTCTTGCACAACAGACGGATCATTTTTTTTTTGTTAGAAATAAAGTTTATTTTAGTTTCTTTCTAACATATCTATCTCGTGACTTATTATTGACAAACATATTTAAATCATATCTTTTACTATTGTAAGTTTTCTAAATTATTAAAAGATGAGTATTTGTCATCAAACCTTCCCGCCATCTTGAAATAGAACTTCATGTTACTCTTATTATGTTAATTAATTGAGAGGAACAATTGTGTCTCAAAGTAAGCAATTGGTTGTTAATCGAGTAAAACATGTATTTATAAAATCTCAATTGTATCAATATTTTTGCCCCATTGATTCACTACCAAAATCGCGATCAATTTTCAATATGAGTACGAAATACGGATGATTTTATTACCCTACGCCGCGAATTTGACCTATCATGCCCTTTACTTTGATACAAATTATCTATTATTGTTAAATATATTTGGATCACTTCTATCATTATAATATTTTGCACTATTAATCTCAATATAAGTAGTTATTATATGTTTAATTATCTTTGTGTGCAAAGGTAGGTAAGAATGGACAAATCATTATATTCAACTTATAATTTAAAAAAAATGAGATCTCATTATGAGTATATGTATACTTTTTAAAAGTTCATGTAATATTTAAGTCAATAATGTTTTAATTGGTTGGTTGCATATAAATATTTATCTAGGCGTTAATTAAGTTAAATTAGTATTGACTTCGTAGAGAGCTATGAGTTTATAAATTTGATATTCTTTTATTCATTTCATGTATTTGGTGTTGTAATAATAATTTGTGACATAATGATATTTATTGTCATCTATAGGTCATCTAACTCAATATCTACCAATCATATATTATTCTTTTTCCCACTAATATTTACCTTTTGATACCCAAACATGTTGTTGCACTATCTCGTATAATTGTATGAGTTAGGATTATTTAAATTGTTTGACTCTTACAGGGGCATGACTTTTTAATATTCCAAATTATGAGTGTAATCTTAAAACCTTGATGATATTTTTTAACATTCTTTTTTATTTATTATTTTAGATTATTTAGTTATTCTTTTGAAATTTAGAATGATTGGAAGATGAATGTGTGTTGGGCTCTAATGATTTTTATGTGTTGGGTTCGATAACCTTCATGAGTTACGAAAGCATTTTCGCTATAAGGGATAACATGTATAAGAATATTGTTGAAAGTGAAATCATTCAATAAAATTATATGATCGAGAAAAAGAAACTCACAAGTATAACATCGCTCCATAATTCAATAATTTCTTAAGTTATGCATTATACAATATTACTCTGTGTATAACCAGGGTCCAAACTAGTAATTTATAATTCATCAAATGTTAAAAAATGATTGAAAAAGATCATATAAATAATTTTTATAAAATACACACAATTTAAAAATACATTCTCACTTGTAAATAATTTTCACAAAAATGCTGGCACATTTGGGCCGTGGGTACACTGCCATATGTACACCTACCTCAGAAGAAGAGTGGGAGGAAGCAAAAACCGAACCTTCGAATAGTAATCTGGCTATCTGGAATTCGACAATTTATAAGAGGAGAGAGAAAGAATGACATTTCTGAGGTCAGTAGCCACAACTACCACCGCCATTGCAGCCACCGCTCTCCCCGCTGCCTTTGCTGCTTCTTCTCTCTCTCGCTCCTCTTCTTCTTCTTCTTCGCCGTCTTCTTCTTCTGCGATCTCGAAATCGCTCGACTTTCGCTTTCTCTCTCCTAACTCAGTTGTGAGCTCTGCAAGTACCGGATTGGGGTTGGGGCTTGTCAAGAGTTTCACTTCTCCTCCTTCTGCTGTTGTAATGGACGCTCCCAACTCATCCACTCAGGTTCCTCTCTCTCTCTCTCTCTCTCTCTCTCTCCTCTCTACACCAGATTCTATTTTTGAGGTGTTGTGCTGATTGATTGCGACTTGTGTGGCAGGAGGATTCGGCGTTGCCGGAGTTGATGGTGAGTTTTGAATTTTTGAATATCTTGCTTCTACAATTCTACTTTGTGTATGGGTTTGATCAATTGAACTTTTATTTTTACTGTTTCTAGCTGTTGAATAAGAAATGCATTGACTATTGGTGATCCTTTAGTTTAGTTGATCCTTTAGTTTAAGGTTGTAGAAATCTTGTTCTGGAAAAAAAAATGCAATCTTCTATGCCAATGTCATGCTTTATCTGCAAATGTGCCAAATTGGAAGTTGTTTTCAGGCAATAAAATGAAGGAAGTTTAGCTTTACTGAAGTCCTGGAAAATAGTTAAATGGGCACTTCTGATGATGGTAAATTGGAGCGTATTCTATGCTGTTGAAGGCTGCATATATTGTCATGACTCTGAATTCCCTGTCATGTCTCTTAACAACATAATGGTCTTAAGACTTGCAGCAAAGCATAGAAGATTTCATTTTGATGTTGTGAAATCCAAATCCAAATCAATACTCCGGGAGGTTTACCTAGACAAGGTGTTTGCGTCGGGGTTTGGGTGGAGCCATGGAGGGATGCATGTAGCAGCCTTATCCCTAGATTGCATAGATAATGTTTCCGTTGGACCCCAGACTGAAAAACTATTGACTGCATATACTCTTGAAGCAAAAAGTACATGATAGTTTAGTAAGGCATTTGCTTTTGGTCATTATAGTTCAAGTGCAAAAAGTTGCCCAAAAGTGGTCTCCAGCAATTTTAAGTGTCGATTTTAACATGAAAGCTAATATACATGGAAATAGGTACAAGATATGGACACAACAGACGAACTCATTGACATTTTTTTTCGAAAACAACATCTATAATGTACATACATTAATGAAGAAGTACTAATTTAATTACTTTTGCATTTACAATCCATTCGATTATTTTTTTCTTTTTAAAAAAAAGCCTTGGAGAGGGTCATGCTTGGATGGAAGCAATAATGAAATGCTCAGTGTTTGTGCATGTCAACTATCAATAACATAACCCTATTGTTCAGTGCCATCCGTGTATTTTACAAGTATCTGAGAGTGTCCAAAGAGTGTCGAGAGGGTTAGTGTCCAACACATGTTGAACTCGGATATGTGAAGTATGTGACATCCAAGAGAAAAAAGGGTAGTAGAGCGTAAAAGGGAAATTCATGTGATGGTAAATGTGAAGAAATGCATCAAGAGACTTAGAAGTTCACTGTGGTTCGACATCCTATTATTTTAGTATCCATATTATCTTGAATATCAATTAAATGAGCCAGATCTCTTTGTAACATAAATAATTCATAGTATATTAACATCTATGTGTGCTTTCTCATGTATTTGTTTGTGCCTCAACTTTGTGTACTACGTTTGAATAATTTCTTAGTGTATAATTAGAATTCAAAGGCTTACCGTTACATTTTAGTTCAGTAATGAATAGAGGTCATGTTAAATTTCTCAAGGACATTGATGTTTGTTTTCAGTTTTGGTGGGTGATGATGAATGTAACATCATGATATGTGCTTTGATTTTGTGTTCTACATGACTCCCCTATAATATCTGTGCCGAATGATGCGGAATACTTTCTCTCAGGCAAACTTTTCGTTATTGTTAGATTGTTGTGGTCTGTGGGTGACTTCTGGCACAATACCGAGTTTGTTCTGTTGTGTTATAAAGTTCATAGGTTTGAGCTTCTTAAGCCACCCCTTCTCAAATAGCTTGGTGAGGTTGTGTCTATTTATGTCCCTCCTTGAACCCCTCTTCGGCTGGAACCTCGTGTGTTCACTCACCCTACTCCTGCACAGTTGCTGTAATTTTCTGAATAAAACTAGTTTATTCTGGTTCACCTGTAAATTACATGCTTTTTTGTGGCTAATTGGCCAATTGTTGCTCTTAATGCAGACAGAGTTTATGGTGGATATGAAGTGTGAAGGATGTGTCAATGCTGTCAAGAGTAAACTAGAGACTGTTGAAGGTGTTTGCTAGTTAACCTGCATTGCAAGCTCACTATAGAAAACCTTTCTGATTTACATTGATTGTATGTCTTATCTTTGATTTGGATCTACTAGGAGTCAAGAGTGTTGAAGTGGACTTGAGCAATCAAGTAGTTAGGATTCTTGGCTCTTTGCCCGTTAAATCCATGCAGGAGGCTTTGGAGCAAACAGGCCGTACAGCTCGCCTGATTGGTCAAGGGGTTCCTGAAGGTTGTTACCTTAAAAACCTTCTGTTCTTACTTGTTTTTGTCTGATGCCTAATTCTGTTCTGATTGCAAACTAAAAGATCAGCTCAAGGAGTCAAGAGACCTTCAGTATTCTTGGAATTCCTAAATAGCTGACTGTACCCTAACTGTCCATAAGCAATAGCTGTTGCCTCCAGGTCAAAGTAAGACCCATAAACCCCTAGCTTGACTAATCTGCTTTGAAAGATCAGTTTTATTCTGGTTTAGCCCAATCAATGTTACCCAATCTCGGCCTTACCCATGTTGAAGTGTCATCTTGCATTGTGTTGGACTTGGCAGTTTTCTGAAGAACTTTGTACATTTTGGTCCAAGATGAAGGGTCAAATGTCTATATCCATATTTGAGTGTCAAGTGTCTCACATAGATACTTGGAGCAAAAGAGTCGAATTAGTATAGAGCCCAACATGACATTCATTATCATCTATAACAACACTGAATTATATTATTTCAAAAATTGATGTTTAGAACTGTGGAAAGTGAACTGGACAATGTCAATATTGCTTTGTGCATATTCACATATTACTAATCATGGCCTGTGCATGTGAGAATGTTTATGCAGCTTTTTTGTAATTTACTGTTCACAGGTGGACAAAAGTATTAAACCTATGTATGCCTTGCAGATTTCCTTGTGTCTGCTGCTGTCGCTGAATTTAAAGGCCCAGATATCTTCGGGGTGGTCCGTCTAGCTCAGGTTAACATGGAATTGGCTAGAATTGAAGCCAACTTCAGTGGGTTACCACCTGGAAGACATGGTTGGTCTATTAATGAGTATGGTGATCTAACCAGAGGTGCAGCCAGCACAGGGAAAGTATACAATCCTCCCCTCCAAGGACTTGAATCAGAGGTATGTCCTTAGTTACTGTGTTTGCTTACCACAATAAGGCAATGTCAATAATCAAACTTGGTTCATTTATAAGTGTACATAATATAGCATGATGATGACCACGTGCTTTCTCCAGCCTGTGGGTGACCTGGGAACATTAGAAGCCAATGATAAAGGTGAAGCTTATTATTCAGGTGTCAAGAAAATGCTGAGGGTCGTTGATTTAATTGGACGATCTGTTGCTGTGTATGCAACTGAGGATAAGTCAGATCCAGGCCTAGCAGCTGCCGTGATTGCCAGAAGTGCCGGAGTAGGTGAGAACTACAAGAAGCTTTGTACTTGTGATGGAACCACCATATGGGAAGTGAAACCCGATTTTGTCACCAGCAAGGTCTGATTGCTTGTTCATTCTCTCCAAATGGTAAAAAGAAAAAAAGTCTGATTACATTCTACGACACAGCTAGTATAAACGGATAGGCATTTGTAATCTGTTAAAATGTATGGTCTCTCACACTTGGACTGTTGAATTTCTTGGAAATTCCCGACTATTTTATAGAACTATGATCACATTCATGGAGTAATCCCACATATTCGTAACGCAGGACAGTTCATGTTGTGAAACTAGTTCAACACTTCAGCTACATATTCATCTTTGTTGGTTATGTTTGTTTTTTGGATTTGACTAAGTCATGCTCGAAAATTTCCTGTAGGTTTTGATTTTATGTATTATTCCTTATATGGCGCGATTAAATTTATGTTTTAGGGATGAAACTGTGTACATATAAATTCTTGATGTCAGACTGGGAGAACTTTGTGGAAATCGTCTTGTTTGTTGGAGACTGCTAATTGCATCGTCTGATTGGATCAAGCTTTCCTTTGATTGGATTGAGTTTTTCTTGATGTCACACCAAGTTTTTGTTATTATGCCAACGCGAGTATTCATCAAGTATTATAAAACGAGAAAAATTAGTTAAAGTGACATGTATTGTGAAACGGAAGAAGTATATATATTACTATTATTGTCTTTCTAATGTCAAAAAGAATAAAAAGTTTCCAAAAAGTACTTTTAATTTTGAAAAGGTGAAAATCAATTACTAATTATATGAAAACCAAATTATATTTATGCTTCACTTAATGTGAGTAGAATATTGAATTAAACATGGTACACTGAAAACATTACAACCCTAGAAATGTAGGGGTCAATGTTTATGCAGCCTCCCCTGATGTCTGTTATCTTTCCAGTCAATTCGAGCATTTGAGTTGCGATCTTGCAAGCTATTCCATTTTTTGTAGTTGTTTGGTATCATTATTCATTATTCAGTATTCACTATACTTGTTGAACAAAATGAAAAATTGTTTGATAAGCCGTTATGTGTATATACGCCTTCTAGTAATTTCTTATTGAAGGCAATGTATATCATATACTCCCTCCATTTTAAAATACATGTTACTTTTAACTAACTTTTTGTGTTTCACAATACTTGTTACTTTACAATTCCAATGACATATTAATTATTAGTTTACCAATTTTATCCTTATTAATTACTTTGTTTTTTTCTTTTTTCATTAATTTTCTACATTTCTAATGAAATATAGAGGGTAACTTGGTCTTTTAACACAAAATTTGTCATGAATTTTATGTTTCCTTGATATTCTCTCGTAACCTTAAAATGATATGTATTTTGAAACAGAGGGAGTATCTAGAATGTGTAGTGTGTACTCTCGATTAGAGTGCATATATATTTTTCTGATATGTATTTATTGCATACACAATATTTAATATGTAAGTGCTTATGATTTGTAGGAGTATGTATACTTAAACATACAATATAATTTGAATTGTTGTTAAATCTCCATAAAGTACTACTCTTTTAGTTCAACGATAATATGATATAATATAATAAAAACTAACATTTAGACAAGCACACCACATAAGTAACTTCATATATGTCGCAACTCTTCGTCATAGTAGCAAAATATGCCAATATAAAAACTAATAACTTTGCCATAAAACAGAAATAATTTGATAAGTTCACCTTCATTCAATAAACTATTAATGTTTTCAAGTTGGAATTTTTGCCAATATTGGATGATCTCCTATTGTTTAAATTTAAATATTATATCTCGTCTTTATAAGAAGGGGGATAATTGTTTTATATAAATTTAACCTAAAGAGAAAGTTTTTTTTTGTGTTTTTGTTTTTAAACTATTCAGTGTATTGTTTTATAATTACTTTCTTTAAAACTAGTCTATATATATATATATATATATATATATATATAGTGTGTTTCCCACATACACTAGTTGCTTAATTCACTTCAACAAACCTTTTAGTGATTATATATATTTTATTAGTGAAAGATAAGTAAAACAATTTAGATATTCTTTCACTCAAGGATTCTACCTACGATATTATCAAATAAAATAAGAAGAAGCTCCTTATGAGGTACAACATTACACACAACTATGGATTTAACATGTTGACGATATCGAATAAGTCAATCTGTTGTATGGTTATTATTTCTAAAAGTATGTGAAATATCTACCTTAGTACAAGATTCTAAGTAAAGATTTGTGTCTTGAATAAGTATTTGAATTTTTCAAGGTATATGAATCTTTCTTTAAGATGCTTTAATAAGTGTTTTGTTGTCACCCTTAATATGAATATAAGTGTGTCTTATTTCAACTCGCTAGTTTTACTCCATTTCTCATTACTCGTTGTTTCAATCGAATATTTAAAATTTGTTATCACTATTGAACGTTTTAGTGATTATACATTGGATTTTAATGTTTTATAAACAAAGACTAGACCCTAATATTTCAATTAAAAAATAAAAATAATAACAAACCCTAATGGAGAAAAAGGATCGAGGGAGAGAAATGGGAAAAAATAAGAATAAAATGGGGAGGTCAAAACGAACAAAGAAGAAATACAAATAGAAAAAGAAAAGCTCAAAAAGGCGCCGTTATTAGTTTGGAGACTCTTCTCGTTGTTCTTCGTAGTCCCAGTTAACTCCAGAACTCTCTCCCTTCTCCTCGTATTACTCCTTCCCCTTCCCCTTTCGAAGTTTTGCGGAATAATCCCGACTCTTAATTCAAGAATCCTAGAAAATTTCATCTTCAATCTTGCGTTAAAATCTCTCTGCAATTAGAATTTCGAACAACCCAAAAAGTTGAAGCAATGGAGGCCACAAAGGACCAAATCGTCGATGTACGATCGGTTGTTGAAGCCGTCGCCGAAGAAGAGGATGATGTCCCCATTTACCAAGTCGAGAGCCTCTGTATGCGCTGCGGCGAAAATGTATGGGTTTCTCTCTCTCTCCGGTTTTTCTGTGCCGATTTTGTAGTCGTTTTTGCCTGCTCGTTGGTTTGCTTTTGCAAAGCTATTTTAAGTTTTGGGTTTCTGGGTTTTCTCCATAAAGTTGATTATCAACTGGGTTTTGATTGAAGTTGAGGTAATAGAATGATTTTAGCTCTTATTGACATGGTTAATTGTTATTTGACAGGGTATTACAAGGCTTTTGCTCACATTGATTCCTCACTTTAGGAAGGTGTGCATATTACCTTTGCATTCCCCGAATTCATTTTCTCATATATTGAGTTATATAAATTCAACTACATTCATATTAGGATTTAGGATCCTCTTTCTAGTTGGTTATTCTTTCTATGGTTTGTAACTTGTTGCTTAATTCTTGTTTGATTGCAGATTTTGTTGTCGGCTTTTGAGTGTCCGCATTGTGGTGAGAGGTAATGCCACTTGTGAGGGTCTTGTATGTGCTTCATGTGCCCTTATTCTTACTCCTTTTGCTATGCCGGCTTGATAGAACTATCTGGGTGAATTCAAGGACTTGAGAATGGTCGTCACTTATTGCTTTGTTAATGAAAATAAAGTTTCGCCTGATAAGTTTGGGGTAAATGTTAAGATTAGAATACAGATAAGTTGGGACTAATATTATGGTTAAGATGTGATGTTGTTTCTGATGCATCTGCTGTAGAAAAGAATATTTCTTTTTTGAAATAGAGCGAGTATTATCTATGAATTCCCCCCAACCCCCGATAGAACCTGAAAATGTGGCATGGGAGAAAGTTGAAGTGTTTTTCCCTGCACAACTTACAGGAACAATGAAGTTCAGTTTGCGGGTGAGCTGCAGTCACGAGGATGTTGTTACACTCTTAAAGTTCCTGCTGGAGATCCGAAGGTTATACTAGAAAACCAGCTGTATTGCTCTTGTGCTTGTTACTGTTCGTTAGACAGGATTGCCAACTTGCTTTTGGTTGTTTAGAAAACCACAATTTTGAATGAGGAACAGGAGCTTTTAAATTTGTTTAGCATAATTTCCTTTGGATTTTATAAAACATGAACAGTTCTGGATTCACTGTTGCTCATTGCAGGTGCTGAATCGGCAAGTTGTGAAGTCTGAGTCAGCAAGCATAAAGGCACGTACTTTTTACTAGCATCATAACTTTCACACTTCACTAGATTCATTGCTGAATATCAAGGATTTGACTGCTCTACTCTATTTATCTCAACATTGTGCATTTACGTCAGCATAGTCAAAATTTTGTTCGTTTGACTTAAGCTAGTTAGCTATGTGGCTGTGTGTGTGTGTCTATCTCTTTCTGAGCCTTCATTTCCTTGTACAATGATCAGCTGCTGCGCAAATTGTTGATGATTGTCCTTATTAAAGGCATTCCTTCCCCTCCCCCAAGTTGAACTTTTTCTACAGCCTTTTATCGAAATACTAACGGATGTTACCTCTCTCCACCTGACACTGCTGCCAAGTTTTTCTTTAGAGTGTTGCCCCTTATAGTGGGATGGGAAGCTTTCTTTTGAGGTTTTGGCTATGTTATCACACATGCATGAGGGTTATGATTGTCTTCCCTCGCCCTCTCCCTCTCTCTTTCTGCAATTACTGCATATTCCCTTGTTCCTCCAACTTTTGTAGTAGCACAGTTATGGCTACCAGCTCAAGCCTCTCGAATCTGATATGGATCCTTAAGTGTTGATTTTATTTTTTGCCAAAGCATTGAGCTTATGCATTCTACTCTTTACTTACACTGTGCTTTTGCAGATTCCTGAACTGGATTTCGAGATTCCGCCAGAAGCTCAACGTGGAAGTCTGTCTACCGTAAGTGTTCTACCCCTGCTGTTGGTGACATGTGCAAGTGAGATGACCCTTGGTTTGTGAAATCCTCATCTATATTTTTATTGATCACTTAGCAAAATCCAACTGGAACTTAAGTTACCTGCAACCCATCCCCCTTTTTTTCTCTCCCATTTTTCTTTGGTGGTTTGTGTGGAGGTGGGGGATAAAAGAGTTTGATTTCATGTTTGTTGGCCAACTTTGTCAAAGTACAAGTTGGTGAGGAGCTACCTACATGCACTATTTGGTCACATATCATGTTTGACATGGACGCACTCTGATCCACGCTAGTTTCAATCTAGAGACTAGTGGGAAGATTGACTTCATACGGAAAATGTTTCTGCATATTTTGATCTGATGTTGTCACAATTTTCTTCCAGTAAGCCATGAGGACCTAGTACTTGTACAACTGGACTTCTTTCACCTAATCAGCTAAAAGATTTCACTGAGGACATGGCCCTGCATAAAACTTTATGGCATACCGGAGATTTGTGTAGCAAACTTCAAGGGTTCCTTCTGCTTATGAAGTTTTTATTAGGGTGGGAGCCTATTAGGTGGCGGTGTTTTCAGGTCTTATTATGATAATGAATTTGTTGGGATTTTTTGACTGGTGAGTTTCATCTCAACTTCTTTTTCTGTATTTTACTGATGTATGCATGCTGCTTCAGATTGAAGGAATATTGACTCGAGCTGCAGAGGGATTGGAGGCACTTCAAGAGGAACGCAGGGTATGTATGTGTTCCTTGTTTTCATAATGTTATAATTAATCTCTGTCAATGTATTTTCTAATACTTTTTTTAATGATAGAAAGTGGATCCTAAGACAGCTGAAGCAATAGATGAATTTATTGTGAAGTTGAGGGCTTGTGCTTCTGGAGATTCAGCATTTACCTTTATTTTGGATGATCCTGCAGGCAATAGTTTCATTGAGAATCCGTAAGTGATTTAGATTTTAGACCATAAACCCCTCCCCTTGCCCCAGGAAAAAGTTATGCCAAGCCCCGCCATATTTAGGTCAGTGTTAAAATGTGACCATGCTTCTCTTGCCGAAGTTGTGTTTTTCTCCTGTCATTTTTTAATATTGTTGCTTTTTCCTTCTCTCAAATTTGTGTGTTTTTTGAAATATAACTCATTTGGGTGTGCACTGTTAAGTTGTTTGTTTGTTATCCAGTGTAATGAATGTTAGTTTCTGATTTGAAAATAGGTATGCTCCTGCACCTGATCCATCTCTGTCTCTCAAATTTTATGAGCGGACTCCTGAGCAGCAAGCAGCACTGGGTTATGTAGCTGACTCATCGCAATCAGGAGAACCTCAGGAAGAAGAAGCTGGAACGGCAAACCGCACTGATCAGGAACCACATGGAGCAGTTGGAGCAAAGGCAGGGCGCAGAGCTATTGCTCAGGCCAATAACTCTGAGATAGTTGAAGCTTTGTGCCGCTACACCTCGCCAGAGGAGGTTCGTCTTTCTTTCATTTTTCTCTCATTTTAATCCTGAGGTAGAGCCTCATAGTAAGCTTAGCTCGCTGTTGGTTACTTGACAGGTGATGACCTTTCCATCGACATGTGGAGCTTGCGCAGCTAGATGTGAGACTAGAATGTTTGTCACCAGTATCCTTAACTGTGTATACTACTTTTCCTTTTCGTTTATCATGCTTGCAGACTTGATTTTGTTCATCTCTTGGATTGTGACCAATAAAATCACATTTCGGAAACCTTTTATCTTGAATTATAGTGGACTAACGCAATTTCCTCACTAAATATTATCCTCTCTTTTACTTTCACCCCCAGGTGTAGTGGCAACTAAATATGGCCCATTGCGCCTCTGTAATCCAGAGGTCAAGGTGTGACATGTCCCCCAACAGCAACAAAAAAAAAAAAAAAAAAAAAAATCAGGCTAGGTTGCTTGGGCTGGGCTGGAAGATACAGAGTTAAGTTTGGGCTCATTGTTGTTAATCTTTGGTGGTGGGGTGTTAGTCTTAATGTGGATTTGTGGTGAATTTGAGCAGATCCATTGTTGCAAATGCAAACTGATGTTTAGTAACAAGACAGAGAGGAGATTTTGTGCTATACTCATCTTTGTTGTGCCTTGACAAAAGACAGATATTCCATACTTTAAAGAAGTGATTGTTATGGCATCAACTTGTGATGCCTGTGGTTACCGTAATTCTGAGGTTTGCCTTTACTTTCTTCTCTTTCTTTCAAGCAATTCTGAGTGTGTTTTTACTTGTGTTTCTCTTTGTTTCTATTGCAAAATTTGTTGAAGCGCTTGAGATTATATATACTTGCAGCTGAAGCCAGGAGGCAGTATTTCAGAAAAAGCTAAATGTATCACCATTCATGTGAAGAATATCAATGATCTAAACCGAGATGTAATTAAGGTTTGTACCCATCCCATTCCTGCAAGATAGAACAATTACAGTCTACCTTCGAGTTCTTTGGTTTGTTTCCCTATGGGGGATGTGTTTGAAAGAACTTTATGATAATGTAGTAATTTCACCCTCTGATCTTTGATCATGCATATTGAAGAAGAAAATTTTGAATTTTGCCATTCTATTGTTAGTGTATTTTATATCTATGAACAATTACAGTCTACCTTCGAGTTCTTTGGTTTGTTTCCCTATGGAGGGTGTGTTCGAAAGAACTTTACGATACTGTAGTAATTTCACCCTCTGATCTTTGATCATGCATATTGAAGAAGAAAATTTGGAATGATGCCATTCTATTGTTAGTATATTTTATATCTATGTGGTTTGGAAGTTGTGGAGGGTACTAAATGATTAGAACACAACCTTGTTAAATCCTAATGAGGAGAGCGAAAATTTGCAATTACAGTACACCAGATCCCATCCAAACTCTGAAGAGTATTTTTGGATAACAATAGTACCAGGGTGTCTCCAAGCCTTTGTTTCATGCGTCTTATCTTGGATGACGCTCAGTCCTGCACTGTCTCGCAATTTACGTCTTCTTGCACATATTTTTTTCTTTTTAGTATGGTTGCTGTTACATGATTCTGCTTTCTACTTTCCCCTTTCTTTCCCTATATGTACTCGTTTTTAGCACTTTGGATAGAGATGATTATTCTTTCTTAATGGTGTCGCAGCCTTATCATTCAACTACCATGGTCTCTTGCTGTTTAGGAACATCCATGTTTCTGAATTGAAGTCCCAATATGTCCTGTGATTTCAACCCATTATATTCCTGTGCCAAGGTCTCTTATTTCAGAACCCAGCATGTAGTTCTAGCCATCAAAGTCATACTTGGGAGTCTAGTTTAGGTCACTGGGCACTGGCTAGGAATTACCTCAAATACTCATGCATTAACTTGTGACTTTCATTCTTAATGAATGATGATATAGGCAATGTGGGTCTTGAACTTTGCAATTATGTTACGTTCAAGACAATGGGCTATGGTCTGTCAGCCATTTGTTCTCCTTGTTTCACATTCATATGTAGAGTTGTGTGTTACAATGTCAATATCTTTGTTTCCCTGCCCCCACCCCCCTCCCCCAAAAAAAAAAATTGCTAATGAGCTGGATATTCGTAATCTTTTGGGATTGTTCTCATTGACAATTTACTTGAGACTGAATGAAAATTTCCTTTTGTAATTTGCTAACAGTCAGATAGTGCAAGTGTTAAAATCCCAGAACTTGATTTGGAGCTGGCAAGTGGCACTTTGGGAGGCATTGTCACAACAGTTGAGGGTTTGGTGACAAAAATTTGTGAAAGTAAGTGTTCCTTGATTGTTCCTCTGCACTTCTGTATGAAATTTCTGTTACATAGCTTCTATAATGCAGCATACATAGCTACATGGGAAACGATCCATCAGAATCTCTTAGTTGAAAGATGCTAGGAGTACTTCGGTTCTCTCATTGAAATCCTTGGAACTATATTTGATGTCTTAAGAAATATATTGATGGAGATGAATTTACTTGCTGTGGATAATATGTTGAATCTGCTGTGTTTAAGCCCTTCCTGCTGATTTATGTATCGAAATCTTTGTCCTGGCTTTATCTGATGAAGAGCTTAAGTTGTAGTTGTAACTCATTCTGATAATGTTTTTGTTGTGAGTATTCATAAGTCAGGACCTCCTAACCTTTTCATAGTCTCTAACATGCATGAGAGGGGAATCATGCTTGCCCGCTTGGTTTCTGCCCTAGGAACTGCATGCACTGTACCAGTGCATCTGAGCCCTAACTTGTCGACTGTAAAAATAAGTTAGCCAGACTTGCAACCTAAAGGACCTGTAGATAACAACCTGCTGTTTACTTTACTGTTGCACCTTATATGAGTGAATGTCCATTGCATTAATTTCAGTTTATGACGTCTATTGTATGTCTTGTATAAATATTAACAAGACTAATGAAGGTAATATGTTTCTACAGGTCTTGAAAGAGTACATGGGTTTACCTTTGGAGATAGCCTTGATGAATCTAGAAAAGGAAAATGGCAAGACTTCAGAGCAAGACTATCGAAGGTACAGTTCATGCCTGTTCAAATTGGTTGAAGCAAATCATGCAAATCTTTTCCTTCTCTTTGTGCTTGATGCTTGAACTCGTGCATAATGGATCTAGCAAGACTGGTGCTCTTCTCCTTTTATTATCTTACTGAACAGGCACACAATGCTGCTGCTCCATCTATCCTTCCTATAAGGTTGGCTAGTAATTTTATTTCTGGACCACTGTGAGTTCTGGCTTAAAGTTCGAGGCCTAGTTCTCACCCTTAGTCTTAGGTAATAGGTGGCCTAGAATGTAGTGGTTTTTGCACCGTTCTCTGGTACTAATCTCTTGCCGATTTGATACCAGCTTTGGCCAGGGGCAAGGGTGCCAAAATTGGAGCAGTGAATGAACTAGTTAAGGTAGTGGATTGATGGGTCAACTGGTTGGGCGTGATTGAATCACTTTGCTTGACCTAGATCTATGAATTAAATATTACCTTAATGCAATTTAAACTTAATTGAATTTATTTCCCACCTGGAACCTCGCATGATCTTAGCGTGTAATGATAAACGAAAGTTAAATATGTAGCTTGAAGTTGAGTATTCTGTTATTTGTTCAAAAATATTAAGCTTACTCTTTGCCCCTGTGGGGTTTCTTGTATTAATTTTTGGCATGCAAAACGACATCCTACATCAACAATTCAATATGAGTCATTGGGTTGATCCTGAAAAGATATAAATGGGGCAAATATTTCGTTAGGCTAGGGATGCTGGTGGCCAACTTTAATACTGAGGTGAAAGTGATTTTTTAAGACACAATAGTACCACAGAATGAAATCTTACATTTGAATATAGAGTAGGCTCTGAAGGTGTCGCTTGGCTCAATGATTTACACTGCACATGGATGCTAGTGAACAAAAATAATTCTGGTGAACTAATCGTTGTCAACTACAATGAGCTCACTTGCATGCATGATAAAATATGAGAACAGTGTAATTTTACACCCTGGTTTCTGGGCCATAATTATAATTTTGTGGTTGGTGTTTACATTGGCAATGTGCAGCTCTTGAGCTTGGAAGAACCCTGGACATTAATAATTGATGATGCACTGGCAAATTCATTTATTGCTCCAGTCACGGATGATATCAAGGATGATTCGCAGCTGACATGTGAGTTCTCTCTTCCCTGCTTTGCTGAATGCTGATAGTGGCTCATTATATCTGGCAAAACAAATCAGTAGATAGAAATATAGAATACATTTCAGTTGTACTTTTGGGTTTGGTAAATACATTGGGTGTATTTGAGGTTTGGGTTTGAAAATGCTGAGTGGATAAACCCCAGCTCTAAACTATCTCTTTCGGGTCAATTCAGACATCAAAGCATAATTCTGTTTCTCCTCCCATAGATATTATGAACATTTGAACATAATAAGCTAAAAAAGACTTTGGATCCCCATGGCAGGGATGCTTGCAGAGGCAAGACTACCTACATTTGGATCTTCCCAGACCCGCGCACCCACAATAAGGAGTGGTAGTTGTATACGAGTTATGAATTAAGGTGGAAAAAGAGGAATATCTTATATTAGTGAGTCTAACACCCTTCTCTCTGCTCACACGCATGTGCTCACACACACACACCATTAAAAAAAAAAAAAGAAAAAAGAGGAGCGAGGGGAGCGAGGGGAGTGTTTTCTTCGTTTTTGAGATCCTCCCTTGCCTTCTTCTTAAAAGGACACCAGAGGTGCTTGATTTGTTTTGGCATATGGTGGCCCGTGTCTATCTGTTGGTCTAAAAGAGCTAAAGTATTACAATTATGTGATTTCTGTAGTTTACGATCTTCTCAAGTTAACGCTCAAACTACTCATCAAAAATAACGTTCAAACTGCTGTTATTGAAACTTAGTGATATTTCTTTGAACTTTTCAAGTATTTTGCCTCACAGCATTGTTCTGAATGGCGTTACATCTTTGTTTGCATTTTGCAGTTGAGGAGTATGAGAGAACCTGGGAGCAGAACGAGGAATTTGGCCTTAACGATATGGATACCTCTTCAGCAGATGCTGCTTACAACACCAACTAATTTGGTGCCAACATTTGAAGTTTCCCCCTGTGCTTGTAATTTCCCCAAGCGTGATAATCATGAGTATTCCCCCTTTGTCTTTCTTCTTTTAGGTTTCTTAACCTTAAATGCATTAATACCAGTGCAAGAGTTTGTCTTAAATGAGACAATGCTATTGTAAGATATGAGAAAAAGTGGATATTTTACACAAGTTATAGCTAAAAAGAGACTCATGTCATGTGAGATTCTCATGCAAGAGTTTAGCGTCTGTTGTATCACCCAAACTTTTTGACATTTTCTGTTTAGCATCAGTATTCAGTGTTGTATGAAGCCTTTTCTCATATTGCTAACTAATCACGTTGTCTTTATGCCTTCGGTGTAATATCCTACATTACTATGTGTGCATGTGTGCATGTGTGCTTGTGGGTCCACTTGTGAAGATGGAATCCATGTATGATACTGTAGAGAAGGTAAGGTGAACAAACTTCTGAATGCGTGAGAATTACCCACTCTTTCAATTGTCTATTGGAAACTGATACATCATACATGCAATAAACACAGATGGTGACTGAAAAAAGTGCATCTATGCTTTAACCAAATTAGTTTTTATTCGATAAAGCTGTTACATTTGGAATTTGGATGTGTAGTCTAGTAGCAGGACTTTTGGAATTTGGATGTGTATGGAATTTTGATTCTGAGTTAGTCACAACTTTCAGGATGTTATTCAACCCTTGGCATTTGGGCTTTAGATACTTGTTACTTGATTTCTAGTTCTTACGTGTTTTTAAACTTTTTGACTTGGTTAATTTGTAACATACACAATCTAACAAACAAAAAAGCCTTAGTCTTACCTTCTTTATGAAAAACAACTACGGTAGTACCCTAAGCTTATCCAGAAAGGGGTGTTCAATACAAGTTTTATATTTCAGGGGTTTCATTTTCTTATGTCTAACCTGTTTTTTTTTCTTTTGCCGATCTTCCGCCCATAATCCGAAAGCATTTAGTATTTTCTACTTGGGTTGATTTCTGTTCAAATAGTAACAAATCATATTGGCACCATCTAGTATCAAATCAACACAGCCAATGATGCATCAGGCATGTAGGATTTCTTTCCTCGGATACATGGAGGATGACTTTCCTCTTGCTTCTCTCTCTTCTCATGCCTGGTGTCAAATACGGTCCAACCTCAACAAGAAGGAGCCCCTAAACAAACAAATGGAGAAAGTTGGGGGGGAGGAGGACATGAAACAAGTGGATGTTTGACAATGGCATCATTACATAATTCCAACACAAAATGGTTAACATATTGGCAATAGCCCCTCTCTCTTAGCCATTTCATAGAGCGCGATGGCCATAAGAACTTTGGCATCAGGTGTTGAACGCCAAAGTTGTGCGTATGGAACTACATGCACTTTTATGAGCTCCCCGTGCTCACGAAGACCAGTTTTCTTTCCCGCAGCTGCTGAATTATTTCTTTACTGACCAGCCCCTTGTACAGAAAGACACTGATCTCCTCATCACAGCCTCCCTATAAACGGCAAAGAATTGTTTAGTTCTTTACAGGAAGGTCATATATATACATGAATATTAGGATTCTGGGTTTAGGTTTCAGGGTTTTCAAGTTTGTGCTGTAAGAATGGGGGTCAGTGTGATGAGAAAGTGTACTCAACAGATGCCATATTTGACGAATGCCAAATTTGATTTCGATCAATAGACGAGAATTAATTAGGCAACAAGTACCAACTCACCGGTGAGGGGAAAACTCTGCGTCCAGTAGACGGATCCAAGAAGGCTGTAAGCTCTACCATATCCTCTTTGTTCAAGTGAATGCCGGTTTCCTCTTCAATCTGTCATAGAATAGCAAGAAGAGGACAAAATATGAAAAAATAAATATAATGATTGACGGAGAACTGAAGACTAATCCATACCACAAATAGTAAGAAACAAAGAAAAGCCCACTATCAAATTCTAACCCTAGTCCAAATCTTTACAGCAGTGGTCCAACCAGACACGTTATTAGGGGAAGGGCTCAAATGTAGCAGCCTTACCCTTTAGTTATTAATTAGAGAACATATTTGCGGCAGACGCTTGGTTAAAACATTGTAGAACTACTTCTCCACCAAAAACAAAAAAATCTTAGACTACTAAAGCCCAAATTTTCTTAAAAAATTGCCTGCAGCCATCTAAAAAGCAGATAAATGAGCTGACACCCAATATAATCAAATTGTAACCAACAACCAGAGGAAAGTGGAGTAGCATCCAAATCAGGGAACATAGAGAATGGATACTATGCATCCACTGAATATCATATCCAGTCCTACAAGCTGTGAACAGTAGAAGCAGAAAAAGGGCAGGTAAGGGCAAATGAGAGACCTCACGAACTGCTGTACCCACAAAGTCACCCTTATCATCGTCCAACATTCCAGCTGGCAGTTCTAGAACAAATCGTCCCGTGGGAACCCTAACCTTGCACAAACATGAAAACTCGTAAGGCTTGATACAGATAAAGCTTACATAAATTGATTCAGAATAATTGCTTCTTAGGCATGAAATGTAGGGACTAAATTAAGGGATCTCTCATCCTTGGATACTGCAATATATGGCACCAAAAAGAATGATACCTGCTCCGTCAGAACAGCATAGGTTTCACCCTCTGACTCCAAAAGGATGAGGATGGCTACAGCTGGTCCACGTGCAAACACAATGCCTGGAACCTACAACAATTTTAGAAAATCCTAATTCTTAAAGCAACGCAAAAACATAAATGTCTGGCATTGGACATTTGAGGATGTCTGACACGAGCGACAGATTTTTGTATGAAGGAAAAAAGCCTCATAATAAGATATATCACTTCCGACTCAATTTTATCAATAGATTGGGATTTGGGAACTCACACCTTTTTTCCCATTTCCTTGTCAATAATATCTGCTGTAAACTTGAGAAAGCCAACACGCTTTCCAAAATAATCAACTCCCTGACACCATGTTAATCCACCTGTTAGCAAGTTCTTATTGCTTGGATCAGTGAACACTATTAAGTCAAGGCCCTCCAACAAAAAAGGACAGAAAACAAAAGAGCAAGAAGACACATAGTTCAAACAAGAGAAGGAGAAGGCAGATTATGAAAGAAGCAATAGCATAGTTCAAACAAGTCTATCTTCCAAATATAATAGGCCAAGCCTAGGCTTGTACCAGGATCGCTTCTTGGATCGCTTTATCCGTAACACGGATCATTGCTTTTGCAAAAATTTAGTCTAATTTTGGCTTTGGATGGCTTGTTCCCAGAATGCAGATGATGTGGGCTGGAGCATTCTTGGTAACTATGCTTGTAGCTTTAAAATACTCCAAGTGCACTAATGTGGCGTTTGGTTGGATATAATGTAATAGGGGTGTAATGTAATCAACTATGTAATGTAATTAGGTATACAATGTAATGGGACAATACTTACATTAACAAGTTTGGTTATATAAAAGGTGTAATGTAATCACAATGATAATGGATTATTTTAATGGCAAAAAATAATAATTAAATTATTGTAGTGGAGATAAATGTCATCTAAATAAAAATTTGAGCTATATATTTAGATTTGAGCTTTTTAAAACATTTTCTATCAAATAATCAAGTTTTATTTCTTTTGTGGAAAATATTAACTATATTATTCTAATAACAATAAATATCATAATATAGATAAACGTAATCCACACGAAAACATTTCAAATTTGAAATCATATTTGATATTTTTTAATCTTTTATATCATATTTTCTAATTTAAAATTTTTTGGTGGCAAAAAAATCAATTCGATTATTCTAGTGGCGATAGATGTTTGTTGTAGTGGAGATAAATGTTATCCACATAATAAAATTTTAAACTTTAAATTTATATTTGAGCTTGTTCTAATCTCTTCAATCATATAATTAAGTTTTGAATTTTTTCATTGATGAAAAATACAAACTGAAATTATTTTATTGATAATAAATATTTATTGAATTCAAGATAAATGTTAACAAGTAAAAAATTTTGATATAAAAATTTTAATTTAAGCTTATTTTATCTTTTTAATTGAATAGTTAAATTTTGAATCCAAAATATTGAAGTTAAATTTTTTTCTTAATAACCAAACAATCATTTCATGTATTAGATAATAGAAGAAAGAAAATCAAGTTCTTTCTCAAATGGATGGATTTTTTGCTTGCCAAGGAGGAAAGAGAAAAAGGATATGGAATAGAGCGAGAGAGAAAGAGAGAGTTATTGCAAGTGTATTAAAATTTGATTACAAGAATGGATGTAATCATGATTGTTTAGTAAATGTCCAAGCAATTGTAATTACATAGTTGGAGGTTAATGTGATTACAATGCAATTTTAATTGCATTACAAAGTTATAACAAAATATGGTAATGTAATGACCATTACCAATTTGATTACATTACCACTTTTATTACATCTAACCAAACATGCCCTAAGGTGCAAAGGCCACTGAAAGTTGACGCATGAGGCACAATGCGAAAGTGTCCACATCAAAGGTGCAAGGCAGACATTTTTCTTAAAGGCTTAGGGCCTCCTAGTTAGAGGCCAATTTCACAACATTATGAAATTTTACCTGCTCCAAAATGATACATAATGCTCCCAAATACTACCACCTCACCAAAATACTCCAACCTTGTTCAACTTGCTCTAAAATGCTCCAACCTGCTCCAAAATACTAACCGGAACCCAAAGCCACCAAAATGCTCTAAAAGAATGCTCCAACCAGCTCCAAAATGCTAAATGTTACCCAAAATACTCCAAAATGCTCGAACCTGCTCCCCAAAAATGCTGACGACATGGCTTAATAATTGGTATTTTGCAAAAAATTGTTGTCATCCAATTTATTGACACAAAAAAAGGTGACATGTTTGATGAAGTCATTGTTCTAGGATGGGTGAAAAGCTCGGATAACGCTTTCCCCATACACAATGTAGGAGTTTTTTGTCTCGTATATACCTCGGCTTTAAAAGGGAAAAGGTGCACGAAGGTCCAAGGTGGAAAGGTGTTCGGTACAAATATTACGTCATTTATACCCTTATTTACTTAGTTTTTGACTTGTAAAATAATTTAATTTTAGGATTTTTACTTGTTTTTCTTACTTTTGTAGGTAATAAATCAAATCGAGACAATAGCAAAAAGTTTGAGCCAAAAAGGAAGCAAAACGAGCAAGATAATGGTGTGCACAGGGGGCAGTGCAGAAGTCGCACAGCTGTGCGAACCTGACCGAAGCTATTCGAAGTCGCACAGGGCCGTGCGAAGTTGCACGGCCGTGCAACTTCCCGGCTTCGATTTTTCTCGGTTTTTACAGGTTATAAAAGGATAATTTTGGTTCTAATAGGGGAGGCTGCGTTTTTAGGGTTTTTAGGGACCTCTTAGGGTTCTTACTTAGCCAAAATAAAACCCCATTAGGGGAGATTAGTGTAGAGATTTGTATAAGATTTTGGGATTCAAGTCTTCAATTTCAATTCAAGCATAAGTTTTCTCTTTCTCTCTTCTTCTTTACTTCTAGTTTAATACTTTGATTGTTTAATTTAGTTTCAAGATTCAATTTTTATTAGTCTAGATGTTAATTATAGTTAGATTTGTTACTTGTTTTCATGCTTGAGTTTAATTATCTAGTTTATGTTCTTGTTCAAGTCGGTTTATGTTAGTTTGTTTTTTAGTGTAGTTTTTATTTTTGTTTCATGTTTTAATGTCAATTAGTTGTTAAAGTTGATTGCTTTGGTTGTGGTTAGCCTTCCTAATGGATAATTAATCTTGTTTAGGCCTTAACCCAACTAGTTTATGCTTGTTGTTTGGGATTGTTTCTCATGCCCACCACGTGTTCGATGAAATGCCCGAAAGGGATTTTCATCTTGATTTTTGGGTAATTGGTCTATCACTGAAAGGTGGAGTCAATTTACTAGCGTGGGTAAAGAGGATAGTCGGGATTTTGGCATGAAAATAGCCCGAATCCTAGCTAGGTTCATAGGTTGCTTCTCTTGTAGTCGAATTGGTTTAACCCCACGAAAGTAGGTGGTTAGAACAATTAGATTAGCTCTCGACCCTCGAAAGTGTGGCTTGAGTGGCCTTTGATGGTGCAACCGACCACTCCTAAATGCTTGCATAGACTTGGTTAGGTGTAGGCTTGTCTTGATTAGTTAGTTTATTAAGTGGTAAAATCACAACCTGAGTATTTTATTTTTGTTACTTTCTAGATTAGTTTAATCACCATATCTACCTCATCCGTGTTGATTCGCCTAGATAGAAAGTTTAGGTTAGCTTTGGTATTTGAAACGCAACTCTCTGTGGACACGACCCGTGCTTGCCGGCTAGCTACAGCTACACCGTGCACTTGCGGTATTATATTTCTCTCAACAAAAGGATTCCAAGGGATGAGGGGCAGGGCAAAGGCGGAACTTAAGCATCACATATGCATGGTACACATTTGTGTAAAGAAGTTACGTAGTCAAAAACTGAATTATATGGCTAAGGCAAGTGTCAATTTGAAGAAATCTTGAGCTTTCATGGTTGGATGCTACTATCTCTCTCTCTCTCTCTCGCAATAACCTTAATGTCACGAATTACGGGAAGGTAAAAACGCCTCACGTAAAGTGCATGCAAGGCATGTGTGGTTCACTTCCTCACGAGTCACTCGTCAAGGTTTTCTATTTTGAAACAAGTATATGGTTTGTCACAGGAATAAGACACGATGGATTTTTGTATATTGTAACATGTTCTTTAAAAAAACAAATGAAAATAAAAAATAAACCTGAAGTTAATTTTTACCCCTGACAAATGGCAGGTCAGGTGGAAAAAGCCCAGTATTGACTGATATGTGACTGGTACATAATTTGACAATGGTTTGTATTGGTTTTAGACAAGGATGGTACATAAGGATCTATACTGGCTGTATATATGGTATTTATAACAATTGCTGTTAAGCCTGTTGAGGTGTTAAGGCAAGTGCCTCTTGCCTAGCGCCTAGGTGTCCCTCATGCATGCTTTCTAAAATTACGGCTATATACTCCTAGTGACCTTTCCAAATGCTCTATGATGTCTCAGACCCATCTTAGATACTTTAGATGATACTGTATGCTTCCATAATACAGGTTTTTCAGGCATTCAGAAATCATGCCACAAAATCTATAAAAATGCTTCAATAAAGCCATTAAGTTAACAAAATTGTCTCTAGCAACATGTGGAACAACATAAGAGATTTCGTATCTAGAGTAATGAGAGCCTCTTGAAAGTTGAGACCCTACAAAATAATGTCTACTGTACACGACTTTTGGCCAATCGTGCTATATGTTTTCATTGCCCCAAAAAATGGTTTAAGCTATTTAAGGCCATTACGGTTTCTTCATGAATATCCTACAAGGTTTGATTGCTTGTTCCACCATGATGCTCATTTTCAGGTGTTCTGTAATCACACTTCAGGGACCTACAAAATGGTGATGATGAACGGAAAGAGGGATAAGGAGAAGGAAGCTAGAGAGGAAGGGCAAACTAGATGGAAGAAGGGAGAGCAATTTTTGCTTAATTACATAAAAAAAATGACCTCCGCAAATTACATAAAAATCAAACAATAGAAATCCAAATTGGAAATGACGAATAAAGGAATTTGAATAAAACAAATATTACAATATAGGATAACACAAGCTACCTTTCAATGATTTGTCACTAAAAGTTGAGATATTAGATCACTCCAATGCATTTTTAGAACTCTTGAGCAGGTTGAAATGTAGGAAGCTGGAAGTACAAAAGCAAAGCTGAAAAGCATTGTCTTTCCAATGTCTAAACTTAAGATACTACAATAGCCTATACCAAATTGATGACAAAATCTACCATGAGAACTATGGTTTCAACCCTCCTTCCCTTCCAAAATTCAGTTAACATATTGCCATTCTTTCAAATCCTCAAGACATAGGTTGATTGAGGAAATTAATCTAAAATTCGCATCATATTTATACTGCTTAAAAATATTACGATTTTCTCATAGTCACAATCATAAATCACAATCAGGATTGTACTGATGGAAAATTCTACCTGAATAAGAACTTTGTTCAAGGACATGGCACCATCAGTTAACGCCCCTTTTTCACCCTGCAAGTTTTTCAGCCATTGCTGAAACAAAGAGGACTCAATCGCACTCCTGCACCCACAAAATTAATTCCAAAACCCATTTCTCAAAATTAAAAATTTTACACAATACCCATTTAAATTTTAGCATATTAAATCATGGATTTGAAATTATGAGGGGCAACTCGCCTAAACTCGGAAGGGGAGATACCGGGTGCGGCTGCAATCTGGACTGGGTTGCCAGGTTGACCCGGGATAGTGATGTCGTGAGTGAGAGAGGATGACTCGGAAGCCATTGAAGAGGTAGACGAGGAGGAGGAGGAGGAGGAGCAGAAGCAGAATAAGGGTGCTGTTCTTCTTGTTCGATGGGATAAGAGAGAGAGTGCGGAGGAAGAGAGGGATGGTGATGGTAGGAGGAGCTTCTGCTTCTTCAAGAAAGTGAGGAGAGAGAGAGGCAATGAAGAATGGAGATGCGTCACTCTAAAAGCCATCGCCTTTGCTTGCCAATGCCTTGTATTGCATGTGTTGGAAATTGGAATTATATGTCAATTGAGCCAAGGGGAGGGGTGTGAGTGACAATACTAAACCACTTTTTGGAGGTCAATAATACAAAGAGCTTCCTTAACCAACATGGTGCAGAGTTTGATTTAGCCTACAAAACACCAACAGAATTGGAATATTAGACTTCATTCTGATTACTATTATAGCACTCTCCGCAAGAAGTAAGATTATAAGAAGTTTAAGTAGATGTAAGGAACTACAAACAGTTCTAAAGAACTATATGTGTCTTTGTAAGATTGTAAGTTAAAACTAAATGTAAGATGATTTATATCTTATTTACAAAATTAACCCCACTTCAATGTATTACCAGCCTCAATTTCAAGAAAACTTAAGAGCCTTATCAAAGGATGTGATGTGAGCTTAAAGATATACATACCATATACTAAAAAGACTAGTCTCACAATTTTATTTTATTCATTTGCTTTAACTTATATTAAAGTACATGTGAAGTCGAGTCTATATTAGAGCTGACTTGATGATTTGGGGATTTATAAATTGAAAATCAACTCAAATTCACCTAATTGTTAACAATATGTATCCTAAAATGATTGAGGAATGCATGATAGTTTTTGTCCATTGCTTGCCTGTGTTTGGCGTTTATAATAACTAACAAATATTAACATATTATTGCAATTCATAATAGCTAGTTTCATTTAATTATAACCATTAATGATAGCTCATTACAGCTCGTAATAGCCGATAACAACGCATAACGAGATAATGACTATTTTGAACAATTAAAATGAACATGTACTTAATACTTCACCATTAAATGGAAAAAAATCCAAAAATAACCTTAATAATAATAATAATAATAATAATAATAATAATAATAATAATCAAATAAAACCTAATATGGGACAATAGGATGATTTTCTTCTTTTTGGTTTTTCTTACCTTTAACCTTGAAATTTTAGGTGGAGAAATTTTTTTCCTAGAAGTTAGTCATATATCTCATGAGTTGAAACATATATATATATATATATATATATATATATATATATATATATATATATATATATATCTTGATACTAATTTATAGTTTTAAGTTTTTCGATAAAGTATCAGTGAAATGGACATTATTAAAAATTGAATGTATTTTGTTATATATGAATATAAACATCTTTTAACTGGAGGAACATGAGAACTGTGTCATAATATTATTTGTAAATTCAAATATAAAATGTTATCTTTTACCGTGCGAATCTGTGGGAGTATAACATAAGTTTTATTTCACAAATAAAAAATGTCATTGCTATTAGGATTTGTGGTAGGAAGGAGGAATAATAGGAAATTGGGATCACGTGGATTTAAGTGATGATTACTTGGTAAATTAAGCGTTGTCATTGCTATTTAAGCCTGGTTGGCCTTAATATTGTACTACACTACTCCATTTGTTTTTAGAAAAACTCATAACGAATGTTGTTATACGACAATCATCGTAAATTAAATTAATGTACACCGTATATGTGTATCACAATAATTTTAACCGTTTATTTTTTTAATTAAGTTAAAAATAAATTTTAAAAAATAAATTAATTATTTAAATATTTTATTAAAATAATTAATTATTATTGTGTTTGGCACAAAATTTAATTACTCACCCCTTAGAAATAAAAATCAAAGACCTCAAACCAAACCCTAACCAACTAATAGCAAAACGTCGACCATTTTTTCCGGCCAACCCCCTCCTAAATTGCAAATTATTAGAGTACGACCATTGTCGCTGGCGTTTCCTCGCCCACCATGGATTCCAGCCACCCACGAATTCTCACCTCAAGATCTAGGGTTTAGCCCCTCTTTTGCATCTCTCTCCTCTTATTCTCGAAAATTCAATCAATCTACAATACAAATATTTCTCTCTCTCTCTCTCCCTCCCTCCCTCCCTCCCTCTAGTCCCCTTTCCATTGCTCCATTGAAGAGCTCATAATATTCGGAAGCCACGGAATCAGCCTGAATCCAATTACAAAGAAAAGCCCACCTCAATCTCCACAATAACCTCTCGCTCACGATAAACATGACAATCGTCGGAAACTAAAAACATCTCGTCGGAATTAATGGAAGGCCAGAATTTTGATCGGAAAACATGAAAGGAGGGGGTATGAAGAACAAGAAGGGAATGAGTGTTTGATTTCTTTTAAAAAAAATTCAGTCTTTTTTATTAAAGCAATTGATGAATTAGTAAAGAATCAAACATTCTCTTAGTAATTGATTTTTTATAAATTTTAAAATATTTTAAAAATAGCCAAACATAAGAATAATTAATTATTTTAATTTAATTTTTAAAATACTTAATTAAATTTTTAAAATTTATTTTTAATTTAATTAGAAGAAAAGAAATGAACGGTTGTGATTATTGTGATACATACGGTGCAGATTAATAGATCTTATGCCGATCGTCGTATAGCGGCGGTTGTTATAAGTGCATCCTTGTTTTTAATATATGTCACTTTAATTATTTTTTCGTTTCATAATACTTGTCACTTTATAATTTTAATGACATATTAATTTATAATTTTTCAATTTAATCCTTATATATATTACTTTTATAATTTTTTTTATTTTTAATAGGTCTTTTACCACAAAATTTGTCATAAATTTTATATTTTCTAAATATTATCTCATAATTTTAACACAACCTGTATTTTGAAACAGAGCAGGCATTAATATTTAAACAATTATTAAAAAGTTGTAAACTAACGATCAAATGTCCAACAAAATACTAATAACTTTCAAAATATTCCATGCATGTCACAAAGTAGTTCTTCCATTGAAAGCAAACATTCACATCAGATTCATGGAATCATGCTACTGAGTGACTCATACACGTAGAGGAATTGCACGTAGACGCTGGGCTTTCTCCAGAGATCCCAAATCTCTCCTCCATATCCATTTCCTCCGGTGAAATCTCACCATCGAGCTTCCAATGGAACCCATGAATGAGCGATCCCAGCATTAGATGGATCATCCTGATCGCCAATGGAAGCCCCGGGCATATCCGACGGCCCGTGCCGAACGGAATCAGATCAAAATGATGTCCTTTGACGTCAACTTCCGATCCCAGAAATCTTTCTGGTTCAAATGTATTGGGTTTGTTCCAAAATTCCGGATCTCTCCCAATTGCCCTGATATTGGTTAGCACTTGTGCGTTTCTGGGCACTGTGTAGTCGAAGAGCTTCACATCTGAATCGACTTTTCGCACGGTTAATGTCGCTGCTGGGTGTAGCCGTAAGGTTTCCTTGACGATGGCCTGCAAGTACGGAAGATGGGCAATGTCTGGTTCTTCAACTGGGTTTCCTTTTCCGATGATTTCCTCGAGCTCGGCTTGTGCTTTCTTGAGTTTTTCTGGGTGACGGAGAAGTTCCGCCATTGCCCATTCAAGGGTGCTTGATGTTGTATCGGTTCCCGCTAAAAATAGGTCCTGAGAAGGGGAAATGTTTGGATGTGGAGAGTATGCACTCGAGCTGTTCGATGAAATGATTAAATGAATTTAAATGAGAGAAGAGGAGGAGGTACCAGTAACAGATTAGGGATACTTGATGGCTCAATTTCCTCGGATTTTTCTTGATTGATCCCTAGCAATGCATCCAGGACATCGGTTTCTCGCTTTGACTCTGATGGCCTCTTGCCCTGCAACCGCTGGTTAATCATGGTATTGAATAGGCCTACCATCTTCTCAATGTGGACTTTCATCCGTCGCCTGATGCCTTGTGGATCCATCCTTCTCAGGAAAGGGAAGTAGTCCGCAAAGTTGGGTTTCCCTGATTCATCCATCATACCGCGTACGACCTTTTTAAATTCACGAGAAAATTCAGAACTTGCGTCATCCAGATCCTCTGAGAAGAAAGTGTTTGATAACAAATTCAGGGTGGCGGTGAAGGCGGCCTGGCCAATGTCCACTGCCATGCCAGATTCACTGTGTTTTTGGACATAGTGAATGAGATCTTTCACCTTATTTCTTCGGAGATTTTGGCTGGTTTCCAGCCTGGCGCTGGAAAAGACTTGGGAATTGCAGATTTTGCGGAGATTTCTCCATTGAGGGCCCTGTGGCAACCATATTAGCGAGTTTTGGTGGTGGTTTAGTGCACGAAAAGCATCAACGACCATTCGATTGGAGAAGTAAATATCGTTCTTTTGGAGGGCTTCTTTGGCCACAACAGCTGAAGAAATGACTATGGTAGGAACTTGACCGAGCTGTAGAGTCATGAGAGGGCCATATCTCTCGGCGAGTTTAGTCAAGGAGATATGGGGCTTGGTGCCTAGACTGAAGAGGTTCCCAAAGATGGGTAGCGGGGAAGGACCGGGTGGTAGTATCCCAGGTTTGGATTCATTGCTTTTTTTGCAGTTGAAAGGAGGAGGCGGATTGCAACCCATGCTAATAGAAGACACAGCAGAAAGCTCAGATAATCCATGGTCATCCTAGCATCTCTTTTTCATCCGTATATGAGCTTTTCTTATGGACTTTCTTGGTCTGAATCATGTGATTCCAGAGCTCTTTGATTGATTTTCTTGCCCTATAATTGTGGGTCAAAATTGTAATCGCATTTCTGATAATTAAGCATGTTATGCGTGCTGCACGACGCCAACTCTTGGTTTTAAATTGTGACACATAGATCAAAATACTAGCTGACCACATGTAGTCAGCTACTCGGCTTGGTTTTGTCAATTAGTCCATTATCAAGTACTGTATGGACTGGTTGGATTGGACTGAAAAGGCATGTGTCCCATGATTGAAATGGTTTAACAAATACCAGCTAGCTAAATAGGAACTGAGGTTATAATTAAATTATGTAAACCATCAAATATGTCCTGTATACAATAACAAATAGATGGATTCCCGTGGATTTGGGCCAGTACTGCTGTCCGTCACCTGCTGATCGTAATCAGCTTTAGTATCATCTATCTTAGTTTATAAACTTGTCACTACTGTAAGGAATTATGCCTAGAAATTCTGTTTGACTAAAAAATAGGATGTAAAATTCTTGTGTAAAATATTTAATTCATAGGAGAAAGCAGATATGTCTTTTGAGACTAAGGAAAGCGAGGCAGAGTTCTGCTTTGTCCGGCTCATTACTAGAGAATGGAGGAATGCTCAAGATTTACAAGGGGAAAAAAAGAAAGTCCCTGTAGTTTGGTAGTATTTTAATTAATAGCAAATATTTACAGAGGAAAGGAGGAACTGAATTTATTTCAAATAAATATCAGGTGATTCTTTTTATTTATACTTAGTTTGGACTCGTCTATGCACGGAGTAATGTAATACGCCTTAATAAGTTATGAACTAAAAAGTAAATATTTAATAACTACATTTAATAAATGAGATTAATAATCGAAAATGCTACAATCACCATATGGTATGCTTCCACCCTTATCTAATTACAAATGATTGAGTGTGGCAGAAAAATAAGCAAAAATGAGTTGTTCGAAATCATTTTCACACATAATAATGTGGAAAAATATAACCACTCTTGTAAGAGTAGTACTAACCTATTAAGGTATATCCATGTATATTAAGAGTGGTGATTTACATCTATTGAAAAAATGATTATTTAGCATGGATAATAAGCGTGACGAGATAATAAGCGTGACAGCTTATTTTGAGATAATTGAAATACATAAAAAGAATTTTTTTCGCGTTGGACAATTTATGATAATCATATAAGTCAAATACTAAATTTACAATCAAAAAGAAATTTTTTAAAAAATAATTGAAAAGAATTTTTATAAAAATTAAACACATAAAGGAAATATTTTTATGCAAATTTTCGATTTCTCTCTTTTATAGCACAATGCCCAATATATTGAAAAAATCAAAATAAGAAATAAACCTCAAATCTCAAACTCTAATCTCGCTTTCTCTCTTATTTTCCGCTTAATCAGTAAATTTCACATGTGCTTGCTTTTTATATCTCTTTTTCTTAAAGTTGTTTAAAGAAAAGTAAAATAAAATAAAACTAAAAAATTCACCTTAATGAACAGAACCCTAATTTGAAGAAGAACTAAGAATTTTTAATCCAGAGGCAGATCTATGTTAGGGCAACCGCAGATCACCCAACCCCAGTCCTTTCGAGAGAAAAAACATGGCATAAAGAGTAAAAAAATAATATATTTTAATTAACCCTAATTAATTTCGAAAAGAATTTTGTAACTTAACCGGTGACAACCTAAGTGTCTATATCGAGTGGTAGAAGTTGCTTCAAGCGCAAACTGGTAATAGGAAAAAAAGACTCACTCAAGGGGTAATATGTCCATAGATATAAGTATAGCGAGTGATGGTGTTTTCTTTGGATATAAGTGTGTGGTTAAAGACGACTCTCATATGACTTATTTAGTGTGTGGAATATTTGTCCACTCATACCATTTCCACACTTAACATAAGTATGGCAAAAGCGTGGATGCATGTCGTATTTTGAAAATGATAGAATAGACACAAAATTAAAAAGTAAGTGGAAAGACAGAGAAACTCATGATCCAAACAAATCAAATTAGACAAAAAATTACATAAATAAGTAGTTAAACTCATACCTTAATCATAACGGACCTCCTCCAATTGATCGACCCTTACTGATTCAATCACTTTCAAAACTTAAAGCCACTAATTAAAAATTAGTTTGAAACCGATACCATATTTTTTAGTCACCTCAACCACATCTTCCTAACAAATTAATAAACCAAATAATGACGAAGTTATTGTTACATCTTTACAATACATATTTTATTTTTTAGTAGAAAGGAAGAACAAATTTTCTCATCTAATGAAATATCTTATTCATCCATCCAAAAATATATAATTAAATATATATTGTTCACTTTGATAGTTATCTCATTAGATTTCAGTTAGAGTCACAATTTGAAGTCACAAAGGAAAAAAAACGTAACTTGTGATTCTCAAATGTAAATCAAATCAAACCAAAATTTGAAATAATATATAGATTATACTTTTAGGTTAAAAATATTGGTGAATTAACCTTAACACCGTTAAAAATAATATAATATCCTTTAATTATTTTCTAAAATATTACTCTATAGTTTATCTTAAATAAAATTACTCTTAATTACATCCCTTCTTTAAAATCATTCAATATACTTTTTGTCATCAATATATTTTTTTTGAATTTTCACGGGTTTTTACTAATGATTGACGTGAGAATGAATTACATTGATTGATAATAGGATAGATATCTCAGTAATTTTATATTAATTTTATTTTGAGTCATAATATATTTTAATTTTCAGATTATTTTTCTATTTATTTTTGTTATTTTTAGTCAAATTGTTAGAAGTTGGATTAAATTAGTTTCCTTTTGTTAATTTTATTTTTTTATATTATTATAGGGTTTAGTTAGAGTATTAATATCTTAGTATTAATTTTCTTAGTTTTTATGATTAATTTAATTATTTTTTTGATTTATTTTCTAATTTAGGTTAAAGCAAGTTTTTAATTTAATAAATTTATAAATTAAATTTTTATATTTTAATTTTAGGTTTTTAGTGTATGTTTCGGTCCAAAAAATAGTTTTAATATTCTAGTTTATTTAATTATTTATTTTCATATGTATTGTAGTGTAATTGATTATTTGTTTAACTTTCTATTTTAGATTATGTTTTTGTTTTTCTGTTTTAATTGTGTTTAATTTTTCTGAAAAATTTAAAAAGTTTTTATATTTTTAATTCTGTCCAGATTTTTAATTTAGTTCATTATATAATTTTCTGTAATTTTTATTTATTAATTTTCTCCTCAATTTGGTTTTATTTTATGTTTTATATTTTTAAAATTAATAAGGCTAATTATTTACTGTTTAATTTTTAGATTTAGATTAAATAATTTTATAATATTATTTATTTATTTTTCAGCAAGGGGATCCAATATTACCTTGATACATTCTACTTTTAAAGGAAAACCTTTTTTTTTCCTTTCGATGAATTTTATCGTTTATTTAATTATTTACATCAATGACTTATTTTTAATGAACAAATAATTTTTATGGTTGAGACTACACCAAGCTCCTACAATCACTCTTGTTGTAATATTTAAAAAGATTACTATTATATATTGTATAGACTTAGTCTATTTAAAAAGATTACTATTATATATTGTATAAATTTATTAGAAAAAATACTAATGAGACTGTATTATCACACAAAAAAAAAAGGAGGAGGATAGTCCACTTATAAAAGGATTTTTTATTTGAATAAATTATATTATATTATTTAATTATTTAATTATTTACATCAACAACTCATATTCAATGGACAAATAATTTTTATGGTTAAGATTACCCTAATTTCTTGCAATCACTCCCATTACAATATTTGACCAATTTAAAAATATTACTATTATATATTGCATAGATTATTACTATTATTATTATCATTATGATTATTATTATTATTATTATTATTATTATTATTATTATTATTATTATTATTATTATTATTATTGTTATTATTATTATTATTATTATTATTATTATTATTATTATTATTATTATTATTATTATTATTATTATTAGAGTCCATAGATGAGTGGAAACTTATTTTTTAAATGATAAATTATTTATTTTTTTATTGGACGAAACTTCTTAATTCACTTTGGTTGCAGCATTTTAAAATTTGAAAAGATTGGCATTATATAGTGTATAGATTATTATTATTATTATTATTATTATTATTATTATTATTATTATTGTTATTATTGTTATTATTATTATTATTATTATTATTATTATAGTTATTATTACTGTTATTGTTATTATTGTTATTATTATTATTATTATTATTATTATTATTGTTATTATTATTATTATTATTATTATTATTATTATTATCATTATTATTATCATTATGATTATTATTATTATTACTAGTCCGGACCCATGCTATGCACGGAGCAATGTTGTACAATGCATAACCTAAGAAATTATTGAATTACGCAGCGATGTTGTACTTATGAGTTTCTTTTTCTCGATCATTTGATTTTATTGAATGATTTCACTTTCAACAACGTTCTTATACATGTTATCCCCTCATAATAAAAACGCTTTCGTGACTCATCAAAATTATCAGAACCTAACACATAAAAATCATTAGAGTCCAACACACATTCATCTTCCAATCATTCTACATTTCAAAAGAATAAATAAATAATCTAAAATAATAAATAAAAAAGAATGTTAAAAAATATCATTAAGGTTTTAAGATTACACACGTGATTTGGAATATTAAGAAGTCGAGCCTCTCTAAGAATCAGCCAATTTAAATAATCTTAACTCATACAGCTTATAAAAATAGTATGACAATATGTTTGGGTATCAAAAGTTAAATATTAGTAGGAAAAGGAATAATATATGATTGGTAGATATTGAGTTAGATAACCTATAGATGACAATAAATATCATTATGTCACAAATTAATATTAAAGTACAAAGTGCATCAAATCAATAAAAGAATATCAAACTTATAACTCATAACTCTTTATAGCAAAGTCAACACTAATTTAACTTACTAAACGCCTAGATAAATATTTATATGCAACTAACCTACTAAAGCATCATTGACTTAAATATTATACGAACTCTTAAAAAGTATACATATACCCATAATGGGATCTCATTTTTTAAAAATTATAAGGTGAATACAATGATTTATCCATTCTTACCTACCTCTCGCACACAAAGATAATTAAACATATAATAACTACTTATATTGAGATTAATAGTGAAAAATATTATAATGATAGAAGTGATCCAAATATATTTAACAATAATAGGTAATTTGCATCATAGTAAAGGGTATGATAGGTCAATTCGCGGCGTAGGTAATAAAATCATCCGTATTTTGTATTTATATTGAAAATTGATCGCGATTTTAGTAGTGAATCAATTGGGCAAAAATATTGATATAATTGAGATTTTATAAATACATGTTTTACTCAATTAACAACCAATCGCTTCCCTTGAGACACAACTCTTCCTTTTAAGTAATTAACATAATAAGAGTAACATGAAATTCTATTTCAAGATGGCGGGAATGTTTGATGGCAAATACTCGATCTTTTAATAGTTTAGAAAACTTACAACAAGTAAAAGATATGATTTAAATATGTTTGTCAATAATAAGTCACGAGATAGACATGTTAGGAAGAAACTAAAATAAACTGTATTACCACTACTACAAAACAGCATATTAGCGACGGAAATAGCGACGGAATATTAGTAAGTAGCGACGGAATTTCTCCATTAGCGACGGAATTAGCGACGGAAAACTTCCTTAGAGAGTTAAATATTTAAATATTATTTTTATAACATGTTCCTGTTGATTTTAATTTTAAAAATTATTATAATAAATATATTTTGAACTAATATAATTTTATGACACCAAGTCAAAAAACACCATCAACAATGAAAAATTAATAATGTTAGACAAAATTATTATATTTCAGGCCCAAAATAATATTGCATATCAATATATATAAAAATAAATGATAGCTAATACACAATCCAAACCCTAAATAAATAAATACATAATTATATATATCAATTTTATTTTACGTCTTAATATTTTTTAATTTTCAGATTACTTTTCTTTTCGTTTTTGTTATTTTTTAGTCGAGTTTGTAAGAAGTTAGAATAAAATTCATCTTCTTCAATTAATTTTATTTTATATTATTATAGGGTTTAGTTAGAATCCTTTTAATCTATTAGTATTAATTTTCTTAGTTTTTATAACTGATTTCATAATTTTTTAGATTTTTTTCTAATTTAGGTTAAAGGAGGTATTTAATTTAATAAATTTATAAATTTAGTTTTTTCATTTTGATTTTAGTTGTTTAGGATATATTTAGGTCCAAAAACTAATTTTAATATTCTAGTAATTTAATTATTTATTTTCTTATTTATTTAGTGCAGTTTATTATTTGTTTTACTTTCTGTTTATGATTATATTTTTATTTTATTATTCTTAATTCTATTTAATTTTTCTGGAAAACCATAAAAAAATATTTATTTTCAGATTTTTGATTTAATTTATTAAATAATTTGTATATTTATTATTTGTTAATTTTCTACTTAGTTTTGTTTTTATGTTTTATATTTTTATGAATTAATTAGGATGATTAACTATTATTTAATTTTCATATTAAGATTAGATAATTTTATAATATATAACTGATTTGATAATTTTTCAGACTTATTTACTAATTTAGGTTAAAGCATATTTTTAATTTAATAAAATTTATAAATTTAGTTTTTTCATTTTTATTTTAGATTTTTAGGCTATTAAGTCCATAAAATAGTTTTAATATTTTGGTAAGTTAATTATTTATTTTCATATTTATTTAGTGTATTTTATTATTTGTTTAACTTTTTGTTTAAGATTATGTTTTCATTTTATTATTTTTAATTTTTTTAATTTTTCTAAAAAATTATTATTATTATTATTATTATTATTATTATTATTATTATATTTATTTTAGCATGGAGTAAAAAAGAGTCCATATATGAGTGGAAACCTATTTTTTTTCAATGATAAATTATTATTTTTTATTAGACGAAACTCCTAAATTCACTCTTATACCACCATGTCGTCTTTTTGAAAAGATTAACATTATATAGTGTATAGATATAGATATAGATTATTATTTATTTATTTATTATTATTATTATTATTATTATTATTATTATTATTATTATTATTATTATTATTTTGGCAAGGAGTAAAAGAGAGTCCATATATGAGTAAAAACCTATTTTTTTCAAGAATAAATTATCATTTTTTTATTGGACGAAACTGCTAAATTCACTCTTAGGCCGACCATCATACTTTTGAAAAGATTGCTATTATATAGTATATAGATTATTATTATTATTATTATTATTATTATTATTATTATTATTATTATTATTATTATTATTATTATTATTATTAGAGTCCATAGATGAGTGGAAACTTATTTTTTTAAATGATAAATTTTTTTTTTATTGGACGAAATTCCTTAATTCGATCCATTGCAAGCATTTCAAAATTTGAAAAGATTGGCATTATATAGTGTATAGATGATTATATTAGGTGAAGCAAACATATATTTTTTTCTAAGGGTGTGTTTGGTTGGACGTAAAATCATTTTTCCGAAAAATTATTTTCCATGGGAAAATTATTTTTCTTGAAAATCATTTTTCACATACATTTTCCTTTGTTTGGTAGAATTCAAAAAAATATTTTTCATTGTTTGGTAGGAAGAAAATTAATACTCAAACTCCTCGCTCTCTCCTCTTCGTTCTCATTATTCAACCCACGAAGCTCAAACTCCCTGCTCTCTCGATTAGGTGTGCAAACTCAAACTCCCTTCTTGCTCTCTCGAGCATTTTAACAAACACCTGGTGGGTAATCATTAATACTCTCTCCGTTCCTTCTCTTCCTCTCTCCTCTTCGTTCTCATTATTCAACCCACATAAGCTCAAACTCCTCGCTTTCTCGATCATTTCCACAAACACCTGGTGTGCAAACTCAAACTCCTTTTTTTCTCTCTCGGGCATTTTAACAAACACCTGGTGGGCAATCATTGACACTTTTGGACAACAGATTGAGCTCTCAATCAATGACACCGCACATCAGAAAGTTGTTCCCCCACAGGGAGCCCCGACCCAACCCATGTATTCTCAAACACTTCATCGTCATCTTCTTCATTGAAGATTGAGGAGACAAACAACCTCACCAATTTCAACAGCAACAATTCACGTAATAAAATTGACAACAATGGAGAGAGAGTTATGTGAAGAACTGTTTCGAGCAAGGAGGGAGAAACACTACTGCGTGAAGAAGGCTTGGAGACTGGAGAGAGATAGCCCCGAGCAAGGAGACTGTAGAGAGAGAGCGCCAAGCACCGAAGGGATAGAGATTGGAGAGAGAGAGAGCGAGGTGGAGCAGTGAAGGTATCGAGAGTGGAGAGAGATAGAGCAGCGGGAGAGACCAAAAGGACCAGAAAATGCAACTTACCTCTCCTCATAGGGAAAAATAATTTCCACTGAAGGGGAAAATTCATTTTCCCTGAAAATGATTTTCCAAAATTTTTACTACCAAACACATGAAAATCGGAAAATCATTTTCCAGGAAAATGGTTTTCCCCCAACCAAACACACCCTAAATATGTATTTTGGGCTTCAAATTAAGAAGTAAATGAGGAAAAATAATAGAGAATCTATAACCAAACATGGACAATGTGCAGTTAAGAAGAGAAGGAAATAATGCACTAGTGTTGTTATCCACGCTCTCTGCTCATGCTGTGCATGTCATTATATTGGTTTCAAGTGGAGATTAAGTCTATTCCTATTGTGATAGGTGATCAAAGATAGAGATTTATAAATTCGTAAATGGTAATTTGCTTAGATTTTACCAGTTAAAGTAGCTGACATCTGTACTCATTTTGAATTTTTTCAATTATTGATGCTAGGTGATAAGTGATCAAAGATAGAGATATTTGGGTTGGTGCATCAACTTGGTATTAAAATTTTCAACACAGAAGTTTGGTTCCAATCAACTCGTTGGCTTGGGGTTGTGGGGGATAAGGGGGAGAGGAGTAGAGAATTTTCTTGAAGATTGGCAACAGAAAGTCAAGTTTGAAAACCCTGATAAAGAAAAATGGGGGCATTATTGGAGTATTTTGGCCGTAGTTGCATATCAATATGACAATATGCATAACCATGGATGTGTTCCTGAGCTGAGCTCTCTAACTTCGTTTTTCCAATTCAAGAGGATCAACCTTGAAACCGAGAAGAGTCTTACGAGCATCAAATCCAACCTGACTCAATAGTGTATGAAGACCTTTTAAGGTGGGAGATGCTGAGGTTTTGTAGTAAATACCATCCCCAAGTTTAGGCTTTAAGTTCCTCTAAGTTTGAAATTGAGCAAATGATGTTCGAAGTTTGATGCTATTGAGCTATTAATTCCTGCAAATAGAGATAGTAATCACTCCAATGCATTTTTAGAATTCTTGAGCTGGATAAAATGTAGGAAGTTGGAAGCACAAAAGCGAACTTATTTGCATCTTCTACTCGAATTACTACCAATCCAAAGCATTAGCTTTGGCAATCATCATCTCTATTTGCATCTTCTACTCAAATTTTCATCGCACATTCCTATCAAACATGTACAGGAATGGCTTGAAGCCTCTGCGCTTTCACCAGAGTGAGTCCAAATCTCTCCTCCACATCCATTTTCTCGGATGAAGCTCCAGTTTCAAGCTTCCAATCGAACCCATGAATTAGCGAACTGTACATTAAATGGATCATCCTGATAGCCAATGGCATCCCTGGGCATATCCAACGGCCAGCACCAAAGGGAATCAACTCAAACCATGACCATTGACGTCGACTTCTGATCCCATAAATCTTTCTAGTACAAATGTATTTGGTTTCTCTCAAATTTCTAGACCTCTCCCAATTGTCCGCACATTGACTAGCATTTGTGAGTATTTGGGCACTGTAGCCTGACATCTGTGTCAACTTTCCGCACACTAATGGCACTGCAGGATGCAACCGGAAGGGTTCCTTGATGATGGCTTGTTGGTATGGAAGATGGCCAACGTCTGGTTCTTCTACTGGGTCCGTTTTTTCCAATGATTGCCTCAAGCTGGGCTTATTCTTTCTTGAGTTCTCTGGATTGCGGAGAAGTTCTGTCACTTCCAATTAATTAAGTAAAGAATCTGAATAGTCAGAGTTCACTCAGGACTGATTTATAACCAATACCGCCAGGAATGAGCTCAAGATCATGGCCCTTCACGTTGTTGGCTATAAAGGGAAAAGAGGGCAAATAGTCTATTAGATAACTTTGCCTTATTTACCAATATAATATGCCGTTAATGACTTGCATATTATTTCAGCCCTTTGATCTGCTTATCGAATGTTTCAGATCTAGTTTCACAACAAAAGGCTTGCATCCTGCCAAGGATGGGGTGGACCTAATCCCATTTTTATATAAACGAAATAAGGTAAAGACAATCATATTTAGAGTCATCCATGATGCCCTATCTTTCAGTATAATGTCATATCTCCATTGTGAAACCTCTCATGAACATTCTTTTGGAGTTTAACCTTAATAGCCAGCTTCTGAACTGTTCTGGAAATGCTCCTAGAATCACATATACATTGGCTTATGTGCTCAGGATAATATTACTCTGTTTCAAACTGGGATAGGGATGGCACGAAGAACCTGAGCTTTCTGTAAGGTGAATGCAACTCTTTCCTCCATATCTATTTTCTCTGGTGTAACCCCTTCCTCCAATCTCCAATCAAACTGATGAATCAATGATCCTAACGTCAAATGTAGCATCCTCATCGCCATTGGCATTCCGGGACACATCCTACGGCCAGCACCAAATGGAAGCAGTTCAAAATCACGGCCCTTGACATCAATTGTTTTTCCTAAAAACCTATCAGGCTCAAATAAATTGGGATTTTCCCAAGAGCTGGAGTCTCTTCCTATTGCCCACACATTGACAAGTACTTGCGCATTTTTGGGCACTATAAATCCACATAGCTCTGTATCAGTTTCAACTTTTCGAGGTACTAGGAATGGAGCAGGTGGATGTAATCTCAGAGTCTCTTTCACTAACGCTTGCAAGTATGGGAGCTGGGCAGTTTCAAGCTCTTCTACCGGGTTTCTTTCTCCAATGATTTCGCGCAGCTCCGATTGGGCTTTCTTCAGCTTCTCTGGGTTTCGGAGTAGTTCCGCCATTGCCCACTCAATGGTTTTTGGGGTTGTGTCAGTCCCCGCAGAAAATAAGTCCTGTGAGAGAACATATGATCATGCACTCTGGCTGGGTGTATGAAGAATGACTGACAAAAATGAAGAAAAGGTGTTTCGAGGAATTTCTGATAGAATTGCTTACCACTAACAGGTGAGGTATTTGGGATAGTTCAATCTGATCCTTTGAATTCTCTTGGTTGATTCCAAGCAGAGCATCAAGCACATCATTTGCTTGGACAGACTCTGGTGGCTTCTTGTCTTGCAGCCGTTGTTCGATTATGGTGTTGAAGGTATGCATCATATTGTTGTAGTGGGTTTCCATGTTCCGCCTAATGCCTTGTGGATCTAACTTTTTCAGAGCCGGAAAATAGTCTGCAAAGTTTTGTTTTCCAGATTCATCCACTACACCTTGTACATTTCTCTTAAATTCATGGATAAATTCAGAACTATTGTCACCCAAATCGACAGAAAAGAAGGTTCTTGACAACATATTGAGGTTAGCAACATAGACTGCATGGCCAATATCAACTGCTTTACCAGCGTGGCTGCATCTTTCAATATAGGAAAGTAGCTCATTTACCTTTTCTCTCCTAAGCCCTTCACTGGCATCAACTCTACTGATTGAAAATACTTGTGAACTGCAGATTTTACGAAGAGTTCTCCAATCATCTGAAACAGGCATAAATACTATTGATGATTCATGATGGTTGACGGCACATAAGGCATCAGGGATCATTCGGGTGGAAAAGGAAATATCCTTCTTTTGAAGGACTTCTCTAGCAACAGCAGCAGAAGATATTATCACTGTGGGGAGCTGGCCGAGCTGGAGAGTCATGATAGGGCCATATGTCTTGGCAAGTTCTGCCATAGAAATGTGAGGTTTGGTTCCTAGTTTGAAGAGGTTGCCGAAGATGGGCAGAGGGAAAGGGCCTGGAGGTATTCGTTTGGAGCTTAATTCGTTTAGAGGGAAAGGGCATGGAGGCGCTCTCTTGGAAGTAAATTTGATTCCCTTCCATGCATTCGAGAGGAAATGAATTGCAAGCAATGATGGGAGAAGACACAACAAGACACTCAAGTAATCCATCTTCCCCTTGTTTAATTATGTTGCTGTATCTTACTCTACTGTGTTCGATATGTGTTTTCTACCCCTTTATTTATAGCCACTTCTCCACCACAGCTGGACAAAGTTTTTACTTGTAGTGTAGTTGGTGTCGAACATATATGTATTCTGGCATATAGGTGGTCTACTGTTAGATTGTGACTTTGGTTGCATTAGGTCTCAAGTTTCATTCCCTCTTCTATTACAATATCACAATGATTTTTGCACGAAATCTAAAGAAAAAATGTATACATGATAAATTTTAAAATATCCAAAAAAAATCTTCTTTAGGTACCTTCTGTTTAGACAAGGCATGATTGAATAGTATTTCAATATTTACTGTATAGCTGTAATTTTTAATTTTTTTTTATCAAAAGTAAGTCCACCTTCTTCAACTACTTATCTTAGAAGAAGCCCAAAAGTCTGATGAGGTTAAAAGGGATGTCAAACCCACTATCACCGGTGCTAAATTCCTCACATGAGGAGTTCGTGCCCCCAGAATCGAATCAAGGAGTATGAGGGGAGATTGAAAATAGGATGAGTGGCCCACTCGACTATATAGCTGCAATATTATGATTGCCACCGGCATGATTCTAACCTTAGTACAATCATATGGGGATGGATCTAGCATTTGAAGAGGGGTCAGTCTACCTATAACTTTCAAAAATCTACTGCACATTTTTAGTACAATTTGACCTTGTAAAGGGTTTTTTTAATGAAAAAGGAATATTTGTTAAAGAAAATCCATGTAACATCTATAACAAAGATCCTATAAAAATAAATAATAAAAATATCAATATAAAGCACCATCTCCATTTAAGCTACTTATGAATGTATTGTTGACTAATTCTAAATTTGTACCATTATTTTTATTGTGAATAGAGTTTTTCAATGTCAAGGCTTTTGTCTCGAACATCGAAGAGTGATAAACAATTTTATGAAATATATTTATATTTGATATGATAGGTTACACTTGAAAGGAGCATCCCTACGATGAAATCATCATAATTTTTTTCCCCCTTCTACAATCAAAATAAGTGCAACTCATATGATAAGACTGAATCAAACTAGGTGACTCTCCAAATCTATGATAACTTGCACCAGGGGAAGAGGGGAAAAACACCAAGTATATAATTTTGTAGATGGTAGATGACAATTATATATGGGGTGAAGACAACTATTGTCTTTTCACTCTCTTTTCCTCGCATCTTTACGGAGAATTGAGCCAGTTGCCATATGCAATTTGCATAATCCAAAGGTAATCGTTCTTTATCCAAGGATGCAACCCTTTCATTGGACTAAAAATACAGAAATTAGAGAGCAGCTTTACAGCTAAGGAGGCATTTGTTGATTGGTTTTGATATGCATCTTGATTGGAGAAAAGAGATTGAAATAACAAGCAAGGTAACCTTGCCCACCAGACATACAGCCACTTGGTTATCCAAGGCTGAGCTTTCTGGGCTGTCAAAATCTTTCTCGATCTCTGATTCCATAACTCCAAAAGACGTCTCATTTGATATATTCTCATTAAGAGTGCAAATGAGTATTGAGATGGTATCAAGTAATATTAGAGGCAGGTTTCGTAGAGATACAAGTTGAAGGAGACAATAAAATAGTTATTTATATAGTTTATGGTATCATTCACACCTTATAGAGGATCCAATCGTTGGTTTATAATATACGAATTATACTTTCATTATTCTCTTCTTACTCAATTGATCATGTTTTTAGGGATGGTAATATGCCAACTGATTATATTGACAAAATTAGGATGTGTTATGAGGTATAGAGTTACCTTTACATTCTCTCCATCACAAAAGTTCTCATATATACTTACTGATAATAGTATAGATAGAACCCTTAAAGAAAATGGTTACCTAATATTCTTTGTATTTACCATTTAAAAAAATGAGTATTGAGATTGTAAAGTACCTCTCACTCTTCATAACCTCTTTTTACTGGCAATTTTCTTATGTTTCGATTTGAGGTATAAGGGAGAGTAAATTCATAGAAGCCAATACAATTTACCAATTATTTTATTACAATACTATTATATGCACATATCATGCTAAGGCCTACCTAGCTTGTGGTACGCCAAGTGATTGTAAGTATATATAGAATAGTACAGAGTTCTCCTGTTATAAACCTTTTTTATTCATAAAACTTAAATTGAAGATTTTGTTTAAAGGAAAGAATGTCAAAACACTTGAACCAACCTATTTATATAAATGTATTAACACAAAACAAACTCTCGTCTCCCCGGCGGACCTAGCGTGGGGTCGGTGGAGTCAATCGACCCCTATCAAAAATAAATAAATTTTTTATATAGAAAAGAAATATAGATAAGAGCTGGTAGCTCGGTTGGTAAGTGTGCTTGTAATATAAGCCGAAGGTCGGGGTTTAATTCCTAATAACATCGTCTTCTTTGTTTTCAAGAGAAATCTTTTCATCTTCCCTTTCATTATTTTGCTTTGCTTCATACTCCCGAATCTTTTCAGCTTCCTCGCTCACACACCATGTGACTTATGACAACTACCACGGCCGGCGCCCGCCGCAGCCCATCCCCTCACCCCGCCACCGCTGCCACCACTGCAGGTCATCGAGAATAAGATCAACAAGCTCTTTATTTTCATTAATCCTTATATGTGGTATCAATTTCACCGATCAACAGATTCCGGTGGCATTTAGAGCTGCAAATTATATATTTAAGTTAATTTTTTCTAATTGATCTAAAACCTAGCTAGTTAAATATATATGTTTCCTTGTACAAGTGTTGATAATTAAGTGTGTGATGAGAGGGGGAAATTTTTCATAAATAGAGGGGCATATCCGATCCAAGTAAACAATGTGGTATAGGTGTATAAGAGGAACTCCAACCATAGTAGAGTCCATCCCACTCACAATACTCCTAGCCTCTCATGGTTTCTATTCTACTCAACTCACCCCCTTCTCCTACGCTCTCTCCCATAGTGTGTATTAGTTTGTAATTTTATTAATATTTTAGACATTCCCCTCTATTTCCATTACCTTGTTGGACTTAAAGTGAGAAAGAGAAAAAGGGGGAGGGGGATCGCTTTTCAATTATATTAAACTCCCGCCACTAATCACATTGTCTTTATGTGAATTAAATGCCAACAATACATTCCGGTGAGTGTTATGATTCTTGTCAATGACTTTTTAACGTCTTTTGGGTCAATATGTTAATGGTTGTTGTGCATTTCGAGTTTTCTGTTCAATTTTTGTGTGTTCTGTAAGATGAGAACCTGCATTTGATTGTTTTTGATGTCGAAAATGGATATCTAACTTGATGTTGGACTTGCCCATTTTCCGAAAATGGCATACTTAGATCAAAATGATTAGGTTTAATTTTTTGTTTAATCTCTTGTGTGATATTAGGTTTAATTTCTTTCAATTTCTTGCTTAATTCTTGTTTAATTCTAAACTTTTTAATTTCATTTCAATTTAACCTCAGCACATCGATTTACTGCAAAAACTTAATTTTTATTGTTAATTTTTGTATTGTGTACACTATTATTCAATTTATTTCGACCCCCTTTCATAAATTTCGATTTGCCACTGCTCGTCTGCAAGCTGCTTGTGTCACCCTTACATGATTTTGCTTCTACCACCCTCACATGATTTGGCGTAAAGTGTAACAACCCGACCCTAAATCACATTATTTATCTTATTAATTACAAGATTTATATTATTGAGTGCGTGCACTTCAATTCGATATTTTATAGTTAAATTATTTTTACATATGTGTTATGCGGCTAAGGCGACGAAGTGGCCTTGATAAAAATCTCATAGTGATGATTATAAAATTTCGCATATGTAAACTTCAAAAATTTACATGAGTTGGCATATAATTACAAGGTCGCTAATATTATATTTCAAGCGAATAATTATATTTACAAGTTGTAAACATCAGCAATAAGATAAAATAAAATTAAAGAGTAACAAAAAAATAACAAATAAATAAATAAATACATAAAAATAAACATAAAAATAAAGCAAAAAATAATAATAATAATGATGAATTAAGCAGATTTTTTTCTGAAAAATCCAGAATTGGATTACTCTAGAAATGTTTACAAAAAAAAATAAAATAAAATGGAATGAGGGATAGAAATGCCGGGCAAGCTTCGGTCTCCTAATTCTCTCAATTCGCTTCCCCGCTCCTTCCGCTTCCTCCCGCCCTCCTCTACCTCTTCCTCTCGCGTCTCGTGCTGCTACTCCGGCCACCAGCACGACCGACGCCGCCAGACGACCGGCGCCGGCCGACGACCGGCGCCGGCCATCTGTTTCCCTCCCTCTCTCTCCGTCGCGCCTCGTGCGGGTTCTCGCTCGCGGAGCCCCTGCTCCCCGTTCCCGGTTTCCCTTCGCAGCCCACTGCCGCGGTCGTCTCTCGGTCACCAAGCGCCACCAACGCCGGCCGAAGCTCGCATCGGCGTCGCTAGGAAGACGCCCGGCGCCCTCGGTCTCGCTCCCTCCTCGCTCGCGCTCTCGCCATCCCTCTCTTCCTCCCGCGGCGCTGTTCGATTCCTCTGCCGCGGTTCGCTTGGCAGCCAACCCCAGCCGCAGCGGCCGCCGGAGTTTGTCGCCGCCTCGCCAAGTGGTTGCCGGTGCAGCCGCCGTCCACCGCCACCCCTTGCTTGTCCTCCTCAACTTCTCCTCTCCGAATTTGAAGGTAAACGTTAAACCCTAAGCTATTAAATTCCTTATTTATTTAAGCAATTGTAACGGTAAATTGAAGTATATAATCTAGAAATATATTTGTGAAGTAAATTTGAGGATTGATTTGGGAAAATTCGGATTGGTATGGATGATCGAGGTGTGGCAGTTGATGGACTGATTGTGTATCAATGTAATTTCTTTTAGGAAATTATAATGTAGAGAACGAAATTAGGGATGTGTGGTTATGTAATTGGGTAATTGGATGGATTCGAGATTTTGGGGAATGACTATATTGAGCAAACGTAGGGTAGAGTATATGCATAAGTTGAACTAGCTAACGTGTAATTGCGAGAGGTTTGAGAAGATAGTTCAAATATTAAGCATGCCTAATTGTGATTTCGAATGTGAATTTTGTGGTGGAAGTAATGCTCATGACCTTAAGTTGGTATATGTATGAATTTTTAGCAATTTGGTTAATCGTGAAGCCTCCCTATGGAAAGGCATTGGTAGATTGAGTAATTGCTATGGGCTTGAATTCGATGAAGTGAGAAATAAAGAAATTACGTTAGGAATAAGGATCGAAAGATAAGTTGGGCTTGGCAAATTAATCGAATTAGTTGCATCTAATAATAACAATGACAATAATAATAACAACAATATTAGCTACGAAATGTTTAGGTACTTGTATATATGCACAAATATATATATATACATGTATATATGTATTTTCATTTTCTTGATTTGAATCCGTAACGCATTACCTCGCGTGAATATCATTGCTTGATCTAATCGACTACTTTAACGAGTATATGCTCAATTAAGATCTAAACGGAATTAGCGTAAGGGAGTTTAGTAACAAGAATTTTAGTCTAATCGATTACTTAATAAATAAAGAAAGTGAATCAAATTGCCAACGATTATACGAATTCAAGTATTAAAACTCAAGAAAAACATTATTAACAAGGGAAATCTATTTGAAACAGTAACCGAGGCCACTTCGATTGCTTGGATAGTTGGTAAATTAAAATTTCATGAAAAGGGGAGAAACAAGCATTTTCGGTTCGAGTACGTTTATTGCTCGTACCTTTCGAAAACTCACATGTTTCATCAAATCTCAACATTTCTCATATATATAACTAATAATGAATCATTTGTAAATCAAGTTTTGCCACCTAATCAAGTGGTCCCCGCCCAATCATCAATTATCGGGGCTTATGCCCATCAATTATCAATCATCGGGGCTTATGCCCAACCCGCGCGGCTTCAACTTGGGTTCTCGGTCGGCCCGGGAGGTGTGCACCTTACTAAGATCGCATCAATTATCAAGGGGTTCCACTTCCGGATAATAACCGGCAAGAAAATTTTACTTATATTCTCTCCCACGATTTCAAACTAAAATGAATTGAAATGCGCGCGCTCAATCAATATGTTTCAAAATTATTTGACTGTACAGGAATGTTCGTATCGAGTTTCGACTCATTCTTCGAATTATTTTAATGTTTTTGTTTTTAGGAAAAGCATATGTGAACAGACTCTTTGCCTAAGGAGCTCGACGGGAGCAAGACTTAGCTGGAAACTTCATTATCATTGATCTAAGATGGGTTAGATGCTCACAGTGATTCTCTTCCTCGTTAATTTTGGGGCTTGACCTTGGATTGTGATTAAATATTGCGTATTTCCTATCGCAGATTGTTGTATGGGCCATTAATATCCGTATATGTGTAGCATAACCGTACTTTAGGATTGGTCTATTTAAATTGTCGGCATGACACCTTGGGATGCAGCATGTAATGTTTCCCGACTTCATCGAAGTATAACTAATAGACACATTATAGTATTTTATTTCAGCCTTGTCCTTTTGATAGGACGGCGGTAACGCCGTCAATCGTGAACTTCCGCTGCAGACCATACCTAATGTTCCGAATTAGGGAATTATTAAGTAATGGTAATTGGAGGCGTTACATTAAGAATGGTGCAGGTTGGATTTCAATATAATCCTTTAGCAATTTTTAAAGACTTTACTAATAGAATCAATTGACACCCACTTTTATCCCCATTATCAAAAATCTAATCTAATATAATTACTTTTGACTCTCCAATTTTAAAAAGACTATACAGAAAATGAAAAGATTTTTATTTGTAACACTACCAAAAATCTGACAATGAGTGATAATTTTCTAAATGCATTTTTGGATCCTATAAAATAAAGCGTTTCCGAATATTATTAGGTGAAAAAGACATATACACAATATTATATTTTTCTTATACACAAATATTATATTTTTCAACAAATAGAAGTATGATATTTAAAAATTAAAATATATTATTATAAATATACATAGTTTAAAAATTAAAATAAGCATAATTATACATCTCGCAGGTCAGTGCATGAGAATCATCAAGGGTCATTTGACACTTAATTCAAAACTTTTTTTTTTTTTTGGCACAAGAAAAAAAATTAAGTTTTTTATTTAAAGCGGACCACATTATTCATGCAACCATAGACGTATGGGTATGGCACGAAGACGCTGCGCTTTCACGAGAGTGATCCCAAACTTCTCCTCCATGTCCATTTCCTCCGGCGAAATCCCCTCTTCAAGCTTCCAATGGAACCCATGAATGAGCGAACCCAGCATAAAGGGAACGATCCTCATAGCAAACGGCATCCCTGGACATATCCTGCGCCCCGTGCCGAAGGGAATCAGCTCAAAATCGCGCCTTTTCACGTCAACTTCCGATCCCAGAAATCTTTCTGGTTCAAATTTGTTGGGTTCCTTCCAGTATTCTGGATCTCTCCCAATGGCCCAGATATTGGTTAACACTTGTGCGTTTCTGGGCACTGTGTAGTCCAAGAGCATCACATCTGAATCGACTTTTCGCACCAGTAATGGAGCCGGGGGTGCAGCCGGAGGGTCTCCTTGACGGTCGCCTGCAAGTATGGAAGCCGGGCAATGTTTGACTCTTCAAATGGGTTTCCTTTTCCGACGATTTCCTCGAGTTCGGCTTGTGCTTTCTTGAGTTTTTCTGGGTTGTGGAGAAGTTCTGCCATTGCCCATTCGAGGGTGCTTGATGTTGTATCAGTTCCCCTAAGAATAGGTCCTGGAAAAGAGAATGTTTAGGTTTGTAGAGTATGCAGTCAAGGTGTTCGACGAAATGACAATGAATTTGAATGTGAGAAGGGGAGGAGGTACCAATATCAAATTAGGGATACTTGATGGCTCAATTTCCTCAGATTTCTCTTTGTTGATCCCTAGCAATGCATCCAGGACATCGGTTTCTTGCTTCGCCTCTGATGACCTCTTGCCCTGCAGCCGTTGGTTAATCATGGTATTGAATAGGCCTACCATCTTCCCAATGTGGACGCTCATCCGCCGCCTGATGCCTTGTGGATCCATCTTTCTCAGGGAAGGGAAGTAGTCCGCGAAGTTGGGTTTCCCTGACTCATCCATTATACCTCGTATAACCTTTTTATATTCACGTGCAATTTCAGAACTTGGGTCACCCAAATCCATTGAGAAGAAAGTGTTTGATAACACATTTAGAGAGGTGGTGAATGCTGCCTGGCCAATGTCCACTGCCATGCCAGATTCACTTTGTTTCTGGACATAGGAAACGAGGTCCTTCACCTTATTTCTTCGCAGATTTTGGCTGGTTTCCAGGCAGCTATTGGAGAAGACTTGGGAATTGCATATTTTGCGGAGATTTCTCCATTGAGGACCTTGTGGCGACCATACTAGTGAATTTTTGTGGTGGTTGAGTGCACGAAAAGCATCAACAACCAGTCGATTGGAGAAGGAAATATCATTCTTTTGAAGGGCTTCTTTGGCCACAACTGCTGAAGAAATGACTACTGTAGGGACTTGGCCGAGCTGGAGGATCATGAGAGGACCATAGGTCCTGGCGAGTTCAGTCAAGGAGACATGGGGCTTAGTGCCATTGCCAAGACTGAATAGGTTCCCAAAGATGGGGAGAGGGGAAGGCCCCGGTGGTAGTGTCCTAGGATTTGATTCATTTCTTTTCTTTGAAGTTGAGAGAAGGAGGCTGATTGCAAGGCATGCTAATACAAGACATAGCACGAAGTTCAGGTAATCCATGATCATCACAATAGCTCCATTTCGCCTGTGTTTGTGCTTTTATTATGGATTTTCTTGGTTTGAATTCGTATGATTCCATATAATAAATATTTGTTTTTTGCTCTATAATCGCGGATCAGTCAGATAATATTAGTTGACAATGTAATATGCGTGAAGCACAATGTCAACTCTTGGTATTTTAATGGTGGCATAGATTAAAATACTAGCTCAGCAGATGTAGACGGGTAATTGATATATTTTCAATTCGTCCATGTATCAAGTATCGTGATGACCTGTCCTCTCAAAGAAAAAAAAAGTACCGTGATGGAATGAAACCAAAAAAACTTGAGTTCCATGATTGGAATATATAATAGCACCTAGCCAGATAGGAACATAAGTACACATCTGATATGATATAATATAAAACATCAAAACCTGCCGTGTAAGAAATAGGTAGATTCTTGGCCTACTATGTCTCCCGATTTTCTTAAAAGTGACCTGACCTTACTGATGACCCAAAACTCAAACCGAATCCGATCTAACGCTTAAAAACTAAATTGAGATGACCGAACCCGTCCCAAATATTTTTCCGCCAAAGTGTTTCTTTCTGTAAGGCAAATTTATTGGATCAAATATGAGTTGACTCAAATTTATTGCAATTTGTTACATAAATACCCAAGTGCATGTATATGTACTGAGATCCTCTTATCAATTGGAAGTAAAGCCCCATTAAAAGTTGAGGGTAGAGATAGAGGTTCATACATATTACCAGTTCAAAATTAAGCCGCTTTGATTCCAAATTTCCACCAAACCTACATCTACAATCGCAACTAACAAGAATGAAATCCCAAACCTAATTTTACTAACTTGGTCATCGTTTATTTTGAGACATTGAAAAGGTGGCAAAGTACATCTTTGTTCGAAATCATTACTAGACAACAGATATATGCTCAAGATTTATGATGGAGAAAAATAAATGGTTTGGTGACTCAATTCATAACAAATATAAACAAGGGAAAGGAGAATAAATGCTCCTAGAATCACAGTGTGACATACACATTAAATTTCAAACATTGACCCCCTGCTGTAAGTTATGAAGACTAGATACAGCTAATTATATGTATGCTCATGTAGAATAAATTAATGTAAGACTATCAGCTCATGTATGATGTTGTTCTGGGTAAAACTGGGATAGGGATGGCATGAAGAGCCTGAGCTTTCTGTAAGGTGAATGCTACTTTTTCCTCCATATCCATTTTCTCTGGTGTAACCCCTTCTTCCAGACTCCAATCAAACCTATGAATCAATGATCCTAACGTCAAATGTAGCATCCTCATTGCCATTGGCATTCCAGGACACATCCTACGGCCAGCACCAAATGGAACCAGTTCAAAATCACGGCCCTTGACATCAATTTCTTTTCCTAAAAACCTCTCTGGCTCAAATGAATTGGGATTTTCCCAAGAGCTGGAGTCTCTTCCTATGGCCCACGCATTGACCAGTACTTGTGCATTTTTGGGCACTATAAATCCACAGAGCTCTGTATCAGTTTCAACTTTTCGAGGTACTAGGAATGGACCAGGTGGGTGTAATCTCAGAGTCTCTTTTACTATCGCTTGCAAGTATGGGAGCTGGGCAGTTTCAAGCTCTTTTACCGGGTTTCTTTCTCCGATGATTTTGTGCAGCTCTGCTTGGGCTTTCTTCAGCTTCTCTGGGTTTCGGAGTAGTTCCGCCATTGCCCACTCAATGGTTTTCGGGATTGTGTCAGTCCCGGCAGTAAATAAGTCCTGTGAGAATATATGATCATGCACTCTGGCTGGGTGTATGAACAATGACTGACAGGAATGAAGACAAGGTGTTCAAAGAAATGTCTGATAGAATTGCTTACCGCTAGCAGGTGAGGTATTTGGGATAGTTCAATCTGATCCTTTGAATTCTCTTGGTTGATTCCAAGCAGAGCATCAAGCACATCATTTGCTTGGACAGACTCTGGTGGCTTTTTGTCTTGCAGCCTTTGTTCGATTATGGTGTTGAAGATATGAATCATATTGTTGTAGTGGGTTTCCATGTTCCGCCTAATTCCTTGTGGATCTAACTTTTTCAAGGCCGGAAAATAGTCTGCAAAGTTTGGTTTTCCAGCTTCATCCATTATACCTTGTACAATTCCCTTAAATTCACGGCTAAATTCAGAACTATTGTCAGCCAAATCAACAGAAAAGAAAGTTCTTGACAACATATTGAGGTTAGCAACAAAGGCTGCATGACCAATATCAACTGCTATACTAGCCTGGCTGCATCTTTCAATATAGGAAAGTAGCTCCTCTACCTTTTCTCTCCTAAGCCCTTCATGGGCATCAACTCTACTAATTGAAAATACTTGTGAGTTGCAAATTTTACGAAGAGTTCTCCAATCATCTGAAGCAGGCATAAATACTATTGATGATTCATGATGATTGACGGCACATAAGGCATCAGGGATCGTTCGGGTGGAAAAGGAAATATCCTTCTTTTGAAGGACTTCTTTAGCTACAGCAGCTGAAGATATTATCACTGTGGGGAGCTGGCCGAGCTGGAGAGTCATGATAGGGCCATACGTCTTGGCAAGTTCCGCCATAGAAATGTGAGGTTTGGTTCCTAGTTTGAAGAGGTTGCCGAGGATGGGCAGAGGGAAAGGGCCTGGAGGTATTCGTTTGGAGCTTAATTCGATAAGAGGGAAAGAGCATGGAGGCGCTCTCTTGGAAGTAAATTTAATTCCATTCCATGCATTCGAGAGGAGGAAATGAATTGCGAGTAATGCTGGGAGAAGACACAGCAAGACACTCAGGTAATCCATCTTCCCCTTTAACTATGTTGTTGTGTCTTACTCTATTGTGTTCTGTGTACTCTGATATGTGTTTTCTACCCCCTTATTTATAGCCACTTCTCCAGCACTGCTGGACAAAGTTTTTACTTGTTGTGCAGTTTGGTGTCGAATACGTATTCTGGCATATAGGTGGTCTACTGTTTAAGATTGTGCCTTTCGTATATTAGGTCTTAAGTTTTATTCCCATTTCTGTCATAATACTGTAGTGATTTTTACATGTGTTCTAAAGAAAAACAGTGTATATACGATAGAATTTGAAATTTCAAAAAAAAAAAAAAAAAAAAAAAAGATCTTTGGGTACCTACTGTTTAGACAAGTCTTATCTCAAGCATGATGGAATAGTATTTGAGCATTTACTATATAGCTGCAATCTTATTAGTACAATCATATTGGAAGAGGGGGTAAGTCGACCTATAACTTTCAACTTTCAATGCAATAACCCCGAAAAAGTACTTGTAATAGTAAAATTAAAAGAAAAGGAAACAAAATATCTAATGCATATTTTTAGTACAATTTGACCATGTAAAGGTTTTTTTAATGAAAAAAAATATTCGTTAAAGAAAAGTCATATAACATTTACAACAAAGATCCTATATAAAATATCACCATTTTCACAAAAGCTAATTATAAATATGGTGTTGACTAACTTTACATTTGTAGTATCATTCTTGCGGTGAATGGAGTTTTTTAATATCAAGACTTCTGTCTTGAGCTTCGAAGAATGATAAATAACTTCATAAAATATATACATAATTAATATGATAGGTTGCACTTGAAAGGAGCAACCCTATAACAAGATCATAGAAAATGTCGTTAAAATAAGGCGAGCTCTTATGAGGAGACCCAATTAAACTCTTTGAGTCTCCAAATCTATGACAACTTGCACCATGCCAAGGGGGAACACCAAAAAGATGTACACTGACTTGGACCACAGTGAAGAGAAAAAGCCCACCCCAAAATATCCACAATTATTTGTCAAGACGGGTAAAAAAATTTACATCAAATAAAAGACCTTAACTCTTACAAGATAAAAAGTTACAACTATTAATTTTTCCCTAAAATCAAATTAAAATTATACAGTTATTAAAAAATATGAACTTGTTAAAAGGAATCAAAAAACGGTTGGTAACCCCTTATAAGAAAAATAGAAGGTAAAATTTATTACGATGAAAAAAGCTGAAAGATTAACATTGTGAAGTCTAAAATTCTAAGAAATATGGTTGAGATTGTGCTCTTAAAAATTTTCCACTCATTTTTGCCCATGTACATGGAGTAGCCATGTTCATCTTCACTTGAAACAATGATCTAGACATGAAAGAGTAGATAGGCAAGAATCACCTCTACGTGCCAATGTTATTCATTTTCACTAAAAATCTTTCCAAAAATTCATATTCAAACAAAATCTTTTGCATATAATGACCTTAAATTTTGCAGTACAGTGACCTTTAAGGAATAATTTTGTAGATGGTATATGGGGTGAAGACAATTATGATATTTTCAGTCTCTTGTGGCTGCATCTTGATGGAGAGTTGAGCCACTTGCCATATGCACTTGCATAATCCAAAGGTGATCGATTTTTTTATCCAAGTACACAACATTTTAATTGGACAAGGAATACAGAAATTGGAGGGTAGCTTTACAGCCAAGGAGTCATTTGTTGATTGATGTTTATATGCATTTTGATTGGAGAAAAGAGATTGAAATGACAAGGTAAACTTGCACCCAAGGGCACTTTTCTTATATGCATTTTGGTTGGAGAGAAGGGACAGAAACAACAACTAACAAATAACTTTCATTATGAGTGCCTTTTATGTGACGTATGGGGAGATTCAAATGTAAATAATTTTATTATTATAAGTATCTCTGTCGATAAAGAGATTGATAAGACATATTTCTTGTCCACTTAACCAATACAAGTTGAGAGTTGAAACTTAAAATTATCCCTTGTAAGCATAGGTAATTGTATGTTAATGAAATGTTAACCTAGTGACTAAAAGTGAGATTCTTGGTACGTTGTGTTCAAGCTCGATTCCCTTTGTTCTATTTATATTACAATTGTACCGTATTAACCTTTGTAATTCATCTGTACTGAAAAGAAAAAAAGGTAATTACCCAAATTATGTTTCTTATGTGTACCTATTTACCGTCTTTGTCCAAGACACTTTACAGTTTCCAAAAGCAAGAAGTTATTGTATACTCACATTAAGGACAAGAAGTGATGGATGATACATGTAAGTTAATATATTGTCACATCAAGGACAACAAGTGATTGATACATGTACCAATGTTGGTAGATACTTAAGTTAAAGCGTTAAGGTTTTGTCATTGTAATGCACCTTGTTGATAAGGATCAAGATATCTTCATTGTTTTATTTAATTTCCTTTTTGAAAGAAATGTTTATATTAAATAATTTGTAAAAGTTTTCCTTTCTACAATTGTAGTTGTCATGACCTTATTATTGTAACATAAGGGCTTGTTCAAAATAACATTTATATCACCATTTATAACAACTTTTAACTCATTTCAATTATAACACTTAATCATTTCAGTTCATTTTAGCTCATTTCACGTATAAAAGCTAACTATTCCAACTCATAATAGTTATAACTAGCTAAACATTTCAACTCATTTCGGTTATAACATAATTTCAAGAGTAATTTTGAACAAGTCCTAAATTTAATATCTCATGGTAGATAAAATTTATATCTAGAAGATGTAAGGATTATTTAAAATTATTCGTCTATTTAGGCATATCTCACACAAGACCTGTGCAAAACTCGTTAACCGGATTTCCGGTTAATCGATTCTTTGGTTTAAGAAACTTTCGATCCATAATCAAACCGTTTTTTTAAGTTAACTGATTTGGGCTAACCGAAAATTTTAGTTAGACAAAAAGCAATCCATAACCGAACCAAAAATAAACGCTTAACCGAGTTTTGGTTCGATTAATCAATTTTTCGGTTCAGCTTACTTGTTAACCATTCAGAAAAATGTGAAGAAAAATAAGAAATGAACAATGCCCAACCAGCAAATACCGAGAACCTCAATTCATTAGCAATGAAAAATAATCTCTCACTAAATTTTTCGAATTGAACATACTAAATTAATTGTCATATTTGAGAAGTAAATAAACATCTCATATTATTCGAGAAGTGAATACATCGTAGTGAATTTGGAACAATCAATACTTATTTTCCCAGGAGAGTATAATACTAATACTAAAGTTACATAATCAAAGATATTTTCAATTACGAAATTTAAAAATATAGCAATATAATTGAAGATTATACGACATCCGTTCTTAAACTTGCAATCGAGAAAATTAATTCTCATAGGAACCCCAAAGGAAAACAAAATCCTCTGATGTTCACAATTAAGTTATATGATGTGTAAATATATTTGATAAAAGCTATGTATGTGGAATAATAAATATAAGTTTTGTGAGGGTTTCTTAGAAAACAAAATTACCAACATACCGTAATTCTGCTATCATTTAGAGACCTTGTGTTATTTTTTCTTTTTTTTTATCACACCTCTTTGTGTTTTTAAATGACTACAATACTCTTGAAATTACAAAAATACAATACAAATAATTAAGTGTGATTTTAATTTTTGAATTAGTAAAAAATGATATGATATGATCATGATATTATTTCCATGTTAACATAGCCATTGTGGATATAAAAATGTGGATATTTTTATATCGATCACTTTCAAAAAATTTGAGTAAAAAATATCTAAATTGGTGTAACTTTAGTGCAAAAAAAGATAGGTATGTGACGGCCCTTGGATCATAATGCTTATTATGGTCCCGAGTTTGATTAAAAAAATAAAAATTAAAAAATAAGTCATGTTGATTCATTTACCTAAGAGGGGTAAGAGTAGGCTCGTTTGATATGAAAATATGATCCAATTAAACCTTCTACACATCTAAACAATGTCATTGCTACTATTGATATCGCATGTACTTTGAAACTTCGCGCTTTAAAATTTTGTGCTACTTGGTGAGGGATATTGGTGCCCCAACAAATTAATTTATTATTAAAATCTCAAGCATCAAATCCAAACAAAAAAAAAAAGTGCAAATTCATAAACCAAAACCTAAATTCAAAAATAAATTCCTAATCACAATATGAATTAACATCCCAGGTACCAAATATCCCTAATATTATGGGGTCACAAGTATCAATCTTGTCTCTTATTTTGCTGTATCGACCATCGTACCCTTTTTTGTTTTTGCTTGAACAAAACATACGGATTAGTTTATCATTGTACCGGATTTGTATTCTTAAAAAATTGGTGTCCTGTAATGTTGGCTTGAACACGCCGGTAATGGCCGGCACACATACCAGTTGGCCAGTGCAATACAGGCTGGTCCCGGGCCGTATGGTACAGTATTTATAACTATGGGATGAAGTCCTTAAAATGGTACGGCCATACAGATACGTGTACCAAACTTAAGGCCGAAGTCTTTTGTTCATTCTATGAGCGTAAACGTAATTGTGCAGATGCTCTATTTTCATCTGGAATCAGACCAAAAAGAAACAGGTGCAAAGGAGATATGCATAGAAAGAGCAGACGAACCTTTATTATAATCGTGCAGTAACATTATGCAAGCTCAACGAATCTGAACTTGTAGGATCATTTTCACCTTTTCTCACTTCTGTAGATGCTTTGTTTTTACCACTATGTTTAGAGCAGAGGTAAGATAAAGATTGCAACCAAGAAACCAAAGTCGGTTTTCTGGTTACATCATCAGATTCAGCAACAAGGGCATATAATTCATCAAGAACCATGTTCTGCCCATCTTTGGGTAATCCAACAATTAGTTGTGCCAATAGCTTCATCAGTTCCGGCAGTACCTGGACAAACGTCAACAAAAAGAAAGCAGGGAAAATTATAGAACAACACTGCAGGAACAATGACAAGATTAGCATGATTCTGAGGTGCCCGGAAACAGAACATGAAGCAAAAGAATCACAAACAACTAATCTGTGTGATCAGAAGCTAAGCTATGTTAAATTGACTCGAGTATGGACTATGGAGTGTTATGCACGAGGAAAGATCCAAGTGTTAAGACCCGTCAAAGTTTTGAACTCAACATGATACTGGGGTCATGATCTAAGACATCTAAAATCCCATTCATGGCATATTGATCCAGAAAATATCATAATATTTTAAATTTCAACCGAGCAAAATTGTTACATAGGACCAAAACCAAAAAGATTATCAGTTAATCTGGGTTTTAAAAACAGGAAAAGGGCTTGTCCACTTGCTCAAGCTGCTAACCCTAAAATACCATAACAAGAAACAGTAAACAACGAAGGAAAGAACCACCCCACCAAATTCATGCTCTTTTCATCCTTGTGAATTTTGGACACATAGAGCCTATATATTGTCTCCATCCCCAGTAACGCTGTGACAAAATATGTACTGCTGGGGAAAAAATGGTGATCTGGGTATGTTGGTTGGAAGGCATTGTTAGACCAATTTCTGATTATTATCATCCAATTCTCTTTCAGAAGAAGACACTTCGTATGATCATGCTTAGTATCTCTTCAGTATCTTAATAAATTCTCTGCCAATAACCAAAAAGGGAAAGGACGAAAGTTCATCACATACCTGTATGTCCACCAGGGATATGAGCCGCAAAAGCAGCTCAAGGAGTTTCTTGCAAGGCTCAGATTCTCCTTGCCAGTTCTTCCACCCATCTGTCTCGACAGCAACGACATCTCTGCACAACCCATTTGCCTTGTCCACCAGACTGTGGATGCAGTAATATATGGAGGGGCTTCCAGCAGGAAGATGTCGAACCAACGCAGAGACTCCAGAAGCCATACCATCAAATGGTGTGATTCCAGGATATGCCTACATATTCATTTTTTTTTAATTTTTTTGTGGGGATGGAAAACACTAAGTCCATGTAACCAAGTATAAAAAGAAATTAAGCATAGTGGATCTAAACAGCTCTCCATGCCTCTGACAATACCTCAAGGGACCTCTTCATGTAATAAAAGACAAGCTGCTCCTTCAGTGAAATCCTATCATCCTGATTGGATTCCTTCTCAGAAGATATGAAGGACAAGAATACTGCATGGGAGGCCCGAGCAACTTTGACATTAGGATGCCCCATGTATCTAAGAGCAATTTGTGTTAAGGGATCAAAAGTCATAATCTGATTCATCAGCCGAGGTTAAGAGGTTAAATATGATGTTGTTATCACCAACATAGACATGGTGCATTGGGTAAGCTAGAAGATCCAACTCCAATACTAGGTCAAGGCAGCTAGGCTGAGAGCACAGGCATTGCCGGAGTTGGAGAAGGTTATCTCCCTCTTTTCTCCCTAGCCACCCCCACTAGGGTGAAGGGTGATGCCATGAATGACGAGACTCAAATGGACTTCTTTAAAGGTACCATTCGAAGTACTAGACTCTCACATTTGAGAATTTCGCATGTTCTTAGTTTAAAATGAACCATCAAGTCTCCATACATATTTCAAAATGTTTAGTGTCTTCTTCAAAAAAAAAAAAATTGTTGAGTGTCCAGCAAATCCACAAGGGTAGTTGAGGTGAAATGAACAATCTGATAAATATAGTAATGCAGAAAATAGGACACAGGATACAAGAACATTGTTGCAGCAACCACATTCCGGAACACGTCACTGGGCAAACAGCTGACAGAAGTTGGAATTACTCGCAGGTAGAACAAGATTCGAGCAGTCTGCACCTCATCTTGGGACCACACATATTTCACATTCCGCAGATGAGGAGACTCTAAAACACCAAAATATATAATCTATTATACATTTCTACATGATATAACTAGCCCTTCAGACATCATGATCTTTTCTAGTTAGTCTACTTAAAAACTCCCATATTGGTGAACAAACATAAAACAGTACATACCTTGAGGCTTCGTCAGGTCAATATAAGAAGGCAAGGATTGCACAAAGGATACAAAGGCACTATCGTTCGATTGGACACTTGAAACAGCACTTTTAATAGTCTCCACATATTCAGGAACTCTAATGCGCCGGAAATATTCCAAGCACGAGAAAGAGACCAGAATTTTAACTGAAACATCCATCTGTACCTCCATTGGGACTGCCGAATTCAATTTGTACTTTGTAACAGCTAATGCAAAAACTACAGTCATCAGGAAAGCTGATTCAGCTATTTTGTCCAAATCATTAAGCAACTGGTCTGACCTGCCTCGTAGCACAAAAGCTACCTCCCTGTGTCTCAGGTAGATATCACGGCAGAAATTCCAAACAAAATCCTCCACCCTAAGCTTGTCTTCTTCATTTGATGAAGGATAAAGAGCGCAGAAAACACCAGTTGTTGCCCCTGCCTCCTTGAAAAGGATATCATCTAGATGTTTCTTCACCCCACTGGATACAAGATCCAAAGAATTGCCTGTGGGATCTTCAAGTATCTTGGCATAAGATCTTCTCAAGGGAAAGACTTCAATCACCAAAGCCAAACCAAGACACACTAAAAGTGGTCCTTTTGTGGTACTTAAGCCCCCACTTCGAGCCACAGCTAATGAGAGGCAACGAAGGAGAAAACTGAGTTCAGTATCTTCAGCAATAGTGTTGCCAGAAATGCTAATCTTTGACATTAGATCTATAGCTACATTTTCCATTTGAGCTTCCGCTGAAATTTTTAATCTTGAAATAATTCCCAGCCTCTCACCATGCTTCACAGGTCTTTTTGAAGCTCTTAGAGCCCCAGCTGCAGCCATGAGGACAGCAAACATAACATAACTTGTCTTATGATTTTCCATTGCTTCACTGGTAAAAAGTCTAATTTTCTCTGCAAAGGCAGCAGTAATGAAGCCATACACAACCCACTCTACCAAATGCAGAATCATGAGCGCATAAGAAATGTCATGGGGAACCTCTATCTTAACCCAATCTCCTAACAGAAAGTTTAGTAGCCTGACAAAGTGAACTCCATCAGATGAAGATAAACCATAGCCAATCCCTCCGAGAACATCAGGAACACGCTCGCCGACTGAGCCAACTAGCTGATAATTTTCCTCCAGCATTTTACAGAGACGCTGTAAGCATACAGATTTGGTGTTTCCAGACACTGAAGGGACCAACGATAAAGCACCAACAAGAAGGACACCTTCTGCAAACAACGAAATGCTTTTTTGAGCAACAAATTGGTCAGAAAAGAGGTGAGCAACAACCTCCACAGCTGAATCAATCAGCACTGATGAGGGCTTGGAGGATTTCCTCACCCATATATAAAGGAGCCTGAGAAAGAGAGGATATGAATCACGAGGAAGAGAAATATGGGGAGATGATAGGATGGAAATGATGAGCTTTGCTTGTGGATCTGCCACATAGAGCAGGGCCTGCAAATTGAGGAGGGATTTCAGAGCATCGAAGTGACTGTGACGAAATTCCCTTTGATGAAGACAGTTCCTAAGCTCAGCCCATGCCTGAATGATGGTTTGGGCTGATGAATTAGAAGACTGACTGGGGTTACTGTTGCTTCCAGAGCTGTTACCAGAACTGCTTCGCAGCCATTCTTCAAGAAATAGAGTTTGAATTTGCTTTGGCATCTTAAAATTATAACTGCAAGTACAGAGATGAATGGGGTTTAGACATAATGAACTGCAACTGTGCAATATGCGACACAGATTAACCATTTTAAAATTCAACTTCTTTGTTTGCACGTAGAACTGAAGATCAAGTCATATTTGGCTAATGGCTTTTTGGCAAAAAATGACTTTTTGAAGGGGTTTTGGCTTTTTGACTTGGTAAAAAGCTATTTAAGTTGTTTGGTAAGTTGGCTTTTTGTAACTTTTTACCCTCTAAAAACCATTTTCAAAAAGCTAGTTTCAACAGCTTTTTAAGATTGATTTTTTATAAATTAGCTTTTCATCTCATATCTTTTTGAGAAATGGATAATTTTACCACACTTTTTCTGAAAACGTTAAATGTAAACAGTTAATACAAACAGCTATCCACCAATTGCCAGTAGCTAATTCAATCAGTCAACAGGCAACGCGCTACCAGCTGATTGTCAACTAGGGCCAGAGTACAAATCAACCATCTCTCTTTCCTTCTCTTTGTACTTTCATTTCTCCCATTGATCAACAGTAATGCCATTTAACAAATACAAAGTAAGCAGAATCAATGTTCGCTTGTATGGTGGCCACTACCACAAAAGAACAGGTGGTGCCATGGTGGCTACTTATCCTCCACCATTCTCAGTTCAGATTAGATTATATTTTGTATTGAGATGAACGTGACAGGAGGGGATTTGCCAGTACATTGAAAAGAATATGAATGTAAGTTATTTGCAGAACAGACAGCTCAACTTACTGCTAAGAGCAAACACAAATTCAAAAAATGTTCACACATATAACTCAATAGTGGCAGACACAGAGACAACTCGATCTTGCTGCAAAGAACATAGTTCACTATTGGGAGTTGCAATGCAATACAACTTGCTAGACTGCACAAAATGTGAACACAAGCACCACAAAGTACCGTGATTAGATAATACTATGATTCACAAGCTCTGTTTTGGTTTTTAACAATAAGGACAAGGCCATTTAAATCCTGAACTACCCAAACTCCAATAATGGAAGGATCTACTGAGGTATGGCTGTACCTTGCATCCAAATATAAAATACATTATATCTGTCATCTTTTCCCTAAATAAGATGCTACAACACAACAACAGCACACTGTTACTTATCACGATGGGTCGGATTCAGGGTACCATCCAGTTCCAACAACTCCACTTCACTTGTGATATACCCCATCCAAATGGGATAAACCCACAGTCTGCAATCGAATTGAGTGGATCAGATGGTTAACAAGTCATTACACATCAACCAAACCTCCACCTCTAACAAGTAAAATGCAATAAAATTGCTAAACTTATCTCACCGATTCCCAAAATTGCTTATCCAGAATTCAGAATGCACATATGGGGAGAAAATGTCAGCCCTAAACGTAGATAAAACCATCCTATAACTTCAATCAAACAGAAAAATCCGAATTTTATAGCCCAATTTTGCACCAAAGAGGAAAGACAATTTACATATCAGTAGCTAATCATACCCCAATTCGAAGTACGGGATGCAAATTCTTCACTAAAAATGCACCATCAGACACAGTATGATCTTGGAGCTGCCAAGAAAGGAAGAAATTTAAAAAAAGTTGAAAATCGTTACCGGCGAGTGGCGAGGCATCAACGACAAGCTCAGAGAGATTCACAATAGTATGAATATAGAAAGAGGAGAGGAAGGAACGAGATGACCGCGGTGACGGTGGTATCTGTGGCGGCGGAGGCGGAGGTTCTAGCAGTAATGGTGAAGCACTCACCGGTGGCACACAACGGGCGGCTGAGTTACGAACTCGACGGCGGGGTACCTTCCCGGAGATGTAGAGAGAGAAATTTTTGGCGGTGGGAATGGGAATTGGGGGAAGGGGTTTTTTCTTTTTTTCTCTGCTCCCTAATTTTATTTAGGATATTAATAAAAAAATGTTTAGCAGTGGGTTTGGTTGAGAGAAAAATAATTTTCTTAGAAAATTGGAAAATTATTTTTCATTGTTTGGTACAAAAAATTTTGGCAAATATTTTTCAGAAAAGTTGAATTTTCCCTAGTAAAGGAAAAAGGATCTCCATTTTGAAATAAGGCAAGTTTTCATAAAAAATAAAAAAGAAATAAGGCAAATTGATTTTTTACACATAAATAAATTCAACATTTTAAATTGAAATTTATCGATCTTCTGAATCATTGGTTGCTCAAAAAAATTCTTATGAATGATAGGGAAAATTAAAGTAGTTTAAATTTAAAATTTGAGGCCAATTTTATTTTTTATCTTGTCGCCATCATTTCGCAAAAAAAAAAAAGAATTATCACAGTTAGAATAATTTAGTAGATGTCTATGATCAACAAAACTATTTCTTACTCTTTGGCTAAAATAGTTTGTCCAAGGCCTAAATGGTGTTCATTTTCAATATAATTTTCAGAGTGCTTTGATTTCTTTATAAATTTCTCAAAATGTAAGGAAAAGATATTTAATCAAAATTTAATTAATTTGACTTTAATTTAAGAGATAATTTTTTTAAAAGTTATCTCCCAATCTATTATACCATACAAAATATAAATTGAAAATTATTTCCGAACCCAAACCGAATACACTTGTAGAGAAATAGTAGTACAAAGGGTTATGTAGTAGCAAGTAGGGGTATAAACAAACCGAGCCGGCTCGGTCAAAGCTCGGCTCGATTAGGTTCGAGTTTAAGCTAAATAGTTTTTTTTTTTCTAAAAATACTTGTGTGGAGAATATAAAATTACCTCTAAAATCACCAAAATTTTATTCAAACCTTTATTTTTGGAATCTAATATAAAAATATAAAATTTAACTACTATTATAACATTAAATTTAAAAACTTTTTAAGAAAATAAAAATTTAACTACTATTATAACATTAAATTTAACTACTAGTAGCGTGTAACCAACGTTCGGCGTTGGGCTTTGGGTGCCACAAAGGAGAGCAATACGCTGGTTTGGGATATGTTTAGCGATGTGAGTTGAGCCCAATATTATTTTATTGGGCTTAGGGGTACAAATTATATATAATGATTTTCTTTTCATTTGAGTTTAAGTTGAAATATTTTACTTGCAAGAGAAAATATGTCACAAAAAAATATTTTAAAAATTTTAGAAGTAATATTTCTTACAAGCTCTATATCGCATCACTTTGCAATAGAAATTATACCTACTTTTTCTCCCTTTCGTAAGATAACCGATAATAACGTTGTTTTGTTAAATCATACATGTTTTTTGTGTAAAGGTGTCCAAAAACTCAAGCTTATAATTGAGATTTGAGTTTGACTATTGAAAGTTCTAGGCTTCTGTACAATAAATTTTCAACGGCTTAAGCCAGTCATACAATGGTCCAATCTATTATTAAATAAAAAAATTAACTACGATGAAAGTAATCTATAAATCAAATGTATTCCTATGAAATTACTTTTTATTCATTCATTGCACCTTTTTGATGTCTCCAAAATAATGCACATAAGTTGATGTACACTATAGAGAGGGTTCCACTCTGTACTTGCATAAGGTGCACCCCCTCCTCTATGGTTTCTACGATTGATGAAGAATATGTCAAGAAGGATGAGATAAGGCACAAAGGAGCTGATGCTAGGAAACAAAAGGCGACGGTCCTTAATTATAAAATCATAGTCACAATTGACAAGATGTGAAGAATGGGTTAGATAATAATAAGAGTACAAATTAACCAAAAAGAAAAAAATGCACTTATATGAAATATTTATCGTAAAATGTGTTGTATTTTAATACGGAAAGATATTTTTTTAAAAAAATTCAAATAGAACATTTTAAAAAGTAACTAAAAAGGTTTTTTTAGAAAAAAATATATATTATAGATGACCCATATAAAAATTAAAAAAATCTCAAAAGCAACTCAATTAAAACAAAAAATTGTTCTAGTGCCCAATTTTTATTTTGTTGAATGAAACTAGGACTTGTAGTATGTGTTCTTTTTGGAAGATTCCAACTTCCAAAAGATCCAAATAGACAATGGCCCATTCATTCTAAAGGGGTTTGTGGACAACCCAAATTCAAGTGTGATGAATTATATTAGGCATGGTATTCGTGGTACAAATTTTGAAATGATCCTGAGAGCACATGCTCCTAAGAGAAAGAGAAAAATTATGCTTCACAAAATTCTCCTTTATTTTTTTGTTCATCCAACCATCTTGTGACATATGACGCGAAGCATATACTCTCAGTGTATATAAGATGTTCCGTATTTGTTGTGACTTATGGGCAGGGCGGAGCTCTTTAGTTGTTAAGGGTATTTCACGACACTTTTGATAAAAAAAATTGTTAAAATTTATATTTAAAATTTTACAAAATTTATAAAATTATTAAACGGGACATCCATAAAAAATAATATCTTATAAAATTTAAAAATATTAAAAAAATACACCCTTGAATATATTTGATAGCTCCGTCATTGCCTGCCTATGGAGTGCATTCTAGTGCCAATTTTGGGAGAAATTTGGAGCCAAATATCTGGGTGGCTGTGGCTGCCTTTTCTGCGACTGGATTTGGCTGCCTTTGTCTGTGGTGAGGTATGCAAAAAGGCCAAAAAAAAGGAGAAAAAAAAGAGAAAAAGAGGGGGCAAAGATGGAATTTTGTCTTGTAAAATCCAACGGGCAATTGTTTGAGGCTCATATTTGAAGTGTGTGGATATTGTTCCTACTTTCTCCAACCATAGAATTAAGCTCATGCTCATCTCATAATTTGTATTGCATGCTTTGTATGGCCATTCTTCCAATTTTCTCCAACCATAAAGTTCTTAATTCATTTTTGTCATTATATATACAAAAATGATAAGAAGCTTTTATATCCACCAATATATTCTACACATTGGGATGTAGGCTTTTCTCATAAAATAAATCATATTACCACTAATATATGAAATATATATAAAGTAAAGTCTTATGATGGCAAATATGTAGGATATTTTTGAAATGAACAGAAATACTATAATACCATAAGATGGTATTTGGCATAGATTTTAAAAGTGTTTTTAAACTCTAAAAATACAAATTAAGTCAAACATTAATTTTTTTCAAAAATAATTTTGGAAAAAATTCTCCCAAAAATTGTTGTTTCTAATTTCGAAAAATCTCCCTCAATAATAGGAATAACCATCCACAACCCCATGCCCATTTCTCTGTCATCTCTTCTCTCTCTCGGTTGTTTTATATCCTCTATTTGTATGTTGTTTATCTCATTTCTCTCTCTCTCTCTCTCTCTCTCTCTCTCTCTCTCTCTCTCACACACACACACACACACACACACACAGAGTTTCTCTCTGTCATCTCTTCTCTCTCTCGGTTGTTTTATCTCCTCTCTCTGTGTGTTGTTTATCTCATTTCTCTCTTTCTCTCTCTCTCTCTCACACGGTTTCTTACGGTTCGCTTACATCTTCTTACAACTCGCTCACAACATCTCGGAGCTCCTTACAACTTTTTTATAAATAACTTTACAACTATGTTATAACTTCTTACAACTTTACAAATCGTTACTGACTAAATAAAAGGTTGAGAAAAAACAACATATGAAAATTACCGTAAACAAGAAAACAAAGTATATATGCACAAGCAGAACATGACTAAAGAAGTTTTTATTAGATAGTGATATAATTATTTAACAAAAATAGAGAAGAATACGATTACTTGCAATAATATTGGAGTATTTTGTAATTTTTTAAATAATTTTATTTCATTGGACTAGGGTGACGACTGATGAATACTGATGAGAATTATGTTCCTTTATTTTTTTAAAATTTTTTTATTATGTTCCTTTATTGTCTTCTCTATTATGAATATTTGAATAAGGGGGTGAGGGAACCCTACAAATTCACCAACGGCTAGGAAAGATTGAGCTTTCACTTCTTGAATTGTTGGTGATTATTTTTGTTTGAATTGTAATTAAATTGTAAGATGTCAATGGAGCAATGATAGACGTCACAAATGCCCTACATTTGTCACAAAATGAGGGGCAAATGTGGAGTTTCTCCAATCCAATTTATTATTTTTCATTGAGTTAAAATTGTGGCCAATTATACGTATAGATTTGATATATTGAAATTTTATATTGGGAATGAAAACAACTAGCCCCTGATCTTTACTTTTCTATTTTATTTATATGTGACAGAAACCCTTTCACAAGCGGTCAGTCAAGTCAAATCGAGTATAATTTAAGTCTACGAGAGTGTTCGACAAATAATTTTTATCTCCAAAAAGTTCTTATTAACTCGTTTAATTCGGTCAAAAACTAATAAGATCTGTTTGGTAAAGAGCTTTTGAACCCAAAAACCTCTTCGAATAACTTTTGAAAGAGTTTATTGTAATTAATACTTAAAGTTACTATATTATCCTTCACATTTTGATGAAATTATGCTAATTGTCATTGAAATTACGCTTATGTATAAATTTTTTTAAAATTCATATTTTCTCTTTTGAAACAATAGTAGAGGACAATTATAAATATTTTAAGTTAATATATTTATTTTAATATTTTTTATATATTAACAAGTAATTTAATCTATCATAATAAATAAATAATTTTATCACATAAATATCAAATATATTATTAAAAATAAACTTCAAAAGATATATATAATTAAAATTGTGTAGGAGGTATAAATATAATTATCACATAATTCTTAATTAATATTGAGAAGAAATATGAATATGGAATAAAAATAATTATAATGTATAAACCGTTAATCAATTAAGTTATGAGCATAAATGGAATTTCACCAAACAACTTTGTTAGAAACTAATTTTATCAAACATCTTTTCCTCAAACAACTAATGCAAACAATTAACAACTAACTAATATAAACAAGTAACAGCTTAACAACTAACAGTTGATTGCCAAATAAGCGCCTAAATTGTGTCGTTAACTTTGTTCAGCTAAGAGCCAAGCAATGTCGTTAACTTTATTGAGTCAATTAGCTAGCTTTGGCCCCATTGGTTCTATGTTTCAGAGTGAATATATCAAATTGTTAAAATGATTTTTCACAAGCTTTATAGCTTTTTTGTGGGCTTAAAGGAGGACTTTCATGAACCCGAGTCAAGCTATGGGTATTCAAGCTCGAGTTTATGCCTAAGGTTCTTTGACTTGTTATGACAAAGTCGTGTCATATATGGTTAAGCTACCTAAATACGAGCCTTTTTAGACTAGAGCTTGACACAACTCGTTTCCACCACATATATATATATATATATATATATATATATATATATATATATATATATATATATATATATATATATATATATATATATATATTACCACAAATACTTACATAAAGTATAAATACTGATAAGCATTTGTATATATATATTACCACAACTACTTACATAAAGTATAAATACTGATAAGCATTTATATTTGCACATATAATGTTTATGATTACATTTTAAAATATATTATATTGTTGTTCTGACTATTTAATAATGGACGTAAGTAATTTATTTATGAACATTGGTGAAATTTACTGATGAGAATTCATATTAATACTCCATAAATTGTAATTCCTTAATTACTTGGTTCAAACCTCCAGTATGTATAGTTAGGTTAAAGAAAATATTAGTTTTTAATTTATTACTTTATTTTTACTATCTTTTATAGCTCTTTTTGAAAGAAAAAAAAATCTCAATCCTTCTATTGGAGTTTTCTCATAAAATATAAAGTGAATGCTTTTGGCCATCTTCATTATCAAATTAGTTATTTGAGTAGCGAATACTTGTTTATGTAACGTATAATTGATAAATTTATTAATGGATGAATATTCAACTAAGCGATTGAATAAATTATGGTTGGTAAATTTAGTTTTTGGGCTAGTAGATTATTGTAAATTGACGTAAAATAATATAAATAATTTTTCAAATATAAATTAATGAAGGGATATTTTTGACAAAAAAAAGATACACTATAATTAAATATGAAAAACTAATATTCTTAATGTTTCGAAACGTTACTTAAAATGTTATGTGCTACTCGTAAATACTAGTTAAAACACTACCTTATCAACCACTAATATTTGGTTTATTAGAGTTTTGATTTTTACTAAACGCTACTACGAACATTGTTGCCGAACAGTGGCTTTACACTTTTTTTTTGTTTTTGATTAAAAAAACCTTTATTTTTTAAAAATTTTGTAGGAGTTGAAACCTTCAATTCAAGTTTGCCAAAATTTTACGTGTAACGGCATTAAATCTCAACTACTATACATACTAGTGTTATACCTTTGTAATATGAGGACTTTAGTATTTTTTATTTTAATTTTGTTAATATAAATAAATAATAAAATATATAATAATTATATTACAGTCATGCTAATTACTTTATACATATATAATTAAAACGTCATTTCTTTATCTTAAACATAGTGTTATATTAATTCAACCTAAAATGGATATTTATGTCGTCAAGTAATCCTATATGATTATTATATATGTCATTTTACATATTATGATGGCATTTAGAATTTTAAAATTCATCCTCTAACTTGTAAAGATGATGGATTTATAGAGGATCAATAAAAATTTTGAAGGAATTCTCAAACTTTTACATCTGACAATTTTTTTAAAAAGTGTGTAAAAAGATATTTAACATGAAATAAACATAACCATCAAGATGACCTATTAATCTATAATTTTTTAAATGAGGTGTTAATGTGTTATTGGCCTATCATTAATTTATTTACAAGTGTTTTAAAATATATATATATATATATATATATATATATATATATATATATATATATATATATATATATATATATATATATATATCTAAAAGAGGAATAAAGATTGATGTAGAAGAAATTAAATATCATATTTGGTACTATCCAATGACTTCACGACTTAGAAGTTGTAAAAGTATATTAAGTAAAATTAATAAAATATATCATTTTTTCAAGGAAAACAAAATAAAGAAACAAAATTGTAAGACTAATTTATGCACTTCATCTCCTCTGTTTTTTGTCCCAAAAAAGAAAAATCATTTGATTGAAAGAAAAGAAAATTCGCAAGAGAAATCTTTATCCATTATGACCTTGAGTAATTTGACTTTGTGTTCCATTTTTCTTATTATTTGTATTACAATTGTATTATATTATTTTTTTATAAATTTGGTAAAAATTATTTGATCTAAATGGATCGATTTTATAACTGACTCAACATGTAAAATAGCTAAAACAATTAATCCAAAATTGATCCAAAATCAAATTTCACCTAATATGTACCAAACTTACCGATCTTAAATTTTTTTTCCAAACTTATTTTTTTTACAAGATAAATTTATTGAATAAAAAATCGAAGCAACTCAAAATCAACTCTATCCAAAAATAACCTCATTCAAAGTAGGACCGACCTAAACTTATGGATCCAAATATTACTCAATTAAAGTCGACCCGACTCGAAACCGAATCCGATTGCTAGGTCTTGGGTCATGAAACCAAGAAAAATTTATAAAAAAAGGAATTTGGGGGTTTGATTCTCTCTCCTCCTTTCCCTCCTATTCGTCCAAGTAAGCACTGGAAAATCCTTCCGCAATCCAAGACAAGGCGCCAAGTGACCTACACAGACAGACCACACCACCCACAATTGAAATCAAATCGAATCAACATTTCATGTTCATTGCTCCTTCAAATTCATTCCTTGCCAATCCAGAAAAATTTCGGAGATTTCAAACCCCAACCAAGCACGAAATTTAAATTAATACCACCCAGAAAAGAAAAAAAAAAAAAACATCCACACTTTCTCATCACTCTCTTCCCCTGGCTGTCTCTCTCTCTCTCTCCCTCTCCCCTCTAGTATTCTCCGACGACACTCAATCCCCAACCCACCAAATCCCGTCCAATGAATCCTAATCCCCAAATACCATGACCCTTTTCGCCGCAGAGAAGGACCGCACTGGAAAACCCACCATCACTGGCGACGGCGGCGGAGGAGGGACAGCCATGAGAATCATTGTCCCTTTGCAAGGGGTCGTTCAGGGCAGAGGAGGCCTCTTCTTCGGCTCTGTTATCCCCTGTGCCCTCTTCTATTTTCTTCAGCTTTACCTCAGAAGAAATCGCTCCAAACCCGAACCCGATAATAATAGCAACAACAATGGAAATTCTCAGCCGCCGTCGCCGTCGGAGGAGGTGGTTCTGGGTCTGGAGAGGTCGTATTCGAGGTCCCATCTCTCTCCTCGAGGCCCATCCGGGCCCGCTCATCTTTCCGCGCGCGCTTCTAGAACCGCAGAAACGCCCTACTTTGTTGGGTTGGGTCGGGTCGCGGAGGACCCGTATGATGGATTGGATAATCCTGATGGGGTCATTCAGCTCGGCTTGGGTGAAAACAAAGTGGGTTTGCCTTTTTCTTCGATTTGGTTTATGAATGTTTATGATATTCGATGTGTTCCTTAATTGAAATTTGAGGGATTTGAGTGTTTTTGCAGTTGTGTTTGGATTTGGTTCGAGATTGGATTACAGAGAATGGGAGGGATTTGATGTTGGTGGATGGTCATGGAGAGAAGAACGTAAATGGGCTTGCAAATTATCAGCCTTATGATGGATTTGTGGATTTAAAAGTGGTAATTTGGGACCATAAGCTTTTTTCCTAGTAGTTGTTTGTGAAACGATTTCTCGCTTTTTTCAGGTTTGTTTCTGTTGGAAAAGGACAATATGTGTGTTCTTTATTGCATTGTTGTGCTTCATTTGTTTTAAATAATATATACATGGGTTCTGCTTTGTCTTTGATGTTTTCCCGTACTTTGCTAAATCCATTTGTGCAATGCAAATGAGCATTTGGTGAAGAACTTTTTTGTTGGGCGTGGATTTAGCTTTGAACAGAAAGGAGTCTGCTCAACCTGCATCATTTGGTGCTGTACAGATCAGGATGTATGCGATTGGCGATGCTTATGTCATACTTTTAGGAATACATAGTCCCAAGTTGTTCATGGACGACAATAGCATGCATGAACAATTATATTATCAACTTACCGTGCATGTACTCCTTTGAAAAATAGGAAAATCAATGTGATGTTAACTGTGGATCTAGTAATTTGGTCTCATGACATGAGTGAGTGGAGGAGTGTAATATGCTCCGCAGGGCTAAAATGTTGGCTCCACTAACTCGCTAAGTAGTCAATGTTCAGGAGATTATTGGTGCTCTCTGCTGACCAGTGACTACTGTCGCATTGAAGTTGTTTTGGGGCTCTGATTACGTTTGGATGTATGATGGTTAGTATCTGACTGCTGTATGTTCATATGACTGAATTTGAATTCAGCTTTTTTAATCTTCAGCCGATTGGTGCAGTATACTTCTGGGCGTTGTTCCAGTAGATCTTTCACTTGTCTTATCCCTGATTGAGCGCGTTTTGGGATCTTTATGCTATTTCTTGGGGAAGTTGTAAGTTATAGTTCATTCATCCTGAATAATTTCTTCATTTGCGGATGAGATAGCAATGCTTTCCCAAAATACTGTTGCATTAAGGACATTGTTTTTCCCCTTCTTACAACGGAGTAAACTTCTTATCAATTTTGAGATGCCTTTATGGTTTACCTCAATGCAAAAATTTCAGTCTTGAAACCATGTGTATTCTACTCACTGCACTAGAGGCGTTGAATATGGGTACATATCTGGGTGTTGGACATAATTTTCAAACAATTTTGCATGTTTTATGCCTAAAGTGAAGTTTTATGTGTCTGCACCAATCTTGATGCATGAGTATTGGACATGGTTCCTTGAGCTAAACTGCCTAGCCAAAGAACAGGAGTAGGATGCCATGTTTGAGAAAATATGAGCAGTTCAGTTGATATGTCGTGTGTTGCCAACATTGTGAAGAAGCTTTTCTTAGCAACTCTTTGGTTTTGCACTTCCTCAATCTGCATAAGTGACCTATTTATTGTTACAGGCTGTGGCAGAATTCATGTCCGAAGCCATGGAAGGAAGAGTCCAGTTCAATCCATCCCAAATGATATTGACTGCCGGCACTGCTCCTGCAATTGAGATCCTCAGCTTCTGTTTGGCAGATCCTGGAAATGCATTTCTGGCCCCTTCGCCATATTACGCTGGGTAATCATGGATTCACTTCTCTTTAAACGTTCTTGCAGTATTTACTCGATTTTAAATGTCCACTCTTTAGGCAGTTGAAAAAGTCGCTAATAGTAGGCATACATCAACAACTTCCAATACAGGTCCTCCTTTTGTAGGCTGCAGGGAGGCCGCCCAGATTTAGAGAGCCTTACCCCTGCAAGCATTTTTGTAGTAGAGAGATCGATTCCAAAAGATCTACATAGAAATTTTTAGAAAGCAGTTTTGTAGTAGAGTCATCATTATCACTTTTGGATCCTTGATCCCACAGGAACAGCCTCTCTACATTACAATTGTAGGGGTAGGCCACTTACACAAACATTTACCCCCAAACACATGGTAGACTCTTGGGCACTGATTTGGTTTCCTCAGATTTCTTAGGAGCTGACTGGATATATGCTGTGCAGCTTTGATAGGGATGTAAAATGGCGAAGTGGGGTTGAGATAATTCCTGTTCCTTGCCGTAGTGCTGATAACTTCAATCTGAGCATCACGGCCCTTGATCGGGCCTTCGTTCAGGCAAAAAGCGTGGTCTCAAAGTTCGGGGATATTTATATCGAACCCCTCAAACCCTGTTGGCAATCTGCTCAGCAGAGAAACCCTTTACAGCCTTATTGACTTTGCCACAGAGAAAAACATCCATGTCATCTGCAATGAGATTTTTGCGGGGTCCACTCATGGCAGTGAGGAGTTTACCAGCATGGCTGAAATTATCGAGTCAGAGGACCTTGAACGCAATAGAGTTCACATACTTTACGGTCTATCCGAAGACGTTCCTCTTCCTGGTTTCAGAGCAGGAGTGATCTATTCTTTCAATAGCAACCTCCTGAATGCTGCTAAGAAAATGGCAAGATTCTCACCTATTTCAGCTCCAACTCAAAATTTGGTAGTATCAATGCTTTCAGACACAAGATTTGTTCAATCATTGATAAAAACCAACAGGGAGAGGCTTCAGAAGATGTATGAAAAATTTGTGACGGGGCTCAAGGATTTAGGCATCACATGTACAAAAGGCTCAGGCGGTTTCTATTGCTGGGCAGATATGAGTGGGTTGATCCGAGCTTACAGTGAGAAAGGAGAGCTTGAACTTTGGGATAAGTTGTTGAATGAAGCAAAGATCAACGTAACTCCTGGGTCCTCATGCCATTGTATCGAGCCTGGATGGTTTCGTTGTTGTTTTGCCACTTTAAGTGAAAAGATGTTTCTGTAGTCGTGGAACGAATTCGAAAGGTCTCTGAAACCTGTAAATCTCGTAGTTGATATCGTATTGTTTGATTGTATTTCAATTGTATAGGCAGCCCAAAGGGGAGTAGTATATTGGTAGGTTAAACTTCTGTAGTGGAAATTGAAAAGTTTTGCGTCCATTTTCAGGTCCCACTTTCATAGTTGATGTATTGATTTTGTTTGAAGCCACGACGCAGAGAATTCTCTGAGTTGCAATTTTGTACAGTGAAGTCTGGAACATAGTTGCCAGAATTGTGGATCATCTAGGTATTAGATCGTAGTTTAGGAATATTTTTTGCAACTCGATTGTAATAATTTAGTTGAACTTGCCTCCCTTTGACCTTAACGTCTCATCTGCACCAAAAATTCAGATTCAGGCATGCAAATCAATATCATATGCACAATACGTAGATCACTCAGATTTGCAACTTAAATCTGGTGAGATTAATTATACTTTTGGCGCTAAAACCATAAACCAGTTATCTAGTGGTTTTAGATCCAACAAAGTAGAAATACCTAATCCAACTTGGACTCATTAAACAAAAAGGCTGAAGTATTGTGATCTCCATAGATTATTGAATCAAGGGCTGCACTACTTCAACTATTGCCTGCCCTCAGAAGGAATCTGTATATCTCAAGACAATCCCAGTTTGATGGCCCTGGAAGAGCTAATTTTTGCGAAATTCCCCAACAACGATTTCAATGAGTCTAGCCTTCACAGGACTTTGAGAGATCCACATATAGACAACTTTACTCCTATAAGCAGAGAGACATACTCTAAAAAGCCCCAACCCTTGAATACAGTTCTAAAGCTACAAAAATCACGCTTGTGACTTGGGCTTGAACTTTATGCTAATCTAAGTCTGACATATCCATCCAGCTGCACTGAGACCACAAAGACGGCCCTCATGATGTCCAACAAATCCCTGTTAGTCATAACATACAATAAAATTGAATTCTTGCACGATTAAGGACCAGAGTTCGACGTTTCAGTTTCAGAGCGAATTTCTTCAACAAAAGCACCTATGATATTGTTATATTACAGACCACAAAGACAGACCCTTATAAGTTCCATGTCAATCCATGACACTGTATCTAAAGAGCAGAGATCTATATACAACAGCTCCGAAAAGAGCAGTGGAGAGGAGACAACAGAGACAGACAGGTAGAGGAAGATGTATTTCATCTCCTGCAAAACAAATCCAACAGAAAATTTTCTGTCTTTGTTGTCTTTGTCTCCCTCTGTGTTTCCTTCTCTATAATCAAACCTCTACCAACTATACAATTCCAAATGACAATTGTGGAACTCTTTAATCAATGATTAGCTGGTAGATGCCAAGGTCTCAAATCCGGGCTAGGATTAAATGCTCACTGCAGAAGGGGCTCATCATCTTCAATCGGCATCGTCTTAAGCCGTCGTTTTGCAAAGATAGTGCAGATGATGGTTGTAGCCACAGTGGCAGCGAACCCAAGGACATTGAAGACAATTTGCTGTGCTGAGAGTGAATGATGCTCGCCTGATGCATCTGCCAATGTCTTGATTAATATACCACTGCAAAAACAAAATTACACATTCCTTAGATGAAAATCAGGTGTGACAGCACAGTAATTGTATACAGGGTACTGGAAAGGTGAAATTCATATCAATGCCGCAGTAACTGCTAGGATTACAGACTTGGACAAAATTGTTTGTCCTATCAGAAAGGTAACTAAACTTATTGAAGCTGCTTGCAGAACATTCTTGTGGATGATTAGTCATAGACTCATTGGTTTGGTTTAATCTTATAATTCATTCAACAGCACCAGTTCATCATGCAACATCTCGTCTCTAAATCTTCGAAAAATAACATAACCAAGCCATATCTTCGTAATCACCAGTCAGTTAGTCTCCTCTGTTTTCATTTCCAAATTTATCAACAGGACAACGTGCCCTATTTTGGACAGCTAGAAGGCAAGCCATATATATTATCAAAAATTAGAAAGCACTGCCAGCTGAAACACAGCCATTTCAAGTTTTCAGGTATAACACAACTAAGAAACTGTTGTGCATGTTATATTTATTCAAGCAAAAGTCAAACCCTCAATATATTAGCATATACAGATTCATGCAAAGTTAAAGCCTCAACATATAAGCATAAGCAGCAGCAATGATTGGCAGGGAAGGCAAGAACTTACGTATAGATTGCAACAAGAACATCTGGAACCATTCCCAATATTGACCCTAAGATATAAGGTCCATATTTCACATTTGTTGCAACGGCACAATAATTGTATACAATGTATGGGAAAGGTGAAATTCTTATCAATGCCACAGCCCGAAACTGATCAAACCATCCTCCCTCACCAGCTAATCTTATGATAGAAGCTTTTTGGGGTACTTTTCCAACAGCTCCTGTACAAAAAAACAGAATGCAGTAAGTACAAATCACCGAGAACCAGTAACTATTTTTAATATGAAATGAATAAACATGGCATTTGACAGAGAATACTGACTTGGATTTTATGGTAAAAAGGGAGCCGATGAGGTATGGCAGAGACATGCCAATAATCACTGCTGACATGATAAGTAGGAAGCCATATCCATAACCAAAAGTCATTCCAGCCACCCACATGGAAGGTGATGACGGTATAAGAATCGTAGGAAATAATGACACAGTAATAAATATCAGTAATGCAAGCACTGGTGCACTAAATGTTGATCTCTCCCAGTTTAGAATAGGAATTATTCCCTATAAAGAAGAAATTATTTTTGTGAGAACAAGAAGAGTCAGAACTCAAAAGCAAAGGAAAAATAGAGGGTATACAAAATAACTGATTCATCATAATATAAAAAAGAAACTACAATCATAACAACAAGAATCCCAGTGTCTAGTGTGGACTCTACCAAACAGAGAGTTATGAAGAATTTCTTATCCAGCCTCACCCCTGAGAAGCAAAGAGGCGAGATCTTAGAGACTCATGACACAAAAGTTTTCATTTTTGAAAAACAATTTAGAAATATGCTCACCATTAGCCATCAACTGGACAAGGGAAGGTCCCCTACCACCACCAACTTGAAAAACAGCAAAGAGCATCTCAAATCAGATTGCAGATAGAAATTTGTGTCACTAGATTACTAAATATCCTGAGATATCTTTTAGGAACCTCTTAATCAAATAACAACAAATTAACATCAAACCACAAAAGAATACATCATTTTGTTGCCTCTTATGCCATTTGACATAACCCCTTCATCCTCCAGATTATGACATACATCCTACTTTAACCAAACATTCCTAGCATATTCTATCCTATATCTTTAACATTTGATACTCCTAAACCAATTCCACCACCTTATGGATTACGAGATCTCCAGCCTAGTTACCCAAACTCTAATTGAATTCGACTCTCTTCTTTTCATGGCAAATCATAGCCTCCCTCCGTTTTTTAGGCAGCTCATGAGTCAGAAACAGCTTATCCTTCTCACACCAAAAGAGTGAAATAACTTCATCTTGGAAAGCGGCTATGTCCATTGAAATTCCTGAAGTCGACTTGAAAATTGTAAGATGCCTACAAAGCTACTAGCAAATTTGGAATGCCCATTTCGGCATACCAGTTCTAAATCAGTTTAGGGAGGCATACTATCACAGTAGACTCAGTTTATCAGCTTCAGAAACCATCACACCATGTATCACACCCCCAACCTCCAACCCCCAAACCCCCCAAAAAAAATCCACAGAACTAGCAACAAGTAGAGTCATTAAACACCCAAACAATATTCATACAATCAAATTTCCAAAATCAAATTCATGCAATTCAACAAAAATCAAAAGACACAAAGCGAAACAAAAGAATCAAAGAGGGGTTGGATAGAGAAGGGGACCTTATCCATTGAGAAGGGTCCGACCCATTTGAAAAAAACAATGGCCAGACCCGCCAAGACGGCGAACAAGAAGAAGAATTTAATCCATTTACAGAAGAAAGCGCGACGAATTCTAGGCGTGGTAGGCTCCGACAACTCCCCCAATTCCAAACAACCGTCCTCCGACGAACCCTCGCCGTGCCCTAATTTGACGTAGTAATCCCCATTTTCGTCAGAGACTCTGAGCTTCAGCTCCGGCACAGACATCTCGTCGTCGTCATTGCCGACATAAGTCATCGCACTCTGCCGACAATCGATCGATCACCCAGTCAAACCCAAACCCAAACCCAGACCCAGACCCTCCTCCCCCGAATTGGGGAAAGCCCACGACGACTTTGGAAACCCTAACCCAAATTACGGTAGGGGAGAGAGAGAAGAGACGTTGGGCGATTGAGGAAGCAGTGTGCGAGAAGGAAGGAGAGAGAGAGAGAGAGAGTGGAGGATGGAAGATGACAATCAAGGGGACATTGAAATTTGAGGAGAGAGATTTTGGCGATTGATTCGTTAAAAAGTAACCTCTCCAATCTGGAAAAACAGCAACTGAAAATCATTCCCTCACCCAATTAATAATTTAATTAAAAATATAATTACTCCTACCAATTGCATTTCTTTTCTTTTCTTTTTGGTTTTTTTCACTCGACTACCTTTTTTTATATATATATTTTTACTGTGTACTTAGCTGTAGCGCTTTTTCTCCAGTTTCCGAGTAGGTCCACGCGCCTTTTTTCCGCAACTGACAACTGTTATCGAATTAAATGTACCCAATTCGACGTCGTTTCTTACCCATTTTTTTTTAATAGAACCAAAATTATTTGTCTTTCCGTCTCTTTCGGTTGCCGAACTAATTTTTTATTAAATCTTCCATTATTCATATAAAAACATTCAAATCTACTCTGAGAGAGTTTCTCCCCATATTATCTCTATCAACCAAAGTGCGTTTACTCCAGGCCGGTTGATCATGGATAATATTCAGTGGCGCTTGAAATTTTTCATTGAATGGGAAATCAAGGGGGATCGAATGGGAGTATGGCGTTGAAACTAGACATGGCCAAAGCATATGACGAGTAGAATGTATTTTTCTTCGGAAAATCATAGCCCGACTTGGTTTTGCTAATGACTTGGATCGACTTGGTGATGAGATGTGTGGAGACAGCCACATTTTCGTTCATTATTAATGGGGAACCAAAGGGCTTTCTTACGCCTAGTAGAGGTCTTCGGCAAGGCGATCCAATCTCACCGTACTTGTTTCTCTTTTGTGCGTAAGGTCTATTTTACCTAATTGAGAATGCTGCCTTCCAAAACGTATATCAAGCCATAAAGTCCGTGGTTTGGCGCCATCGGTTTCTCACCGCTCTTTGCGGATGACTCTATAATCTTCCGTGGAGCAAATAAGGAGGAAGCACAAACCGTGAAAGAAATGCTACAATACTATGAGAAGGCCTCCGGACAGCAAGTTAATCTTTCTAAATCAAGTGTGGTTTTTAGTAAGGGGGTGCCGGTTCAAGACGTGAAGAAGTGCTAATCATCCTTGATATTAAAGAAGTCATATCGCACGATAAATACTTGGGCCTTCCTTCTAGAATTGGCAAGTCTAAGACAAAAGCTTTTGCTCCGATCAAGGACCGTGTAGCGGCTAAGCTTAGTGGTTGGATGGGCAAAACACTTTCGTGGGCGAGTCGGGATGTGTTAGTGAAGGCGGTGGCTCGAGCTATCCCGACTTATGCGATGAGTGTTTTTAAACTTCCAAGTGAACTAACCCAAAGCATGCAGTCCCTTATGCTCGAAGTATTGGTGGGGAGGTACGAGAGGATGGGTGGAAACTTCACTGGTCGTCCTGGGAAAAATGTGCGTAAACAAGTTACAAGGTGGAATGGGTCCGAGAGATTTAGAAACTTTTAACTCAGCTTTACTAGCACGGCAAGTATGGCATTTGATGCATGCTGAAGACTCTCCGGCATTTCAAGTTCGAAGCGCGTTACTTCCTCGTATTCGGCTATGTTAGAAGCGAGATCTTGAGTCACGACCCAGCTTTACGTGAAAGAGTTTATGGGCTTCTATGGGAGTGGTTGCAAAAGGGCCGAGATGGATCGTGGGGGATGGCCGTAACTCGAACATATGGGTGGACAAATGGATTCCAAGGCAGCCATCATTCCGAGTTATCACACCGATGAAGCCGAAATCTCTCTCTTCCGGTATGTGATCTAATTGATTTTGTTCGGGGTGTGTGGAGGAATGAGTTGATCGATAATATATTTCTACCCATTGATGCCGAGTTGATTAAAATATGCCTCTATGCACTACTTGGCCTAGAGACAAAATTATGTGGTATTACTCCTCATTGGGTGAATTAACGGTTAAATCGACCTATCATTTTATTATGACATACGAGGATGAGCAAGAACCATGTAGCAGTTCGGACCTCCTTAAAGGTTTTTGGTGCAATATTTGGGGCTTAAAGATCCCACTGAGAGTGAAGTTGTTTGTATGGAGAGCATGTCGAGGAGCTTTACCTACAAGAAGAGCACTAGCAGCAAGAGTGAGGGGGCTAGATGGGAGGTGTACTGTCTGTGGTGGGCTGGAAGAAAATGATATTTATGAGCTTTTGGAATGTCCATTAGCACAATCAATTTGGAAGGCTTCAATGTTCGGAGTGGAGGAGATGGTGGGCCGTTTTGAATCAGCCGCGAACCGATTCACCGGCGAGGGCTATGGATATGGAGCAATTAGCGGACTTCCTTATAGTTCTTTGGACTTGTTGGAATGTTAGAAATAAATATATTCATTCTTCTTCCAATATTGCTCCTAAATTTGAGGTTGGTAGAGCTCTAAACTATTCTAAGGCTTACCGTGAAGCTAAACAGAGGGTTCATATCAACCAAACTGGAGTTGGAGATATAAAGTGGAAGGCTCCGGATTCTGGTTGGGTTAAGGTGAATTTCGATGGTGCAAAAATTCAGGGGGACAACCATGGTCGGGGTATCGTTGTTCGGGACTCGTCTGGAAGTGTTAGATTTGCTCGCTACAAATCAAGGGAATGGTTTCGGTGGGCTTGACTTGGAGGAAGCTCGGGCCTGTCTATGGGCAATCCAAATAGCATGGGTACATGGATTCGGACGAGTGGTCATTGAAGGGATTCCTCAACGTCATCTCTAAACTCAAGCATAAATCGTGTCCTAGATCGGAAGTTGGTTTTATTCTTAGTAGTGTCCTTTCTTTTTCGCATTATTTTGACTTTTGTTCTTTCTCTCATATTAGGAGGCGGGGGAACCGGGTAGCTCATGCTCTAGCTCATTTTCAACCCAATGATTTCACTGTTCGATCTTGGGTTGAGGAAGCTCCGGATAGCATAGCTGAGCTAGCTTTGTTTGACTTTTATTTGGCGAGCGTTTCGAGTAATATATACCGCTCTTTTCAAAAAAAAAAAAAAATCTACTCTTAGGATCCATAATTACATTATTCATATAAAAACATTCAAATCTACTCTTAGAATTCATAATTTACATTTTGTAGCTAATTTCGACCTTTTGAACAGAAACCGGCTACAACCCGTAACTAGAGGGCGTTAAGGGAATATCCGAATATTTTCATATGACTAATAACGGATTTAAACAAAAAATTAATTCAGCTTATAAAATCGAGTATTTTATAAAATTTGAGGGTACTTTGATCCGAGAACTCTAATTTTCTTTTAGTGTCGCTCAATTTTTTATTATATAAAATATCATATTTTAGTTGATTAAGGGATTTTTCTAGTTCATTAATAAAAATTTATATCATATTTACATTAACAAATTTCTAAAAATAAATTAAAAAAATTAAAACATATTTATATTTTAATAAAATTAATAGTAGATATACATCTGACAAACTCTATATTTGCAACATTATTTTGGTCACAAATTGCATTTTTCGATTCAATTAATCTTTCTCAATTGTCGGTGAGATATAATATAATTCCATAGATGATGTATGTATAAGCTATAATATAGATAACTTGAAAGATTCATCATCTTGATCAAATAATATAGACTTCTATTCTTATGTCTCAAAATTTAAATTTAAACTTCTTTTTCTTTTTAATCAAATAGTCAATTTTCGAATCCAAACTATTGAAATTAAAATTTTCTCTTAACCACCAAACGATCATATCATACATTAAAAATAACAGGGAAAGAAAATCAATTTCCTTCTCAAGTGGATGAGTTTTTTTTTTTTAACTTCGAGGGAGGGGGAGGGATAAAGAGGGATGGAGAGGGAGAGTTATTACAAGTGTATTGAAATTTAAGCACAAAGATCGATATAAACGTTATTGTTTTAATGAATATCTAAGTAATTGCTTCTCAAGTGTATTCCGGGTAGAGGTTAATGTAATTACAATGCAATTTTATTAATTATATTATAAAATTATAAGTAAACATATTAATGTAATGACAATTACCAATTTAATTATATTTAACCAAATATGTCATAACTGATAATATAATGAATTTTTTCAAATGAAAGTATTTACACATCTTGATTTTATTTTATAAAAATATATATACTTTTGCTAGCTAAAACTTTGTTTTGATAGAATAAATTTTGTGAAAGGTACTATTATTTGAACAAAGGCTCCATGTGTGAGTTTTTTTATTTATTTTTAAGATCAAAAGTATATACATGTGGCATCGTTTGACAAAACAGTCTTTTCATCGAGAGATACTCATGATTGGATATTCCGTTATATAAAAATTGATGTAAATCCACAAAATTTAAACTAGTATCATAATTTCAAACCAAATAATGATAAATATGATGTTAGTTATCTATAAATTAAATTTATTATGATGTAATTTATAAAATTAATTGTTATCTTGTTTAAATTACATTCTAGTTAAATGAAAGCATCTCATCTAAAAAATTGAAGGAAAACAAATAATTTTTGAAAAAATATTTTTTGAAACTCAATTTTTTTAAAAATACAACCGTCCTCCACAGAGTTTTTTTAAAAATAAATAATCCTATTTTTTCATTTTAAAAAAATATCTGAAGAGAAGAATCTGCTTTTGGGATAAAATGGAGGAGCAAAGATCCGCAGAAGAACAGATGAAACGACGTTTCCTGACTTTCTTGCCTATTAATACTTATCCGCTTACAACATGCCACGTGGAAATTAGACCTTCAGGAAAATGACAAGTATTTATCAACTGTCCAACAAAATGGACCCTTTTATTAATTAATTAATTTATTTATTTTAGAAAGGATTTATTTTTTTAAAAGGAACAGCGCATGGTCCTGATATTTTTTGTTTTTTATTTATCATTTTTATTTATAGCTTTTGGGCCGACCTTTGCTTCACCTTCAAGCTCACGCACGGTTCGGTTGGAGTAGAGTACACGCGCTGAAGATGAGTTGGGTTGACCCATGTCCATCTCATATAGAATAGGACGGCCTTGGCACTTTAATTTATATTTTTTGTACTTTATTTGTATATATATATATTTATATATTAAATGGAAAATATTCTCCTTCTTGTAGATGACTCATGAATGTTGATCAATTATTATCATAGGACAATAATTCAATTGTCAAAACCACTGCATATATGTTGTTTTGCAATCATTTGTGCATTAAAATTTGGCTTTCATTTTTTTCAATATTTAGTATTTTGATATATTTGTAGGACTCTACCGATAATTTACGTATGGTTTATGTTAGTAAAACAGTACTATATTATATATATACTATTATTTCGATTAATTAGTCTACACGATGCACGAAGCCAGTATAAGTAGAAAAACAACCAACTATCAAGAATTGAATAAAGTACAAGGAACTTCTTCTCAAAATATTGATAATTGAACCCAAAATTCAATTAGAAAATCATACCGACTACTATAAATATTCTTTAATTTGTACACTTGATCCATTTTGTCTTGACCATTAATAAAAATTTAAATTTTTTTAACGAGTTTAATTTTAGCCAGAATTTATAAAAAATCTTGATCATATTTTTTCAATGTCTCTCATTAAATAAAGACCAAGACCGATCACAACCAACATATTGTGTGAGGTCCACCTATATTTTCCACCATAAATGTATTTCATTCTTCATAAAACAAACCCAAGAATTAGGCTCGCCAAAAAACTTTTACAATACATATATCCTAATTTATCTGATTTGAAAAATATTAAGTATGGTCGAAAAAAGATCATCTTATTTAAAATTCAGATAATAAATCATGTCCGAATTGAAATTTGAGTTGGATTTGGGTCTAAACATTGGAATCTTGGTCGATCAAATTTTGTGAACCGATTCCAATTTGGAGAAACTTAGATAACCAGTGTTCGGACATTAGAAAATTAAATTTAGATATAATTTCATTATAAATTCTATAAAGATCTTTATAAAACGAATCCGGACAACTGAGTTGAGAAAAAAAAAACATAAATTTCTATCAGAATGTCCAAAATTTATAGCACCTCATAAAAGATAATTCTAGAGAACAAATAATTTCAATATTAATTTTCCCTCTCTTTCCCACCAAGGCAATTGCTTTTAAGATGATGAATTTGTCCTTGTTGAAGGCCATGCATCCCACGAGCTAGCTAGCTTAATTGCAATGGTAATTTAACGCTAGCTTTTGGAAGGTGCACAAAAGTCATATATATATATATATATATATATATATATATATATATATATATATATATATATATATATATATATATATATGTGAATATGACGGCTAAAATAATAATGAATAAGTGTTTTTCCATATCTGTCACGACTTTTGTCATTAAAACATTACCGTTTAGAAAAAATTAAATATTATATATTATCATAATGCTATTATTATTTCGGTTGTTGTTGTTATCGCTTATATTGTAACTTTTATAGTTGTCATTGTATATTACGCATTTTCAACTTTTTGACTATATGTGCCTATAAACCCACCTTTTTAAGTCCTATCTCCATTAGCTTAAAGATAATATAGTTCAAACAATGTAAAGCCCTAGCCTCGTTCTTTAATCGCTAACTTGCACAAATATATTAACTTTTACAAATATATTTATATAAAAATTAAAAGTAGAAACGATATTTTTTTCTATAAATAATATTTCTCGATATATATATTTTTTGTATAATTAACAAGAATATAAGCGCAAAAGAGTCGGTATTGAAATATCGTAACCCTTTAAATGACACGAACAGTTTCTATAATTAACCATCGCAGTCTCTTAAGATTAATCGGAATACATCAAGACAGCAAAGTTCAGCACATAAGCCTCTTGCAGTCGATCTTTTCAACTTGAGCCACGAGATATAAGAGAAGGACGCGACCAATTGATTAGACATCTAAACCCACAAAATTGAATTTGCATGCTACATATATAGCTTTTTATATTTTATGACTCACATAAAAATAACCGCGATGAAAATAATTTATCTTACATGGACTAACCAAGACCTGGAAAACGAGTCGATTCAGGTTGACACAAATTAATAATTAGATTTATTTTATGTTGGACTTGCGATGACTTATAATGTGTTTATTATCTTTCATGTTAAATTGTTTATTTGTGCTTACTTTAATTTAGTATCGGTTTGGTTCATGCTTCTCTCGATACTTTAGGTCAATTTCGGATTGTGCTATATTGTAATGAATCACTCTTTCTTAGCTTTTCTAAACTAACCCCCTAGGGGGGAGGTTCATACTCTATCATGTTGCATGCTCTACATACTACGTGTGCTAGAAGATTAATATTATCATATCATACTGCATAAATTATTTAAACATATGGAAGAAGTGGATATTTCTGTATTAGCTAAACTGTATTTGCTCTCAATGATTTAGGAGTGGACTGATAAGAAAAGGATAAATGCTCGTCATACAGCCTAATAAACACATTATAAGTCATCTTGACAATTTACAGTTGAATTTAAATAAAATAATTGTTAATTTTATTTGTTTAATAGTCAGGAAATCCTTGTCTAGAATCAATATTGTACTAGCTAATCAGATAGGAGTGAGGGATACACATAATACAGTTCTTATCCGATAAAAATTCAGTCTGTTGGTAACCGGATTCCAATTCATAAGAAACTTGTGAACATCCCATGGAGAGGGAAATCATACCCCACAATTTGGTCCATGACGGAAGACAATTATATAGCTAGGACAAAAGAAAAATATAAAATCTCAAAAGATAGGCAAGTAGTAGAAAGTATAAACAACTAGGCACTAAACATACAGAGGGAGAAGTGAGTCGAAATTACCGACAAGAGGAAGATAGGGACGGGCGATTTGATCGTGTTTGGTGGGCAATTGTCATTTAAAGTGGGTAATTTTGATTTTTGAGGTAGATGCCATAATTTATGTTCAAATTTGAATTACTCTAATCTTTTTCCTTTGACCTATTTGAATTATAGTGCCGTTAACAATGAATATATATATAATTTAGTAAATTCAATAAAATTTAACGGATTTAAATAATTTTTTAACGATAAATATCTCAATAATAGTTACAGTAAAATATAAATCACTTTTAAAATAATTTTAATAATATGGTCCCTTAAAAATAGTTTTCACATAATGTGGGCACTCTAAGTCGTTTTTAAAAAAATAAAGAGTAGGTCTTTGTAAGTTACAAAGGCGACCGAAAATTCTCCCTATTTTTTTATTTTTAAAATTGTTATTATTATGTAAATATATTATTATGTAAATGTGTAAAGTGATAAGTTAAAAGTGTAAACTTTTTTTTTCCGAACTTCTTAGCTCCTGCTCTTATTTTTCACTCTAGAAAATCATAACTTTTTCTTTTGTTCGTAGGGTTATAATTGATGTTTTGCCATTGGTAAACTCCAATTTTCGTATTATTTATATTCTTCATAGTAATTTTTTCTATGCTAATAAGTTATCTCTCTCCATTGGTGAGAGCTTCTATATACCATTTTTTTAGGGGTGATATTGTCTGTCATTCTTAGAGTTATCATTTTTATTTCCTGTCATCTTGCTAGTGTGAGATCAATCTATTAAATATTTGCAAGATTAATATGTAATAAATATCTGGTGAAATCTGTCGTGCAGAGGAGGGAGATGACTGTCAACATATGTTCTTCAAATGCGACGTATCTGCTGAAATCTGGTGCAAATTGTTAATGTGGTCCAAACTCACCCCAAGAAAATTATCATTTAAACATGAAAAACGTTGGTTCTTGACACCCTATAGAGGCAACTCCCAAGCTTGTAAATGGATTAGAACAGTCCTGGCAGCAGCAGTGTATGAGATATGGAATGAGAGGAATTTGAGGAAGTTTTAGGGGAAAGCAAGAAGCACATAATATCTAATAAAAAAATACAACATAACTACTATTTGAAAGCCCTTAAATATGCTGTTAACCTCCACGATATAGTCCTTTGTCAAGTTTTAAAAACTGTTGCTCTTTTTTTTAAAAATTAATATGTATTTACTCTTTTCCGAAAAAATATATCAACTCTTTAAATTTGTACTACGTCATCAAATAGATCTTTTGGTGGGAATGCTATATACATTTGCAGATCTCCTTAACAGAGTACTATTTAAAAAGAGCATCAAATAATTTATTTTTTGAGATCGGAATTTATATTGTGTTATTATTGTTATGCATTTATTTAAGTACAATGTATATAGTAAATTTCATATGACCTTTAAATAATGAACTTATCCTCTATTAAAAAACAAATGTAAATATTGAGGAACTTGTCTATTACTTAAACTAGGATCTTTCCTTCTCAGATAAACTAGGCATGATACTGTGGAGTGTGTTCTAGTTCAATTTCATTATTCATATATATGGATGGATTTGTTATCAATGAATTCATTAATCTGGTTTTTTTCCTAATCTTTTTTAAAAGCTCAATCTAATTAAATATACATCAACTAAATTATTTAGTGACATCTATACTTTAAATTATAACAAGCATATGTTATCCTCTATTTGTCCATATTATTCTCACAAAAAGTATTACCCATCCCACTTTACTAATGGGTCGTCCATGACCCGATGCGGCCCACTTTATTGATGGGCCAACCATACTCGGGTTTGGCCCTACCCGTTGCACACCCTAGTATGAACAATTTAAAGATTTTAAAGATTTTTTTTCAATCAAGATTTTAAAGAATTTTCAAAGACCTTTGTATAATTTTTTTTTAAATTAACGATTTTTAAAAATCATTTGCGAAGAAGGAGCTGTAGTGGTGCATGGACGATTCTGAAAAAGAAAGATGGATAAGTTCATCATGTACATTGATCGTTTATAAATCAATAAATGCACAGTATATGCTATGTAGCTCTATATATTTCCGCACCATTTTTTTTAAAGAAATGTATAGAAAAAATAAATTTAGAAGAACCATTACATTTTATAAAAAGGAAGGCCAAAATTCGTGACTGAATTAATTGGATAGATTTAAGTTTATAAATTCAAATCATGTGTCAAATTTTAGCACTTTTTTTTATGATCTAACAAAATCATCGACTGGACTTGTGAAGATAAGAGTCAATGACAAAAAAATAAAAGGCCAACTATTGCAATATAAAACACGAAATATTGGATGAAACTTGAACTTCTATTATCTTTTATAGAAGTGGAGTTCCTCAACTTCACTCAATTTCAGTATGTGGGAAAAATAGAAAGCATTTTTGGAAGGAGAAAAAAATTATCAAGGTAACATTTGGTAGAAATTAAAATAATTATTACACGTAGATGAATATTTTTGAAAATAAAACAAATTTTCGTATCTAAATTTTCTCATCTGAACTAAAATAATTATCGCATAAACTAAAAAGGAAAAAGGTTGGTTGGCCAATAGAGATGGCTATGGAGTGATGTGTGTATGTTTTTTTAAAATTTTTAATCTTCTATACTAATAGAGTCGAATTATTATTGATTCATAAAGGGTAAAGTTCCACCATTTATACCACGGGCGCAGAATTATAGATTGAATAATATGGTGCATATTCGAGGAGAAAACAATTTCTTGAGAGGGAAATACCATGAAAATAGAGGGCAAATTTTAGAAAATTAAAATAAAAAATTATATACGATATAACTTTGGGACTATGGTATAATTGTAGTGGACTACTCTAATGGCAATTTTTCTTTATTTATAAGATCAAAATCTGAAACCTTATTTACAGAATTACGTGTCAAACTACTCGAACCAATATGTGTTGATGAAATGACGTGATTTTTTTTTCAATTTAGAGAAGCCACTAAGGGCACTATATAATATAGTTACAATATAAATAAAGATAAGAGAATTAAATATGTGACTTTTTCTTTTTCTTTTTTTTTTTAGTGGCGTGATGGCCACTAACTCTATCCTCCACCTAACCCACCCACGTTCGAATCCGGGTGGGAGCAATATTTCTCATTTGTGAGGATATTGTGTGCGTGGAGGTTAATGGCTGATACTCTCCTATCCCTCGACTCATGTTGCGCGTTGACTTTCCTCTAATATGGAGGTCCAACTGGACGACCCGCTTACCCAAAAAAAAAAAAATGACTTAATATACTCAAAATATCAATTTTAACTACTAATCCGATACCGAGAGTCACGCAATTTCATGGATGTGATGTTTCATGAGAAGACCCGCTACCTAAGTTTTTCAAGATTAATGTCTCCATCTCCTTTCGTCCGCTATGTTGTCTGCCATGACTCATGAGATGACCCCCATAAACATATAAACTCTCTCTTTCCAAGTCCTACTCTCCATTAAACTAAACAGATTCATTTTTGTTTTCCCCATTACTCATTAATTATGTTTCATTTCTCTGCCTAATTAATTTATTATTAGTATTTTTACCCTATAATTTGGTTTATTATTATTTTGAAAATGACAAGGGTTTTTGTGCAAGAAATTAAAAAAATGCCTTGGTGGAACCTAAACTATTATATAATGTATTAAATTTAAAAAGATGGTATAATTAAATAATAAAATTATATTACTATTATAATTGTGTAAAACAATCTTATTATATATAACTAGTGATGTTTGTTATTTAGTTTGTTTGGTTACTTTTTTCTTTGTTTAAGAAAGTGCGAACTATAACTCCAGTCAATAGAAGAGAGATTAATTAATTTTATTTGGTTTGGTCACTATTTGGCTAACCATTAATATATAAAACTATAAAAAATTATTTTTTACAAATTATAAAAACAATTTACACTTTTTAGTATAGATTTGTTAATATTTTTGACCCGGAGTAAGTGTATAGTTTATTCTATTATAAAAAAATAAAAATTATTATTTATTGGTGTAATTGACATTGTTCAATCAGCTAAAGCATGAAGCATGACGCATGAGCAAGTGTTTGGCATCATTTTAGACCCTCTAAAGGCCTTAGACAGAGAGACTTTTTGTCTCCGTATCTCTTTATTAATTGTATGGACGTTCTTGTTTACATATTACATATGGAGGCGATACAACCAAAATTTGGTATTGGGATAAAGATATCACCTAGAACACAAAAATACCTTGTTTACTTTTTGCGGACAATAGTTTACTATTTTGCAAGACCAGCTTATGGTACGTGCTCTAAACGTAACAATATTTTGAATGAATTTTGTAATCTATCTCGGTCAACTTATTAATTTCCATAATTCGATTTTGGTTTTTTCAAAGAATGCAACATCTCGCTGATAGACCCATAGCTTACATCTATATTTAATATTTCACATAGAGATTCGTTCGGAAAATATCTTGGGTGTCCGGTATTTAAAGGAAGGTTTAATAGTATTACCTTTGCCGATATCTTGGCTAAATCAGATTAATAAACTGCCGAATTAGAAAGCTAATTCACTTTTCAAAGTAGGACGAAGTTATTCGATTCAATTTAACTTAGAATCGTTACTCGCACACACTTGCAATGTTTTAAATTACCCAAAAGTACATCATTATCGTTAGATAAAATTAATAGGGACTTCTTTTGGAGTAAATAAAAGGATCTACACGGTCTTCCCCTTGTTTCTTGGGATAAAATTTGTACGCCTAAAAGAATGGGGGACCCGAATCTCAACAAAACAGAGACTGTTAATCAAGCCTTTCTCTCGTAAACTAATATGAAAATTCTTGTATGAGCCAAATAATTTTTGGGCCTAGATCATGCAATCTAAATATTATTTATCCGATGATTTTTCTTACGCAAACCTAAGCCTTCGGATTCTTGAGCCTAGAATGTCTCCTGAAAGAAATAGATCTTTTAGAAGAGAATTAACATGAAAAATTGGAAATGAGAAGACTACAAAATTTAGGCATGATATCTAGTATGGACAAACAACATTACTACAAGTATTATGATAACACTATGAATGATATTCCATGGCTTGATGCTTATGTTAATATATGTATTACGTATGATAAAGAATTGAACATTCAATTTCTCTCTTTATTTCTAATGGACATGTGTAGACTTATATAGAGTGTACCCATCCCTCACCATGATATGGAAGACACGGTTTGGTGGGGATTATAAAATACCGAGAAGTTCACTACAAAATCAGCCACTTGGAATGCACATAATATTGAGGATTGAAACCGTGTTTGGAAGGTTGGGTGGATATAGAATCTGGATATTACGCCTAAAACAAAACTATTTATGTGGCAACCGTAACATAATTCCATTACTACACGAGATACGCTTTGAGAAGAGGTTAACCATTGTCCGATAAGTCAACGGAATGAGGAATTGGTTGACCATCGCTTCGCTCGATGTCCTTATGTTAAATATACTTGGGAGAAAGCTTGGCTTGATATTAATATTGGTCATCTTCATAATTCTTAATTTCCGAAATTATCCAAAAGTTTAGGAATCTCAATAAACCAATTCAAATGGTTCGTTTGGTTTATTTGATATAGAGCATATGGAAAAGTAGAGTTAATATGGTTTTTAATTATGGACGGTATAATTTAGTATCGACCTTTATTAAAGCTAAAAGGTTATGGGTTGAATGGAAGGCAAGAAGAAGATTTGATGATCTTTATTCTACTTCTTCACCTCAAACATCTCCTCTTTCTACCGCTACAAATCATCACATCGGATGGGAGAAGGAGCCGGGGGATTCATCAAAACTAACTTTGATGGATCAAAATCTTCTACGATCTGCAGTTGGAGGTTTTGTCATCGAAACCGAGACGGAAGATTTATTCAAGCAGGAGTTTCAAACCCGGGGCCAACCTCGCTTTGAAAGTTGAAGCCATCTGTTATGAGAAATGGAGTACGAGCAGACTATCCAATCAAAATTTCGTTCTATAGTCATTGAGAGGGATAACCAAATTGTTATTAAGGCTTTATGCGGGGAATGCCAACCGCTATGAGAGATTCGAGACACTTATTCATGATATCCATCTCGTATCTTAGGAATTGCAATCATGTACTTATTAATCACCAATATCGGGGGACAATAGGGCTACTAATTGGGTAGCAAAAGTTGATATTTCTATCTCCCATTCTTTGTATTGGGATTTTCTTCCTTCTTCTTCTTTATTTCTCTCCATTTTAATGGAGTATAACTTAGGTAGAACCCTTATGAAAAGGATTACCTGTTAGTTGTTGTACTTACCTTTTTTTTTTTAAAAAAAGTATTTTTGGCATCGTAATATATTAATTTTGTACAATTTAAAACAAGTTTTTATATGTCTTTTATTATTATTATTATTTTTTGGAACGAGGTAAGTATATCAACACTAGGTAGCCCTTCTCACAAGGGTTCTACTCTAGGTTGTCCTCCATAAGTATGGAGAGGAAGGGAGGGGAAGAAAGAAGATTACACCAATTCAAATGAGCAACGATAATAAGCCCAGTTCTCACAACCCGAGTCCGCCGCTCTGTTCCCTCCCTATATATGTGATGGATGTCAATCCTTCGCATTGAGTAAGAAAGCTCGAGTATCTTGGATCATCGTGTGGATTTCCCACGGTATTTGTATCTTTCCTTTTATGGCCTTAATAACAGTGAGGTTGTCTCCTTCTAGTATTATATGTCGGTAGCCTCGCTCGAACCACCGCTTTAACTCCGTTTCTCATAGCCGACGCCTCGCCACTAGTACTCGAAGCCCGCCTGGTACGATATTCCAACTTGTAAGAATCTGTCATCCCAACTTCGATAACAAATCCAGCAGAAGCACTCGAAGAGGATTTGGCCCCGTCGAATTGACTTTAACGAAGCCCCCGGTGGTTTGAACCACCGGGCAAAATGGGGATGGCTGGTGGAGGAGGAAGATGGAGGGGGAAGTCCGATGATCAAAGGTATCCAACTCTGTTCCTTGCACGCCACTCTACCTAGAAAGTTTTAGCTCGAATGCACGTGGCGGTGGTATTGAAGGTTCCGTTTCGAACACAACTTCGTTTCCGCTCTTCCGGATACTCTATAATAAGTGGACAAGCCGAATTAGTTGATTAGGCTTCTTCAACTTCCTTGTTACTTGAAAGAGTTGGTTGAGTGAGTTGACCTGACGCCGACCGAGGTCAATCTCAAGCCATCTTTGCAGAAATGAAGTTCTCCGGATATCTCGAACTCGGTTACCTTGAGTAAAAAGATGATTAGTGGATTCATATATTATATATATACCTTCTGTTTTAAAATACTTACCGTTTTTGGGTTGAGAGAAAATACCAATAAAACATAAAATTCATGACAACAATTTATGTCAAAAACTAAGTTACTCCAAAAGTTTCATCGGAAATGAAAAAATCAATGAAAATAAGAGAGAAAAAATTAATAAGGATCAAATTGGTAAACTAATCACTAATATCTCATCATGATTGTAAATTGACTGGATACTCCCTCAATTTCAAAATACTTGTTGTTTTAAGATTATGAGGAAGTAATAAGAAAATACAAAATTTATGACAAAATTTATATTAAAGGACTAACTTGTCCCAAAATTTTATTGGAAATGAATAAAATCAATAAAAAAAGAAGAGAAAAAAAGCAAATTGTTAGGATTTAGAGCGACTTGAATGCGGAAGCGATTCGGATGTAATACGATAATCAAAAGTATATAACAAATGAAAGCGATAAATCAATTGACACAAGGAATTTATGTGGAAACCCAATAAGGGAAAAAACCACTGAGACGAGGAGCACACTCAATCCACTATAATTTAAAGGAGTACAAAACGATCACAATCGAAACGACAATTTGATCAATGATGAGAATAATAATTCTCTCACAAAACTCTCTCAAACTCACTTTAAATTAAAAAGAAAATTGATCACTCAATCTTGCCAAACTTTCACGTGCTGGCTATCTTGATGGCTCTTGATGATTATATATATAATCTGCACCTTCACACACACGTTTTTGACGATGGGAATAAGTCTCCTTATATATTAAAACTCTCCTTCCACTACTCTCTAACCGCCGCACGACTTCCTTGACTAGCGCCAACACAAGGCCCATGAAGAGAGGAGCCATAACCAACAAGAATTCCTCGGCACGATCCACTTGAAGCAAAGAAATCGGGAGATTTCGGACACACCTCAACAAACTCCACCTTGGATCAACTCTCCAACCAACATAAGTACTCCGCCAAAATACCCCGAAGGGTAGAGCCCCTAAGGGCAAAGCCCCGAAGGGCTATCAACAGCAGTGAATGTCAACTAAGTACAAGCAATTCTCGAACTTAGAAGTAGAGAGAGGCTTTGCAAGCATATCTCGCGGGATTTTCCGGAGTATGAACTTTCTTTATCACAATCTTCCCTTCAAGCAATCGTATCTCCGATATAGTGGAACTTGACACTCGATATGTTTGGTCTTGGAGTGGTAGGCATCATTCTTGGCAAGATGAATAGCACTCGACTATTCAAAAACACAACAAGTAACACCTTGTTGAACACCAAGCTCAATGAGAATACCCCTCAACCAAGTAGCTTCCTTCACCCCTTCGTTGCAAGCAACATACTCAGCCTTCGCAGTGGAGAGAGCTGCAATAGCCTGTAATGATGCTTTCCAAGAGATAGCACTGGCACACAACGTAAAGATATAACCAAAAATCGACCTCTTTCTATCGAGGTCTCCGCCATAATCGGAATCAACAAAACCCGCAACATGGAATGTAGCAACCTTACTCCTATCAAAACCAACCCTCTATCAATAGTCCCTTTGACATACCTAAGGATCCATTTCACAGCTTCCCAATGATCCTTACCACAATTATGCATATAACGACTCACAACACTAACCGCATGTGACATATCGGGCCTAGTGCACACCATAACATACATCAAGCTACCAACAACACTAAAATAAGGTATGTGAGACATCTTCTCAATTTCCTCATCAGTTTGAGGACAACACTCGAAGACAACTTAAAGTAAGCAGCTAAAGAAGTGGAAACTGATTTGCAATCACTCATATTAAATCTATCAAGGACTTTCTCAAGATATTTCCTTTGAGATAGATAGAGCTTATCGACCTTTCGATCTCTATGGATTTCCACCCCCAATATCCTTTTAGCTGCACCAAGGTCCTTCATCTCAAACTCCATACTAAGTTGAGATTTTAACTTGTTGATCAAAGACTTGTTTTTGGAAGCAATTAGCATATCATCAACATACAACAACAAGTAAACGAAGGAACCAGAAATTTCGTTGAAAATACACACAGCTTGTCATATCGACTCCGTGTGTAGCCTTGCCCAATCATGAAAGTATCGAACCTTTTGTACCACTGCCTAGGGGCCTTCTTCAGTCCATACAAGGACTTCTTCAATTGGCACACACAATGTTCCTTCTCGGGAACAACAAAGCCCTCAAGTTTCCTCATATAAATCTCTTCTTCTAACACTCCAAGCGGGAAAGCGGTTTTGACATCCAGTTGCTCTAACTCCAAATCAAATAGAGCAACAAAAGCAAGAAACACCCCGATGGAGGTATGACGAACAACAGGAGAGAAAACTTCATTAAAGTCAATACCTTCCATTTGGTTGCATCCACGAACAACCAAGCGTGCTTTCCACCTTGCGGCTTCTACCCCGTGTATGCCTTCCTTTCTTTTGTAGTTCCACTTGGCGGTCAAGGCTCGTCGACCTTTAGGTAACTCACAAAGATCCCAGGTCCCATTCTTGTAGAGACTCTCCATTTCTTCTTGCATAGCTAGGACCCAATTGGATGAACTTGGATAGGAGATAGCTTTAAAATAAGCTGAAGGTTCTCGCACCATCGGGAGTCTCTTATGCCACTTGTAAGAGCATAGGCAACAAGACCGTCTTTATCATCTCGTGAAACGAACTGGTCTTCTAATAGCCCTCCTTGGCCTATCATGGGTTATAGAACGAACAACCTCCACCCGAGGCTGAATTGGACTCGCATCGATTCGGATTCGGATTCAATAGCATGAACCTCCCTGTTGGAATTAGTAGCAGTTCCACCTTGAACCGGTAACTCAATCTCCACCTTCTCACCGGTATCTTGCTGATCACCTGTACCAGTAGAAGAAACGAAGTGTCCTTTCAAGAAGATAATATAACAGTTTCGTTAAAGGTTACATCCCTACTTTAAATTATTTTGTGTGTTTCAGGGCACTACAACCGGTATCCCTTAGACTCGGATGCATAACCAAGAAACTTACATTTTACAGCCCTAGGGGCCAACTTCCCATTGTTCACATGAATATATGCATGACACCCAAAAATTCTAAGAATAGAATAATCAACGAGGTTACTCGACCATACTTCTTTAGGAATCTTGAAGTCAATGGAGGAATGTGGAGATAGGTTGATGAGATATCGAGCCGCTGAATAGTTTCAGCCTGGAAAGCCTTGTTATCCCAAAGTCCAAGCATTAGAGAGCATGCAGCGAGCTCTCTCTAAAAGAGTTCGGTTGATACGTTCGCAACTTCGTTTTGTTGGGGCTTCCCAACAAGTGTCTTGTGATGTGCAACCCTTCGCTTGCGCATAACTCATTGAACTCATCCTTACGTAACTCAAGACCATTGTCAGTCCTAAGTTTCTTAATTTTTCTCCCAGTTTGATTCTTAACTAGGGCCCTGAATTTCTTGAACATAGTCAATGCTTCATTTTTCTGTCTCAAAAAGTAAACGCACATTTTATAAGAAAAATCATCCACAAAAGTAAGCATGTAGCGTTTTCCTCCAAACGAAGAAACCGTAGAAGGACCCCACAAATCTGAATGTATATAATCTAAGATCCCCGAGTACAATGCTTGCAGGTTGAGAAACTCGCCCTTTTCTATTTCCCAAAGACACAATAGTCACAAAAATCAAGCTTCCCCGTACCTTTGCTACCCAAAAGACCTCTTTTACTCAAAATAGTCATCCTTTTCTCACTCATATGGCCCATACGCATATGCCATAAACGAGTAGAATCGGTACTGATGATGCTTTACAAACTGCTGCAGTACTCATGAATCGTAGTGCCCTGGAGAATATAGAGACTTCTATGTCTCGGTCCTTTCATTAAGACCAACGCACCCTTTGTTACTTTGAGAACACCATTCTCACCTGAGTACCTGCAACCATTAGCCTCAAGAGTACCCAAAGATATAAGGTTACGAGTCATATCAAGAGTATGCCTAACCTTTGACAAGGTTCTAACTACACCATCGTGGGTTTTAATGTGAACGGTACCAATCCCAACAACTTTACACTCGGTATCATTTCCCATAAGCACAACACCTGAATCAACGAGGCTCATAAGTGGTAAACCAGTCCCTATGAAGGCACATATGGTAGATACCACCAAAATCTAAAACCCATTCATCACAATCCTCCTTTCCGGAGGCGAGTAGCAACCAAGACATCACCATAAAACTTTGACTCAATCACACAATCAGCAACAACAAGTTTCGAGATTGTTTCTCCCTTCTCTTTCTTTCTTGTTTTTCGCTTTGAAACAATCCGCAACTATATGACCCTTTTTCTTGCGAAATTGCAAATTTTATTGGCATGACAACCCCTAGATTTTGAACGGGAATTTTTCTTACTCCTATTCCCTTTTCGGAAGGTCTACCCCCTAACAACTAAGCCCTCGGCTTTTTCACCACGCACATCAAGGTCAAACTTTTCTTTCGACAATAAATTTGCCTTAATATCCTCAAAAGATATAGTATCGGTATTATTATATAATAGGATTTCCTTAAAGTGCTTGTAAGACGGGGTAACGAAACAACCAACAAAATCGCTTTGTCCTCATCCTCAATTTTGACATCTAGACTCTCTAAATTAATAAGAATTGAATTAAAATCATTAAGATGTTTCGAACAGGAGTACCTTCAGCCATGGAGAACGTATATAGACGTTCCTTCAAGCGAATCTTATTGGCAAGACTCTTCGTCATGTGGAGTTCTTCCAATCGAAGCCAAAGCTCCACCGCAGCTTGTCCTGTCAAGTACCTCTCGCAAGCACATGGGGTGCCAAGCACAACTCTATGGCCGAAAGTGCCTTTTCTTCCAATTCCTCCCAATCATAATCAGTCATAGTCCCTCTCTTCTTTGTCTTGTAATAAGCCCATTGTTCATCTCGTCATTGAATCGGGTTTCGTCTTAGGGACACTAAGAACTTTCCACAACCCACGTTGAATGAGAACCGCCTTCATTTGAACCTTCCGGAGATTAAAACTAATCTCCCCATCAAACTTCGAATATCAACCTTCAAAATTGAAGCCATCTTGAACCGTAGCTCGATACCACTTTTTAGGATTTAGAGTGACTTGAATGCGGAAGCGATTCGGATGTAATATGATAATCAAAAGTATATAACAAATAAGAGCGATAAATCAATTGACACAAGAAATTTACGTAGAAACCCAATAAGGGAAAAAACCATGGAGACGAGGAGCACACTCAATCCACTATAATTTGAAGGAGTACAAAACGATCACAGATCGAAACGACAATTTGATCGATGATGAGAATAATAATTCTCTCACAAAACTTTCTCAAACTCACTTTAAATTAAAAAGAAAATTGATCACTCAATCTTGCCAAACTTTCACGTGCTGGCTATCTTGATGGCTCTTGATGATTATATATATAATCTGCACCTTCACACACACATTTTTGACAATGGGAATAAGTCTCCATATATATTAAAACTCTCCTTCCACTACTCTCCAACCGCCGCACGACTTCCTTGACAAGCGCCAACACAAAGCTCACGAAGAGAGGAGCCGTAACCAACAAGAATTCCTCGGCACGATCCACTTGAAGCAAAGTAACCGGGAGATTTGAGACACACCTCAACACAAATTAATAAGAACAAATTTAGTAAAATAGTCATCTGTTACGTCATTAAAATTGTAAAATGACATATATTATGAAAAGCATAAAGTAATAAAATGAGTATTTTAAAATAAAAAATTATTTAAAGGGAGATATATTATAAAATGGAATAATTATAGAAAGGCATGAGAAGCTTTGCCCCATAGACTGTCAGGGGACTTCGGTCTCACATTTAAAAGTAAGTTTTCTAACATAAAGAGCCTCATCGCTACAAACACTTTGACAGGTGCAGAAGCCGATTCAACTCAAATTCACTAACAAAACTTATTTTGAAAAAAATAAAAGTTGAAAGAAAAGAAAAATATATGAAATCGGTCAGATTTTTGTAGAAAAAATTAATTGGAGTGCGAAAACCGGAGGAGGATTATTTAACATTCCCTGTAGCTTTACGCAAAATCTGGTGATTTATTCCCCCCTCCCGGACTCCCAGACATGGCCGCCGTTGGTCACGTCCTCCGCCACCACCTGCGCCTCCATCATCGCCTCCGCACTTACTCTCCCCAATTCCCCCGACCTTCCTCCGCATTTCTGATCTCCCACTCCCCTCCTTCCCGGAAAAATGTCAAACTCTCTGTCTCTCACTCTCTTTCTCTTCAACGGCTGTAATTTCAGTTTATGGATTACGTGCTGATACTCTCTGTGAATCACTTCGCAGGTCCCGCTTCTCTATCTCTAAAGGTCCCTTTTTCTTCATGTAATTGCTCTCTTTCTCTCTCTGTCTCTCTTACTTTGCAATGATATGATTTTTTCAGAATTTTTGAATGATTTCTCTAAGTTTGGGAATGAGGTTTGTTTGGTAGTTAGGAGCAATGGTGGCTTGGTGGTTAAATGCGTGGCCCAAAGTTCTTCTGATGGTTTTGAACCCCAGGTTTGTGTTCTTTTGCTTAATATTTTATTTGTTGCTCCTTTCTTAATCAATCTAAGCAATCCTTTTTGGTTGTATTTTAATTTATGCTGAGATTCATTTCACATGGTTAGTGTATATTATCCTTTTTAATTTAAAATCTGCTTTCAATTAAGGTTATTATTGCATGATTTTCCACATTAATCAAGGCTTAAATAAGGGGAAGAAGGTTGGGGGGTGAATGATTGGATTGTGGAGTTGTCTGAGAATGATAAAGTATATAACAGCCATTATGGTCTGGGGCTCTTAGTTAATGCGCAGAGTTGGAGCTTTAATATTTCTACTGAAATATGAATGGTAGGCAAAAGGGTGGGTTCAATTATTTGGAGTTGTTTGAAGGGATTTACCTAATTCTTTCGCACTGATCTTCTTATATGAGTTGGCCTTAAATAGAGTATGGATGCGGTGTATTATTGGGCATGATTAGAGGATTATTGTGGGTGGGTATCAGTGGAGGCAAAGGAAAGCAATTGGCTTTTTTTTTTGGGAGGGGGATAGTTGATGGGAAAAGTACTCTGTTCCGACGTTTGTTCATGGAAATTAGGTTAATTGCTAGGTCAATAGGCTGTCAGAATATGGTGAACAATCAATTATGTTGAGGTGTTTATGCAAGGAAAGCTCGTCCGCCGGTAATTTTTTCAGTCTATTTTTTGGAACAAAAATGATGAACAAATGCTCAATAGTGCTGGAAATTTGTTGGCGATGCACATAATGACAGCTCTAGCTGGGTACAGGGTGGGAAGATTAAGTAGGAGCTAGTCAATACGGGTTTGAACCTAGCATGATCTTGGTTATACTGATTTCTTTTATCCTGTTTGAATTTGGAAATGGTCTTCATGTTTTGTAATGTGTAAGCTTTTGTGATCGTGGATACTTGGCTTGTGGAAATCATGATATTGCACCTTTAAGCTGAACAATGTGATGGGACTAGAATTATATCAAAAATTGATAGCTGGTTCTCCTTTGTTTATGAAAATTTGGTTAATTGCTACGTCAATGGGCTGTTAACTTATGTGTGTCCTGCTGAGACAATGTTGTGCAGGGAAAATAGATCATCTAATGAATTTTCAGCTTGTGTTTTTTAACAAAAATTATGAACGGAAGCCTGGTATTACTGGAAAATTGTTGGCAGTGCTCATAGTCATGACAGCTATAGGTGGGCACAAGTACCTGGGAAGCTTCAGTGTGAGCTAATCAATACCAATGTGACCCTGACATATTCTTGTATATACTGATTCATTTTATCATGATTTCTGACCTTTTTTATTTGGATATGGGTTTTCATATTTTTGAATACGTAAGCTTTGTGATTTTGGGAAGACCTGGATGGTCATATTGCATCTTTAAATTGAACTAAGTAATGACTTAGAGAACTAGGATCAGAATTTGATAGTTGTCATGTTTCCTTTGTTTCAGGTGGCTGAGAAGAAGGACATTGCCCATATTTTGAGCAAAGCAAATTCCTTTTTGCCACATATTGTACTTGCAAGTACGCTGTTGGCTCTTATTTATCCACCTTCTTTCACATGGTTCACCAACAGGTGGTCTTATTCACTTCAATTTTATCGGAGGGAAAACCATATATGATTGCATTGAATTTCACTTCTATGTTCCTTTACTGAATAGATTTGCATATTTGTTTTCTGTTGCCTTTTGCTTGCAACAGTAGAAATAGAAATAATGAACGTAATTGGCAACTGTATAGAAATGGTGGTGGAGGTGATGTATAAGAAATCATGAAGCCGGAGCCATTTGTTCAACATACATGACATACCAAATAATGAAGACCTTGCTAGAGATGGGAATCATGATTGCCTGACCTGTTTTCTCTGGCGTTGGAAAAGAAACAATGACAAGAGGTGTTAAGCTTTTTGTTGCCTTGCTGTTGAAGGTTGACCTATTTTCTTTAGAGCATCCTCTATGGTATAGCCTTCAGTTAAGAATCATGAACAGCTATATTTGGGATAATTAGTGGGACTCCTTTACACTGGGCATACTGGAAGACCAGACTGTGAAATCAGAAATGCATGAGAAAAGAAAAAGGTGCATAGGGTAGTGATTGTGAAGCCTGTGGCTACAGGAAACATAAATAATATCATTTGGAAAATTGAGGCAAGTTGAGGGATACAAGTGAAATAAATTATTGGATCTTGCCCTTTTTAATTAAAAGAAGAGAAAATCTCGAATCAGAAAGCTAACCAAACTAATTTCTCGGAGTCCTGCCAAGGGGAAAAGGTTGTGAGGTCAGGTGTTAAGGCCTTGTATAATGCAATTGTATCTTGATTGTTTTATTGGTCCTTGAACTTCAAGTTCACTGACTTGACAACAAAGGAAGGGCATTTTAGTGGATATTCTGCTTTATTAACTGTTTCTTAGATTCATAGACTATTCCATTCACTTAGATAATTTATTCGCAGATCACAATAGTCCCATCAAGAAATTTCATAAAATGCTTTGAATGATGAATGTGGATTTTACCTTCATGCAATTCAAAGGGTTAACAAACAATCGATGCAGCAGTGTCGCATCCTTTTTATTGGTTGTTTTATATCATATAACAATTGAAATATGTGTCAAAAGAAAAAGAATCTCTATGCTTCCTTATGAATTCTGTTGGAACTTACAAATGGTACATTGTAAGAATCTTTTGGGTCTTCCAAGTATGAATATAGCTGATAGCCCTTTTGTGAGACTCATGGAGTGGTTTTTGTGAGTGCCGCCCTGCCTTTTTTTTTTTATAAAATTTTTAAAACATAGCTGAAGAATGGCTATTACATAATTCATCTATTTCACTATTGGAAATTCTACAGCTTGATGAATTCGTTCATCAAGAACTTTTGCTTTATACCAAAGTATATGCACATGCATACCCCCCAAAAAAAAAAAAAAGAATTCCCTTTTTATCCAAGTTTAAATACATGGATTTCATTATGAAATGCCGACCTGCATTCTGCATATGTTTCATGATTCATTCGAATGTGTGGTGGGGTAGCTTTGGAAAATTATTGCTAATGCCTGATGTTGCCTTGACTTGTTATTTGGACTCTTTTTAGACTCTGAGCTAAATGATGTGCTACCTTTGTTGCTAAGACCAAGTTGTTAGGTGTTGCTGCCATGTTTGAAACATCAGAAAACTGTCAAAAGAGCTGAACTTTTGAGCTGAATTGTTTACCTGTGCTATTTTGAGTGTAGTGTATGAAAAATTCAAATTGTGGATTCATGTGCCATATATTGCTTTTGATGGTTTTCTCGTCATACCTCTAGGTATTATGCACCTGCCCTGGGATTTCTTATGTTTGCGGTTGGCCTTAATTCAAGTGAGGAAGATTTCCTTGAAGCTTTCAAAAGACCTGGTGCAATTTTTGCTGGCTATGTTGGACAGTTTGTCATCAAGCCTCTGCTCGGGTTTCTATTTGGCACAATTGCAGTTACAGTTTTCGGTCTTCCGACCCCTGCTGGTAATTTTCTTTACCCTTGTCCCCCTTGGATACTGCATTGCGATTGACGCATTTAAGGGATAGCATACTGCTCTCTAATGGCTAAAATACTATGTATTTTTAAATACAGCGGCATTCCTTGCTCTTATACTTTTCATATGTGTACCTGATTCTGGTTACCATGCTTCGATATATTCTGTGATGGCACAGTAAGTAAAGCTTCATTTGGTTGTCACCAGGTGCTGGAATTATGTTGACGTCTTGTGTCAGTGGTGCACAACTCTCAAATTATGCGACTTTCTTAACCGATCCTCAAATGGCTCCTTTGAGCATTGTTATGACGTCGTTGTCTACAGCTTCGGCAGCATTTGTGACGCCCCTTCTATCTCTGCTTCTTATTGGAAGGAGGTTACCTGTAGATGTTAAAGGAATGATGACTAATATCATGCAAATTGTGGTTGTGCCTATTGCTGCAGGGTTGCTTCTTAACAGGTGAAACATGGATCCATTCTTTATCATCCTTGCTTTCAGCCCAAACGTAGATGCATTCTTTATTATCCTTGCCTTCGCCCCTCCAGATGTTCACATGATACTTTGGGGAGAACTTCATGAAGCAAATGCGGTTTTCTTGTGCAGGTTGTTTCCCAAGGTCTCCAAGTCAATTCGGCCCTTTCTGCCTCCACTATCAGTTTTTGTAACATCTCTTTGTATTGGTGCACCACTTGCCATCAACATAAATGCTGTTATGTCCCCATTCGGATTAACTATTCTTCTGCTTATAATTGCATTCCACCTCTCTGCTTTTGTTCTGGGTTATGTGACGTCTGGCTTGGTATTTCATAAGGCGCCTGATGTGAAAGCTCTGCAAAGAACACTGTCCTATGAGACAGGTTTCATGTTATTTCTCATGTGTTGTTTTCCATTATTTATTTATGTGTTCTTTTAGCTAATTTGCAACCTCTATTTCACAATGCAGGCATGCAGAGCAGTCTTCTTGGCCTGGCACTTGCTAATAAATTCTTTGAGGATCCAGTTGTTGGAGTTCCACCAGCCATCTCTGTAAGTCAAGTTTTTGTCAGTTGACAAATTGTGGTGCTTTATTCCTTTTTCCTTGTTCCTTCTACTTATGTTGAGCACCCTCTACTCATTTCTTAGGTTGTAGTCGTGGTCTGTAGAGTTGCTGGTATAGTCGTGCCTTGTTGTGAATGTGATAGTAGTTATACCTACTTCTTCAGTTCAATAGAAAGTTAGAAACAATGACCTATTTGCAGTGACAAACCATCCATCTTTCCCTTCTACTGCTATTTGTCTGGGTGCTTTTGGGTTAATGAAATTTAGGCAGAAATGTAGGCAAGCCTTTGATAGACCTCGAGGAAATCATGGCAAGCTTTGATGATCACCCTCTTACAAAAAGGGAAAGGGCTTGTAAGCTGCCTTAGGACTGGATGGGGAAAAACCTTTCTTGGAAGCTCAAATTAGATGTTCAACCCTAGAGAATAGAGGGAATCTTAAGTATTTTTTTGGCTGCTTATGGATCTTGCGGAGATAAAATACTAGATGTTAGGGAGAAAAGAACATGAATAGTCACTAGATCCTCTCATTAGAATTGCATATGCTCGTTAAAGATATTATTGGTGGCAATTGGCAAAGCAATCTCAATTTCAAGGTATGCAATTCTAGAAATTACATAGTGAGTATTCTTGTCCCTCTCTTTGTAGAATTACTATCTTTGTAGAATTACTATGTTCTCCCTCTAAGATCAGCAAACAGAAAAAAAGACAAAAAATCCTTGGGAGTCCCTCTATTTTCTATGGCTGAATGTCCGAGTTAAGTGTCAGAGGGGGTTTTCATAATACGCACAAAAGACGGCTCTTGTGCACTAATCTCGTAGGTTTTCTCTTCTATGCTGCCTTCAAAGCTTGGGGTTGACCATGCTCCGCTGATGTTTGACTTCAAAACAATAGAGAGAAAATTGTATTTACCCCTTCACCTTGCTGTCATTATTTTCTGTCTGTCACTTCTAATCATGCTAATTGAAAATTAGCATTATGAGATGTAGAGATAATTAATACTCCAGAGATGTCCATTCAGCAGTGCCTAGCATATTTTGCTTCTTCTCATAGTTCACAAGCTTATGTTAAGAGCACTTGAACATTGAGCAGTGTTTGGCACTTGGATTATAGAAGAGGCTTTTTTTTGGCAGTATGCGGAATGCTGATTAGCCAAAATGGGATCAATACAAGCCCTCTTTTTCCTCATTGCTATTCAAAAACAACCTGTGTCTTTAGTTGACAAAAACCACCAAGTATGTATCCCCTGCATCGGTGTTGGGACTCGGGCAGTCCAAAGTCCGGATTTAGTTATGCCTCTTTACCCTGGCTTGAGTCACTCAATAGGCTGTGCCAGAGAGGCATAGAAAAGGTCTGACTTATTCAAGTGCTTACGATGCATAGACATATATAGCAATACTCGCTTACTCTGTTCTTTCATTTTGCAGACTGTTATCATGTCCTTGATGGGATTCTCGCTCGTTATGTTGTGGGCTAAGAAGAATAAGGATTAGCTGCTCAATGTAGAAGAGCGATTACAAGTACGAGAGACACATTTCTAACCGTGAATTAGATGTTATCTTCAAATAGGTCGAAAATTTACCACACTTTTAAACTGATATAGTGTAGGTTTTACTGGTAGGCATTGGATGAAATTGAACTGCTGTTTTTTCTTAGTATTTGGACTTGCTAGAAGGGTGAATAAACCCTATTATTCATGTTCATTTTTATAGAGATTTTATTTAATCGAATATAGAGTTTAGAGTATAAAACTTGCGGTTACCGGTAGTTTCTACGGTTATTTTGACATTCATATTAATAACTTATGTATTGTTGAGGAACAATTTCAAATCCAAATCTTAGTCTTCACTCTTCAAATCCAAATTTTAGTATTAGAAATTGAGCTCTTAGATAGTAGATACATTAGACTTTATTTTTTGTTGGTTTTTTTTTTTTTCCTATTGCGATCAATCATATTTATAATAGTATTGTATTGACATTTGTAATTTTATATAGAATATAATAATATTATAGTGACATTTGTAATTTTATAAAGAAAAGCTAGTATTGTATAAAATTAGTCTGTAAGCATCATATCATCGAGTTGAACAAATTGAAGCAGTCACAGGTTATTCTTTATTAGCACATAGACTTTTAACAAGTGGCTTTTTAGTTTCAATTAGCTTTGCAATTTAATCTATGACAAGTAGAGTAGGCAAAAATTTCGCGAGACTCAAAATTGAAACCAAATGATTAGAACTCATGCTTGACCTAAAACTTGAAACAAGCTTATCTGAAATTTAATTGTCATAAACCAAATTAAATTTCACCTAAAATTTTCGATAAAAATGCAAGATAAGTTTGTTGGACCAAATATTAATCAATCTAAAGTCTAGACAAATTAAAAAAAAAATCCCCAACCTAAACCGAAAGGATGCCCACTTACTTGATCCGAACTTAACCCAACTCATACTTGAACCGAACTTAACCCAACTCATACTTGAACCGAACCATCTGTCTACCAGAACTAATAACAAGTAGGTAGCATTTATTTTTGCCTCGTGGTCGAGGCCTGTATATATTGATTGTTTTTGAGGCTCATTGGCTTATCGTTAGACTTGAATTTCCAATTTAACAACACCGAGTGTTAACCTTGGTTGACTAGGTAAAATTGATCCAAAATTCGAAAGTCAACTTAATGATCAAGATTGATATTAGGCTCGACACTCGAAATACGTTTATTGGAAAAGTAAATTTAAAATTTAAATTGATTCGAAATAAATTAAATCTGAAGGTTTCTTTTCATAAAGCAAAATCACTAAATTAGATATTAATTGAAGTGGATCCAAATAAAAATCACCATCTAAAACCAAATTCAATCTAAAATAATATGATGCAAAACATAATCTAATCCGATATAACCGTAACCGAATGGATCCGTTTGCCCGGATTGCATTGGTAGCTTAAACGAAATATGTCAACAGACAGAACTACCCAATAGTAGTAGCAGTACTACTACAGTAGAGTAGAGTTTATTCCGGAGAACGGCTAGAGAGGGGAAAAATCTTGAGCAGGGGAAAACCATGCCATCCACGGCCTTGTTACTGTATCCACCGTCTCCAACCCCTTCTTCAAGGCCTCGTTTTCTTTCTCCTCTCCACTCTGCAGCTCTCCGTTTGCCCACAATCTCCTGCTCCACCCAAACGAAAACCCCCAAATTCGCCGTCACCTCAGGACCCAGAAATGGGTACCCGCTTTGTTGGGCGCCGGCGTTGCTCTAGCCCTGGTGGGTCCCACCGCCGCCGCCGAATTTCCGTTGTTGGGATCTTCAGTTCAATTCCATGAGCCCTCCAATGCTCTTTCTATCCCCACCTGGGCAGTCCATGTGTCCAGCGTTGTTGAGTGGTGAGCAGGTCTTATCTTATCTTCTCCTTTTGATTCCTTTGTTGGTTCCAAATGTCCAATTTTGTTGGGCGTTGTTAATTTTCTCTCTTCTTAGTTGCAGCTGGTGGGTGTGTTTGAATTGTAGTTTCTCTTTCATGGGTTTTGCTTGATTTTGACTAAACTTTTTGTGTGCTTCGGTTTTGTGGGCTTTTAATTTTCTAAGGGTTACAGCAATGGCCTTGGTGTGGCAATATGGGGAGAAATCAGGGAATGAAACTTGGAAAGGTCTCTCCTGGGGCATGGTGAGTTATGAATTTGCTGTTTAACCTCTCTAATATATTTGATTTGGAAAATGCCAATCTTGTTAATGGGGTTCATTATGAGAGCTTATAGTGAACTTCAATGATCTTGCTTAACATGATGAGAGGAATAGGTTTTTCTTTTTTTCTTTTTTTGATAAGGATAAAACTATAATGTGGTGTTTGCTTCAATGAAATGTATCATGATTGCATAGTTTATAGTAATCATAATTACAAGGTAGTTATTTTGGCCCAGGGCGCAGGGGTGAAGGCGCAGCTTTTTGGAACGACGCGCACTTACTAAAAAATGCTTGAAAATCATTACCAAGCAATATTTCTGATCGAATATGTTAGATGATGACATCGAATAAGTGATTAGATATCATTGTAACTACGAAAAATACTACAAAAAGTCTTTGATTGTGATAACACGATAAATTCGCTACAATTTTAACGAAAACAGCATGCTGAAAAAAGAAAAAAGTAGCACAAATTAAAAAAAGAGGCAACGCACCCACTTACTCACAGTCTAACAAACTGAGACGAGAAAGATGGGGGCAGGGGAGGAGAGATAGCAAAAAACAGAAAACAGCCCAGTGAGACGCGTTATATGGCTTTTGGGAGGGGCTGGGCTTGACCCTGTTGGAAGGTGAAAGGGGGTGGGCTTCATGCTTTTGTGCACCAGGGCGAGCTTTTCCAAACTAAGATTACATCCAACCGAACATTATAGAAGAGTATTGCTATTGCAGTTGCTTCTGTTTTGCTTGCTGGCAATCAAATTGCATATTCTACGCCTTCAATGTGATTGTTTAATTTTTTATGCCTCCAAATTTAAAAATGCCAGTATGCTTTTGAGGGTTCTTTTTGGTTTGACTTTTGGAGTTTGTTAACTTTGTTGCTATTACTATTTGTTTCTCTGCCTTTATTTAGTCAAGGATGCTTGATAGGCTTAATACCAGCATGGCAATTATGTTATTCTGACCATTTGTTTCCAACCAAAGTACCTACTTTTTGGGTGTTGGCCACATAGGATTGATGAGGATCTGCTGTGGGAACTGGGATGAGTCCTTAAAAGAGTTTTGTCTTATGCCACATTACATTATCTTTCCTCTCTAGCCATGAAAGTCAAGATGGTACTCTCCTTTACAATGAGGAGTCTCATCTTCCGGATTCAAAAGGAGAGGTAGTAAAAGGGGTGGAGGGGAGGGGGTGGATGGCGACTCAAATGGTGAAATAATCAATGTACTCCCTAGATAAGACCTCCAGTAGGTGCTTTGATCTAGCATTAGGCCTGTAGAAATTGCATGAATATCAAACTGGACTACTAAACTGCCTAATAGCTCTTTGGAAGCATTCAGGAAATTGAATTTTCACTCTAAGGACTAAGCAATAAGAAATGAAGTGGACGACTACTGACTGATTGGCTTGGATTGTTAATGACATGTTTTCCTTCTGATTGAAGTTAGCAGCTCCTAATTTGTGGGAATTTTCATTGCAATAAGATCAAGCAGGTGCAGATGCAGAACTGAGATATTTATAATTGTACAAAAAATAGGTCAATCAGGACAATGATGATTTCAAAGAAATTTGTAATGCCATTTAGCCTTGTCTACAGCTTCCCATTATATGCAGGAAACTTATTCTGGCGTTAACGTTTAACTTAATGTTGGATTAAAAGGAACTGCGTTATTATATAATGGCATAACGTGCTCTTTGGACATTAATATCACCTGAGATTTGGGCATTTGAATTAGAAGTCTTGCTAAGATTAGGGATATCACCTGAGATTTGGGCATTTGAATTAGAAGTATTGCTAAGATTAGGCCTATATTAGTTCTCACGCTAAACTAACCAATTGCTGAAGCACTACAACTTGCATATTAATTAGGAGTGAAGTTTGGGCTAGATTGGATCCGTACAAAGTTGCCAAGATGAGCTTCTCTTTGTTACTATTGGCAAATAGCTTGTTGTATGTTGACTTGATAGGAACGCACTTTCTAATATTTGCTGATCTTTATCTCTACAATTGAGAAAATATTAGTGTGCAACCAAATTTCTGATGGGATGCCTATGCACATCTCTTCATTAATTATGTAGGACTGAATTTAGCGAGTAATATGGAAGCATTGAATGTTTTTGCTAGGAAATCTCTATCTCAACACCCTGTTACTACCCCATCCCAGACCATATTTTTTCCTTCTAAGATCTCTGAAAATTGATATGCTTTAGGTCCCTGCACTCGGTGGAGCAATGTGTGCATGCACTTGGCATTTCTTTTACAATGCTGAATCACTTGAGGTAACTTGTTTTGGTCATAGATCTCATATCTGTTACTGGTCGTTTCACAGATTTGCGAGTACTTAATATGCACCTCTATGATGGCAGTCCATTGATGGTGTCTGAAGTCTGACCTAGTTTTTTTCCCTGCTCAATCTGTTTAGGTACTGGTAGCTCTTCAAGCTGCATTGACAGTATTTGGTAATGTTACAATGTGCATCGCTGCATTCCGCATATACAAATCACAAAGTGGATCACAGAATTTGTAAAGATAAATAACCACCGTGTACATTTAAATTTACGGCAATGATTGGATTTTGAGGTACCCTTCCACTCCTGCTATTTGTCTCTTTCTGCCTGTAGTACAACTTATAGTTCTTAGCTAATCTTACATCAACCCCCTCCCCCAAAAAAAAAAAGGAATACTATTGTTGTATTTCCTGCGTGAATTCTTGCGGAAAGAAAAGAGGTACATTTCTTCCTTTCATTGATTGGAGTTGTTTTGTTCATATTATACAAACGATGGATTTTATTTGAGGTTTCACCTATTTCATACTTGGGCGTTCTGCTTGTTGTGTTCTTGTCATGTTAGCAAGATTTAGCCTATAGGACTCAACTCCTTTCTGAAAGACTTACTTATGTGGCATCTCTTATTCACACTCATCTCTATACATTGTTCGTATGGTTCATGTCTACATCTCTATACATTGTTGATACTAACAATTATACTGCTCGTATGCATAATGTATGAACAATTATACTGTTCATACGGTTTACACATATAATATACATTGTTCCTAGGGGGATGATTGTGTGGCCGATCTCTTATTTGTGCTCATCTATATACATTGTTCATACGCAGTCTCATAATGTACAAACAATTAGACTGTCTTACACGAGCAGTTATGCGGTCGTATATAATCATTTGCGGGTGGGAATTTATATACTCTCAACAGTCATTTGCCTTTGTCCATTTATAGGCATTTTAACATGATATTTTGGTAAAGCTTGCAGTTCTACCTTTTATTTTTGAAAAGAAAATATAGGATATAAATTTAGGCTATTATAACCTCTAGACACCTATATCATGGACTAAAATTATAGGCCCGGTAACATGATGCAGTTTGATGGGCAGGATATAGTTTGTTTGGAAAGAGTGATCATGGTAATCCGGATTTAGTTTGGTGGAGGGGACTCTAGAGGGTGAATTTTAGAAAAGTATAGCAAATTAGGTAATCCGGATTTATAAATCCGGAACTGAGACTATATAATGTGTACTGTAGATGTGATAGCAGTTGTTGATGAAAACTGGCAAAGCTTTTATCTCCCCTACGCAACGTTTTAGTCTGTTACTTTTGGCATGGTTGTTGAATTGTTGGCTGGTCTTTCTCCACATTCTGCCTTTATTTAATTTGACCCTTCAATGAAATTTATTTATTTTTAAATTCAAAAAGAAGATTTTGTACGTGAGTCTCTTGGATGTTTTGTGTTGAATTTCGAAAATGTAAGATACCTATCCAATTGTTTGGACTTGAATTTCAACGTGGGAGGCTACAAGGTCAAGTTCACTACTCCCACAACCCCCCAAAAAAAAAAAAAAAACCCAATGTCCGCTATATTTTTTAGGATGTTTAGTTTTTAAAAATGGAAGCTTAAATTTATAAATATTTATAAATTATTTTTCTTTGAATTTTTTAAAAAATTATAGGAAGAAGGAAATTTTAAAATGCCCTTTTTAAAGCAAGGACAGTATTGGTATTTTATTTATAAAAAGTATTAATGTATTAATATTTTATAAAAAAATTAATATTTTTTAACATACGTACAAAAAAAGGCAAAGAAAGCATTGAATTTAAGATGGAGGTAGTACAAACATAAGGACTAAACAAAATAGGGAGGTGAAGATTCATATGACTTTGATATGATTTTCATTAGCTTAAATATTTTGTTTCTACTTTATTTAGTGATATTTTCAATTTGAGATGGAGGGAGTAAATGTGCGTTGGAAAATTTAGTAATATGGGTAGTTTCATCAAACCCTTAATCCCTTCTTATGATGACTTGTATTTCAGATACTTTATTCATTTATCTAGATTAAACACGGCATATAACTTACGAAATATTACAGGGATAAAGACAAAAGATTTGCATATGCTATTCGTCGATTTAGAAAAGATGTATGGTAAAATACTATACCTTACATATGGAGGGAGGTATAGGAGAGGTGTTCGAAGGAAATGTCTATGACATTTATTCAAGTCATTAATGATATGAATGGAGTGTGGATTGAGTGTGAGAACGCTCGGACATATAAGAGTGGGATGATAAAGTCGAGGAAATGAATTTAAAATGTTACGTGATAAAGAACTCCTAATTGGATTGGAAGGGAAATCTTACCATATGGTAGTAAGGTTGTCTTGTACAAATCAGAATATTAATTGTTCAAGAGATCTCGAGGTTGAAGAATGATGGTTGCAAAGATGAGAATGATTCAATATACGGTTGCAAAGATGAGAACGATTCAATATACGAGCGACCATATCAGGCTTGATACAATAAAGAATGAAGTGATTAGAATAAATGTAAGAGTGACATTCACAGAGGATAAGATGATGGAAGTAAAACTTTGATGATTATGCCAAAAAAAAAAAAAAAAAAAGAGATGCAATGTAGGCAAATCAAAGAAAAATTAGAATAAAATTACAAACTAGATCTCTAAGCTAAGACTTAAATGTTTTGCAAATCACAGTTACTATATGACAAATTGCTGATTAACATGCTATTGAGGATCAAATATGAAGTCTCGGTTTTTAGATTATAGTATGTTACCGAACTCTAATTCGTCGTCCCCTCGCACTGTGGGGAATTACTTTATATTCTTAGGAGATGATAACTCGTAAAGGATCCTTACAATGAAGGACTACCTAATATTTCTTATACTTGTGTTTTTTTTTTTTTTTGGCATATTTAAAAAGATGTATACACAGGAAAAGTTGTTTGTATTAGTCCACGAGGTGGGAAAAGGCTATGAAGCCTGGTTGGAAGTGCATATAGTTTTTCTAAAAGGTGTTTTGAGGGTTCATGATTAGTTTTAACGCGTATATAGACTTACTGTTTCCTGGCTCTTATATGTTCAAGTTTAGTTCAAGTAATCACACCTCATTTTGCATTTTCTGCCATCATTGCTTTGACTGGATTAAGCTCTTACACTCTTGGTCTTGGGTTTTGCTTTAAAAATTACGGGTTTTACCAAAAACAAAAAATGGGTGAGAAATTCTGAAACAATTTCCCAGTAAAATTGTGGGATTTGGAGATGAGTTTGTTTGTGTCATGATTGAAGTTTGACAAGATGCCTAAACCTATACCAATACCATCAAAAGCTGGGCAAAGAAAAGGTGAACATTGGATTGTGAAACTTTTACTCTATTTATTTGAAAAATTAGTTTCACTCTAAAATAATACTAATATTTTCATTGCAAGATACATGTTATTTTGACTATTTTTGTCATTTTATAATATCAGTTACTTTATAGTTCTAATAATATAATAATGACTAGTTATCAATTTTGTCTTTATTAATTGTTTTTTTCCTCTCCTTTTTCAATAGCTTTCTTCATTTCCAGTAAAACACTGCAGACAGTTTGGCCATTTAATGACTATTTCTGTTTTAAAGCCAAAACTTATAATATATCCCAACTTCTTACATAACTAGCTAAGAAATTGTCTCCACCAAGATTCGAATCTCGGTGGAGAGAATCCAAGTATGGAGTGCTTACTATTAGGGTAATACTCACTAATTATAGAGATCATCTAAAGTATTTTCATTTTTTTTGAGCTATTGGATCAAAATAAAGTGGTTTTTTTGGGAAGGGGGTTAAATGATTATATACCATATTATAAACCTGTACTTCCGTGTAGTGTACTTTGAAGGTATTTGTTGTTTCTAAATAATGTCACTTATTTTTAGATGATCATATACCATATTATATTTTAATATTACCCAAAACTAAGCAATATGATTTAAAAATTATAAATATCCTAAAAATATGGTGTACAAAGATTCAGATTTGTAATATGGTATATAATCCTCCAAAATTTTCAAAATACAATTTATATTAATCCAATAATAATTTTATTTTAGACAAAACCATTTTGATGTGAAATACTCTATGAATGAATGATGTTAATTTTTTTTTCTCTGTTTTGACCAACATAAAGGTGTCTTTGTAGCTATTTTTTTATTTTATTTATAAATGGATTAGGTTTGCTTTTAAATTTTTTTCCACCTACTTGAAGCAATGAAGTCAGCATAGTACTCAATAGCCCCCAATTTGATTTCTACAGTTTGAAAATTGTTTTATCTTTACTGTTTATAAAAATGTGATATGTGCAATATTAGCTGGCATATTTTTAATTTTCATAGGAAATTTTGCATGATAAATAGTTTGAATATTTTGTCATAAATTTTGAAATTTATGTAAAAATTGGTAAAATTAAAGAATTATATAACATGGTGAATAATTTTCAGAAAATAATATTTGTAAATCATTTGTGCTGTCCATTTTTAGTAGAACATTTCTTTGCATATTTATTGGAGTATTTCTATTACTATATTTGAAATGTTTTGGTGTAAATTACCCCCTGTCGTATATTTTTATTGAAGGCAGTGCACAATGTTTTTTTCCCCTTTTTTTCTATTTTACCAAACTTTATTGGACTTTTTTTCTTTTTCTTTTTTTCCTTTTCCCTTCTCTTTTTATTCTTCTTTTAATGTACGAACATGGTAAAGCTCGTGATGTTTGCTTTCAATTTTGGGGGTGAACTTAGGCATATTTGATGTCTTTAAATTTAAATCTAGGTCGAATTACATGGTGTGATTTTATTTAGTATCATGTGTCTAGATCACTAAAACGAGACATTTTTTTAATCTAGATCATATTAGGTGCCTAACGGTCATGACACTACGGGGAGGGCGATTTTCGTGCTTTTTTGGCATTTTTTTCTTAAGTTATTATGAAATAATTGACTAAATTTTTGATGTACTTATTAAGAACTTTGTCTTTTCAATAGGGATGGATTTTTAAGATAAAATTAGTTTTTTATTGATTTTGTTTTGTTATATGGAAGAACTTAGTTTCTTTTCGATCATATCGGATAAGTGTCTAATCATCCGAAGGAGTTGGTGGGAATTTTCTTCCGCTTTTTATCATTTTTCTTAGTTATCATGAAATAAGCGAATAAATCTGTGGCTCCACAACTTCGTTCATTTCAAATGGGATGAATTTTCTAACAAGAAAGAACGTTCTCTTTGGATTACCCGTAATAAAGGCAATTCGTTTATGCTGGAATGATAATTCTAACTTTACAAGTTAAAAGTGATCTGAGAAGCTTCCAGAGATAAATTTAAAATATAACTATATATCACAAAATCATCTCCCGTTCAAAAAACAATAGCACAAACACATATAGATGAACTCTTAACCATGAAATTTCTAAATTTGCCCCCAATGATAGAATTAGATAACTTCTTTATAATTTAATCCTTTTGGTAATTTCAACATCCAAGTTTTTAGTGGGTGTTTATATGACCCACTTAGATTGTCAAATCTGTGGTCTACTTAAGGTACTTTTCATTAACCCTAAAAACTCAAGTGCATGTTATTATGCACTTTGTCGTTAACTTTGCATTTCTAATGCTATATGTCCCATGAAACATTATTTTTCCTTCCAGCCTATCAGAGACCACCATGTGTTCACATATCAAACAGAAACGGTAAAAGAGGCAGAATAAAATGTTATTCTTACTGATACTGTTATTGGAAAACACTTTATCAGCAGTCGATTTGATCGATCACTTGGAAAGAAAAATTCAAAAATTATAAAAGTGACTAGATTTACTTGGAGAATTAGGTCTAAGAATATGTATTACACAGAGTTGAGATGCTTATTATACAAAAAAAAAAAAAAAAAAAAAAAAAGTGAATTTCTTGATCCACAAGCTAATAAGCCTCTATATCCTTACATTATAATAGTAATAATTCATAGACTACAAGCTTGGTTTTTTTTGTTTCTAACCTTTTCTCCCCTTCTCTATCTACCCCTTAAAAATTAACTGAGGTTATTAGATCCTTGTTGAGGAGAAAACTTGAACTTCTTCTGAAACTCAGAAAGCAAAGCTAGGTTTTCTTGCTTGAGGAGAAGAGCCTTTTGCCTTAGTTTCTCGTTCTCTTCTTGTATACTTCTGTTCTCTAAGTACAACTTGAGGTTCTTGACCACCATGTTCTTCCCTGTTTTCCCCTCTTCATACCTTCTCCTGCTGTAGAAATCAAACTTGCATGCATTAGAATAGTCTCCTTGTGTGTGTATATATGATCATAAAAGGTAGAGATAAAAGAACAGAAGAGAACCAAAAAGAATGATAAAGGAGCCCCCTCCCTCCAAAAAGAAAAACAAAAGTTTAACTATGAAACAAGCCATGATGGCCATTGGTTGTAGATATTGCAAAATGCCTTGTTAAAGCAGGATCCATACAAGGCGGTGATTTTTACACTATTACGGGTGTTGTAATTGAAATATTGAGGATGAGACTATCCCCCCCAAAGGCCTTAGACGAGACTTGTCGTAATGGTTTTGGGGATAGAGGGTATCATGGGTAAGTTGTTGCGCATCTTTAAATGTTAATATACGATATGTAGGTTGTTATAATAAAAAAGAACTTACCTTGCAATAATCCGATGAACTCGAACTCTGTGTCTTCTTGCGGGTTGTGGCTTCCTTTGGATGCAATGACTTGGAGGAGGAGATTGTGTCCAATCTTTTGCACTACACATTTTTCTTAGCTAGATAGCTTTGGTGATCAATTTAGAGAGAGAGAGAGAGAGAGAGGAAGAAGGTCTATGAGAGATGATGAGATGGTGAGGTCCCTTAAATAGATGGGGCTATGGATTTTGAAGTATGTATCCAAGTGGTGACTTGGTGGGATATATTTTAGAGAGAGAGAGAGAGAGATCTTTCTTCTTCCATGGTAATGATGGGAATTAGACTGATGATTACAAAGTTTGCCAACCCCATCTTTGGCATCTAAAGAGGGGAAAAGCCTAAGGAGATCAAAGCCCTTATTGTCTCATCTTCCTCTCTACAAAGCACAAACTATCTTTGACATCTTGGGTTAATTTTTTTTTTTACACCTAACTAATTTATACACTTAAGCTTGGTATAAACAAATATTCTAAAATCTTACAATTTTAGAAATTGTTTCCGCGACATTGACTTTTTTTGAACTACTTGTACAACCTAATCACCTACTTTCGTAGTTTTGCTATTGTAGAGCAAGATAGTCTTACTTGAATCTCATACTTGTCATTGCTGATGGTATACATTATTCTTTACGGTATTACCATTCCTATTGTATTTCAGTACTAATCAAACAACATGTTTATACGAATCCTTACAACATTTTTTATTTGCTCAAAGATCAAATCATAACATGAATTTTTGTGGATTTTGAGCCGTGATTAGACAAGTTGTGAATCATCTTTAAATTTTAGATAATACTTAATTTAAGGTATAATTGCAGATACACATAAGTTATGATATCATCTTATTTGATTACATTCTAATATAAAAACTTTTATGAATTTGAACCGTGGTAAAATTTTTTAAGTAATTTTTAAATTATATAAAAATTAATATAAGACAAAATTAGTAAGGTGTGATATCATCTTATTCAAAAATTACTATTGAAACATCAACTAGATTTCTTTTAACCTTGTGGGTCTTCTCTATGTTTTTTCCCCCAATCCAAATTAAAACAAGTGGCCCCGATGAAGGAAAATTCCATAGACCAAGGAAAATAGTTGCTTTTTTAAAATTAATTACTAGTAGTACATGCATTAAGTGGACCAAGCAGGGTCCATGCAGGTAATACTTAATCCTAGAGATTATGTTATTTCAACGTGAGATGAGGGGCCTTAATTAGGTACTATTAGCATCTTAAGTAATCTTATTCCTTCTTTAATTACCCTTGTTTTTCCCTCATTGACCCCTCTTTTATAATTAGGTTTGAACACAAACAGCCAGGACCCAAACTTCAACAGAGGCCAGACATTCCTCTATTTACCCCCTCCCCTTTCCCTATTCCCCTTTTTGGGTTTTTTTTTTTTGGCTCTTTCATTTAAATTGGAGTCCAATTACTGTTGACTCATACAAGTGTTCTGTGAAATTTTTTTACTTACAGACCTTACTTTAAGGAGAATTATTTAGTGCAAACTATTGAACAATTTTATTGTTTCTTTTCTAAATTTGTTGACAAAAGTGCTTGCTTATACGCCCTCACCTTTCTTGAGAGGGTTCAATCCTTGGTAGGGGCACTTTCCTCCTATATGTGAGGGAACGTTTTTGTAAATCTGGTTGTCCTATATCCTAACCAGACTTTGAAATTACCCCCTTCCCTTGGCCTATCATGACTCGTTGGACAGTCTTAAAATGGGACCTTATGTATTAGTCAATTTACCTATAAAAAAATTCTTCTTTAAATCAACTCGGGATATCATTTTGGTCAATGTATCAATTTTTTCACTGGGATGATATGTACCCAAGCTCTATATTGTTGTATCAAAATTTTTACTATGTTACATTTAAAAACAGAAAGTGAAAATTTTAATTTATTTTTTTTCTTAGTTGGTATCAACTTATGTTGGGTTGGAATGGACCACAAATACTGAAAAAATTGAACTTATAAATATCAATAGATGATGGTTGGTATTGTGCCCAGATAATTTTTTTCTTTGTGTCAGGTTTAATGGGCCGGGGGTAATGTCATGGCCCACAACCTATCCCTCACCACAATTTGCTCAAATGAGGAAATCGTCCCTCCTCCCAGGGAAGGAAGGGGATAGAGTCAGTGGCACAGTGGCTATTGACTCTCTCGACTATGCCCGAGATAAAATAAACTTAACTTATTTATGATGGTCTGAGAGACCACTAACTAAAAAAATGAACTCAACTTATTTATAATGGCCTGAGAGATCACTAACTCGGAAAAAAAAAACTTGAAAAGTTTTGACATTAGTATGCTCGAGTTCAAGCTCGGTGTAGAAATAAGCTAACCTTAGGTTAAAAAGCTCGGCTTGTTAAGCTCGGAAAGAAGAAAACAAAGCATGTAGAGATTGGCATGTGATCTACAATCAAAAACTAATTTATACCAATCAATGCAATTTGGAACCTATTTCACTACCGATGCCCTCTTTTTCAATAATGCACCAAACTTCAGGAGCTCACTACTACCTCTTGCATTCTCGGTTTTCGTACCCGTACTTCTTTCAATTTTGTGTCATTATTTGGTTTAGATATGTGCGCTTTCAATCTCAATACACGTGAGCAGTTCCCAGTCGTGTATATTTTTGTAGAGCGGATTTAGCTTCCGTAAAAATTTAGGTTAGTATAATTCGGATATTTGGATAAAAATTTTATATCTGTACTCTGTTTAAATTGTAGATTCGGACAAAATGATCAAACGCGAATGATCGATGTCCGAATCCGAATGTCCGAATGTTCGAATTTGTGATATGAACTTTTGAAAATTGGATTGAAATTATGTATATAATCAAACCCGAACCCAAATGTCTGAATTTTTTATTGATAATTTTGTAGATTTTGGACTAAATTATAACTAAATCCGAATGACCGAATGTCCGAACCCACTTGTCCGATTGTCCGAATTTGTCCAAACCTAAATTAGTTACAAAATTCGGACAACTCGAACTCGACCCCAATTTCAATTCGGACATGACCAATTGTCCAAATTTAAAATTCAGACAAAAATTTTGTGATCGAACCCTTTTTTGGGTTGGACAAATTCAAGCAATTGGGTTGCACGGATTTTTGCCGAGGCTAAGTGGATTGATACCTTTTAGTATTAAGTCACTTGATATCAGTATTTAATACTTTCATTTTCCAATTTGTTTCAAAAGATCTTGTCTGGAAGGGGCAAAAGAAACATCTTGTTGTTTCTTCAACAATTTCCGATATTTGATGGACCTCTCGGTAGGATTTGAACCCAAATGAAGTTCGACCATCTGCTGGAGAAAAAGAACGAATGGATCTTGTAGTAGGATTCTCAAGAAGTCCTGACCTCTATAAAATGTTTTCTAAAAACTTTATGCAATCTTTTGAAATTGATCTCTCTACTTACAAAGCTAAAATTATGTATATCTAAATTTCCTAACTCTTAAAAAACGAGTTTGACACTTAAATGTTGCATTCATAATGTTAAATATCTTGGACTAATAGTCGAGATTCAAAACCTTATATCTTTATTATTTGTTCCATTATATTGTGCCAGGCAGTATTATTTTTGTATCATCGAAGTTGTAATAGGGCAATGAGATTTCAATATTAAATGTCATCTTTATTGGCATATATGTTCTGATTCGAGTATAAGTCATATATACGAATACATATGTTCCAGTCGAGATTTAAAATACATTTGCTTCATCCCTTAGGTAGGAAGGAGTCTCACAATTAAATGAGCCACCGTATTTCCCCTCTTTTGACATGACAAACTAAAAGGGAAAGATAAGAACTAATTAAAGCTCGAATATCATCTAAAATTAAGTCCCTTGTTTGAACTATCTTTGTTTGTCATGAAAAATATTTTTATGTATGTAGATAACTCGAAACAATATTTCTCATTATTGATCGGATATTTATTTTATAATAAATGATTATGCTAATTTAGCAAATTATATTTGAACATATAAAAATTTATTTATAACTTTTTCGGCAAGCAAAAAAAGAACCGTAGGAATTCCTGTCCGAAACCTTCAAGACCGAGTCGAAAATCACGTCAAACATTACCCGGAAAATTTCCGTCGCATCGCAAAACTTGTCGGACATGTTCCAATGGGTCTAGAACCCTATCGGACAACTTGTCGGAATCTTGTCGTACGGGGTGCCGGACCGTGCCGGAAAGGTGTCCGACGGGTTAACAAGCCCATTGAAAAGGCTGTTGCAACGAATTAAAATACGCCGGGTAATTTTTGTCGAATTTCCTGTCAAAATATGTCGAATTTTCCGTCGCTAATCCTATTGTTATTTCGACATTTTTGTGTAGTGAGTACAACATGTGACTAGGAGATTTATAAATCTAGTATAGTGTTTCCATAAAAAAATTATTTACATTAGTAGCCTAAATTTAAAAAATTGATTCCCGTTGTTGAACAATCTTGTAATTAGTTAACAATTTAATCCCACATAAGCATAACAATATAACAAAATATCATGCTTTAAAAGAGGAAAGGAGACGAGGACACTAGGATTTTGTAAATGAAGTTATCCACCATAATAATCCACTTAAATAATTTTCCATTGATTTATTCATTTTACAATGAAGACACCAAGGAAAAGGCCCAAGTGCCTAAGTTTAACCTTGTCCATGGCCTTATTTGTAAAAAATGTAGGGGCCATGATCAAAGTATATAGAATGTAATTATTCTGCTTTGAATTTTGATATCGAGAGGCTTTCATGCCTACAAAGAAAGACTAAAAATAACACCACCACTCCAATCCTCACTTATTCCTTCGTTTACTATTTTCTTATTTCCCCTTCCACCACTCTCTTGCACAATCAAAAACACATACGACTACTTACAAACAAACAATGTACATTTGTAGTCAACAATGTCATGAATTCCCCCTCCCTCCCCTTACCCAAAAAAATCCCCCTCTTTTATTTTACCTTAGATCTTAAATGACTTATTTTGGGTGGGTATCCACCCTGAGATGAAGACGGGATCGCTAACTCTCAAAGACACCCCAGTGCAGGAAGACATAAACAAAGGAGTGCTGAGTTAAGGTGTTATGAAGATTAGACTCCTTTGTCGTAGGTTATAATATCGGTTATATTGATCCCTAAGTGTTTATGCTTCCACTCCTAAACTCACATGAATTTTAGTTAGTCTTGATGAATTCCTCATGGTATGTGGAATTGCTCATCACTTTCATCATGGGGCATCAATCATGTATCATCAACAATATCAAATGAATAGTGACCCGTTTTCTTTGTGATTGTGATCATACACTCATTATTCATTATGGCAGCTCTTGAATTTTTCAGGGGAAAAGGAAATTATATTTCAACTTTTGCATCATGAGTTTTGATTTTTGTGGTAATTTGGGTAGTATTGCCTATGCTATTTATGCTATGTATGCACACTAGTGACAAACTCTATATGATTTCATCTCTAGCCTATCTTTTTAACAGTTAGTGTACTAGCTGGTTGAATTTTTAGTTATATGAATTACGTCACTCGATTCTTATTGTTGAAATGTATTATCAATACGCGAATTAATAGACTGCTAAATTATAATTTTCTAACGTAACTTAGAAACTAATAATGTAAACTGTATCAATCTTTGTGCATCCGTGGAGAAAAAGACATAATAATGTAACCCTTTACGTCATTAGTATTCGTTCCTTTCATCTCCTAGTGCATGAGGCATAATTTCAATACCAAATAATTGAAATATAAACAAATATAAGTTATGAATAATACTAAAGATTTAAGGCATTGTTTTTTTCCTATTGCTTTTTTTTTCTCTCCAAGGCAAGAAGGCACGAGTTGGGCTACCTTTTGAAAATGCAAATCATATTAGAAGATATTGTGAAGTTTCACAATTGGCAATATGCTAAATTGTTACTTTATTTATTATATTGTCAATAAAAATTATCTTTTGTATCAGCGTAGGTCGGTTTAAATCTCAACTAAATTAGATTTCGTGTATCATTTGTACAAAAAAATATTGTTTAAAAAATTGACATTTGTTTTCCTTAAATAATATCTCGCATTCAAGTATAGGTTAGAATCCCACCGATATGACTTTTGTGCATTACACAAAAGAAAAGGCTAGTTCAATACGTTGATATTTATTTTCCTTAAAAAATATTTCACATTCAAGTTTTATAATTGAGAAACTCTTTCAGAATTGTCACAAAAGATATAATTTAAATCGCGTCTATAAGAATTTTTACACCTCATTTGCACCAAAAAAATTGTATAAAATGTTAGCACTTATTTTCTTCAAATAGTATTTCACATTTAAGTTTTATGAATTAAGAAGATTTACAATTAGACAGTTTTACCCTTTATGAACGGACAAAAATTTAAAAAAATATGGATGAATACCCTTTAGCGAATCATTTGATAAAATAAAAAAAAAACTCTTAATGAATATAATTAATATAACTCCTTGTCACTTCCCCATTTACAACCTATCAAGGTAGATTTTAGTGGAACTTATCAATTTTAAACCACCCTTGTGTCCTACTTTGCGTAGATTAAAATATTTTATGTTCTGAGATTGAAAAAATGACAGATCGAAATTGACCATCCAATCAATCATTCTATTAAATTTTCTGAAATTTTAATAATAATATTGTCAAATTTCTTGAAAAATTCCTTGTTACCCTTGATGAGGTGGTGAACTTGTCATGGGACTTTAATTTCTTCGCACTATATTTTTTTAAAAAATTAAATTTATTGTCACATTCAATATGATAAATATGACTACTTTTAAAATTAAATTGATTAAACATCGTAAAGCTCTTAAAAAATCTAGATTTAGGCCACTGTTTGGCAAAATGAAGTCTGTTTGAGTAGCGGATAGTTTGTTTGTGTAGCGGATAGCTGTTAGATTTTACCTGTTAGCGGATAAGCTGTTCAATTGAGCAGTTGAATAAATGTGTTCGGTAAATTTAGCGGTTGAGTTAGGCGATTATTGTAAATTGACGTAAAAGGATATAAATAATTTGTCAAATATAAATTAATGAAGGGATTGTTTTGTCAAAAAATATGAAGCGCTACTTTCAAATGTGAAAAGCTAATATTCTTAGCTTTTCGAAACACTACTTGAAACGCTAAAAGCTACTGCAAATGCTTAATTAAAACACTACCTTACCGAACACTAATATTTGGTTGATTAGTGTTTTGATTTGATCAAAACACTAAAAACTACTCCAAACATTGTTGCGAACAGGACCTTAAAGTCTATCTATATTAATTTTTATGCCTTATTTATAAAAATTAAAAAAAAAACTGAAAGGAAAGACCATAAATATTTTAGGAAACCATTGGCCGACTTTTTAGGTGTCTACCCGTATGGAATAAATCCTTGGCTGGGTAGTTGCTACACACGTTCTTTTGATGTGCCTATGTTTTGGGCTTTTTAAGTGGGCTTTCATGTTTAGACTTTAGCAAAGGGTTATATACCACGATTGGGCATGTCATAGAAAGTTTAGTGGCCCACCTACGTTGAGAAGAAATCTCATAACCTAATAAAAACTTATTAAAAAGAAAAAAACTACAAAAGGAAAATCGATTTAATATACTGTACAATAAATTTTATGTACTTTTCATGAAAAAAATATGGAAAATCTTGTAGAAATAAGAGATTAAGAAATCCATGTTATATAATACATAATGAAGTAGAAATCCTTAATTATAGTTGCCTCAAATCCATATATTGACTTCTCACCGAAAATATGGAAAAAGAAGTTCTTGTATTCACTATGAAGAAACAAACTTAAAAAATGGTAAATATGTTCGCCTTTTCATAAGAAAGGTCAAGAGCTTGGCTTCCAACCCCACGGTTTATGAAGGAATATGAGTCATCCCTATTCCCTCTTTATATAAGGCCTCAACCCGATTAGTCACTCCGTCGGAGGATTCGGTGACCAACAACCTAGCCTCGAAAGACTAACTTATTAACAACTCATTATCCTCACTTGGGTTGAAAAGAGAAAACACTTGTTGTTGTAGACCTCTACTCGACACTTATAAACCATGTCATATTCCTCTAATCTCCCGATACTGAGGCATACTAATGTTACTGACCTTTCCTACTTAAAGAACATAATATTTCCATTGTACCTTAATTCAGAATCTTTCCCTAACTAGGTGATTACCCAGGATTCTCCATCCACTAGCATAGCACGTGGTTTCGAGTAAACTTTGATATCATCTATAACACCTTGATTCAAGTGTCCAAGCCACTAGATGGCCTACTAGTAAAAAACCTAGCTCCTAAACCTTCGCCTAAAGACTAGCCCCTTAGCAACTCGTTGCCTGAAGGTGACTTAAAGGATATTAAGAGAGTGTTTGGTTGGGAGTTTGGGAATGAAATTTGATATATTTAGGTATCAAGTTTCCATAATTTGTGTTTGGTTGAAATCTTAAGGAATGAGATTTGATTTTTAGATGTATCAAATCCCCCAAATCCAAAGATTTTGATTCCTCCCATTTTTAGATGTATTAAATCACATTCTTCCAAGGAATTGGATTTTCTTTTTCCAAAAAAATTCATGAAATCCTCCTTTCTTCCATTTTTCATCAAATTCCAATTATTAATAAGATATGCTTATGTTTATTTTTACTTTATGATGTATCACTTTAAATTTTTCAATGTTACGTAAGTGATAAAGTTTATATAGGAAATAATACGTTTGCACATAATTGAAGGTTAACATGAATTTTATTTGCTAATTTTAATTGAAGCACGTTATGAAATTATTTTTAAATAAAGCTAATAAAGTTCATTTGTTATTATTTTGATTTGGTTCTCATATTTTTTTGTTACAATGATATATAATTTTAGTATGTAAACTTGATAAAAAAATAAAGATTAATTAAAGATAATAAATACAATTTATTTACAAAAATAAAGCCCAAACTAGTTTTTCACATTTATAAGAAAAACATAATTTTAGTTGTGGGAAATGTAGTAAAAAAAACAGTTTGATTTCATTCCGATATGAACCAACCACTTATTTCATAAATCAAGTCTCATTCCATTCTTCTCGATTTCAAATTTCATTTGATATCATTCCACTACAGTGAACCAAATTGTCCCTAAATATTGATATCACTAAAAGTGCAACTTATTTTCAGTGAGTCCACTCTTGAGAACTTTAAAGTTAAGGGTATTTGGTTTGGAGTAATCTTGGGATGGATGACCTCCTGGGAAGTTTTCTCGGGCGAGAATGTGAATGAGGATAAAGTAATCTAAAAAGCCTTATGATAATTTATAGGACATTTGACAATTCTTAAAGTCATATCGAATAATATCAGCGAGTTCGAAAGAGGTTGGGGGCATTATAAGTAAATGTTTGTTCTCAATCCAAAAGGGTGAAACACTTGAAGTTCATTTTAAGAGTCCTTGGTGAGCTAGACTATAACATAATTCATGATTTCATAATTTCATAAGAAGGAACACAATACTTACTCATGGTCCTAAAATGTTGCATATAATAAACCAACAATTTTCAACATTTTCGCTCCCCTATCATATCATATCATATGAGAAAAGATGCTTTTGATTTTAAGATGATTTAAAGATCAAGACTCACTTTACAAGTGTATTGATAATTTTTTGTTTGTAGAAAGGGATGTTTTTGGCTTTAGGTAACCATTATTTTCAATCCTTCACTAATATCTTATAAAATATCTAAATTTTGCTACAAACAAACAAGCAAGATAATAAACATCCAAACATTCACTCTTGCATATTTAATATCGTAGTTGCATATCTTTTAAATTTTTAAAATTTGGTGAGTAATATTTAATTTATTTATGTTATACAAATGTCTGTAAAAATTACGATACATAAATTTTTAATTTTAAGTCCTGTTTGGAAAAAAGAGTCATTTGAATAGTGGATATATGTTTACGTAGTGGATAATTATTTGAGTAGTTGATAATTGTTAGCCGATAATTGCTTAACCGATCGAGTTGAAGAAATGTATTAGGTAGATTTAGTTGTTCTACTAGGTGATTATTTTAAATTAACGTAAAAGGATATATAATAAATGAATACTCTTGAAAAACAAATATTTTTAACCCTTCATAAACTATTTAAAACGTCATAAACAACTACACACTTTACTTGAACAGTGAACATTAATATTTTAGTTGATTAAATTTTTAAATTGGTCAAAATATTAAAAGTTATTACGAATAATGTTATTTCTAAATATTTTATCGAGAAGTTTTTGTTTAACGAGGAAAAAGATCCAAAATTTGATATTATGTGTCATGAATTTTTATTTGCTTCCGTTCCGTTCCGTGTGCAAATTTTCTTGCTTCACAAGAAAAAAGTTACTAAAAGATTCGAGAAACTTGGTTGAAATAATTATTTTGACAATTTTGCCCACGCAACCTGTCTTTTATGACTCCCACATCCCACGAACAAGTCCACACTCTTTCTGTTTTGAATTGAAAAACCGTCTAGGGGTAACTTCGTCAAAGCATATCAAAATTAGTCAAAATATGACTCAGATTTTGACTAATCAACTCCTCTCTCTCTTATAAATAGCTTTCCACGTACCGCATATTCAATTCATCATCGACTCACGTTCAAAATCAAAACTCCATCGAAACCCCCGAGAGGGACTTCGAAACCCTAACCCTAACCCTAAGTGTTCTCGATTCTTCCTTGATTCGCAGAGGTTAGGGGGAGAGAGCGAGAGAGAGACGATGGGGTCGGAGAACAAGATGAACGACGGGACGAGCTTCCAGCAATCCGATAAGCCGATACTCTGCTCCAACGGCTGCGGATTTTTCGGAACGGCGGCGACGATGAATCTCTGCTCCAAGTGCTACCGCGACCACCGCCTCAAGGAGGAGCAAGAGGCGTCTGCGAAAGCCGCTGTAGAGAAGTCTATGAGCTCCATGTCGGCGCCGTCGCTGTCTCCTCCGCCTCTGACCACCGTCGTCGTGGAGGAGAAGGCGGTTTCGGCGGCGGAGGCTGTCGGTCCCTCGTCGGCGGAGGCTGTCGGTCCCTCGTCGGCGGTGGAGACGGAGACGCCGGAGAATCAGTCGGCTCCTGCTAAGCCGACGAACAGGTGTGGAAGCTGCAACAAGAAGGTTGGGGTGATGGGATTCAAGTGTAAGTGTGGGTGCACCTTCTGTGGGTCCCACCGGCTCGCTGAGGCGCATGGATGTACTTTTGATTTCAAGGGCGCTGGGAGAGATGCCATTGCCAAGGCGAACCCAGTCATCAAGGCTGAGAAGGTGCAGAGGTTCTGATTGGGAAGAGAGAGAGAGAGATGGGAGAAGGAATTGGATGGCAAGGGTCCCCTCTTGGAAATTTGGGTTTGAGATCGAACCTCTTTTCTGTCAATTTTACCAGTTTACCTCTATATTGTTCCACTTTTTCTTAAGAAATTGTTAGCTTGGCTTTCGGTTTGGTTTCATTTGATTATTGTTATGTTGGTGGTATGAGCTGGACGTGGACAAAAGGGGTACTTTTGGTGCTATTATTGATGGTTCGAGCAAGCCTTTTTTTTTCCTATCAGATGAGATGAGATAGACAGAGAAACCACAGGCTGGATGGATAAGATGGGGTAGGGAGAGAGAGAGAGAGAGAGGTGAATTCTGTATGTGTAATATTAAAAATTGGTGAGGGTCAGGATTCTTTAGGGTTGGTAGTTTCAGGTTTGATTTTTATGGTTTGTTTTGTTCTCTTTCTGTCCTTTTGCTTCACTTGTTATGGTAATTAATAATATTTGCCATATCCTTCTCTTTTTATATCAATTCTTTACCTTGAGAGCTAGCATATGCAATGACATAAGTTTCACACTTAGATTGCAAGTTTGTCTATTTGAATGTGAGTTCTGATTTCTGAAATGCCCGGAGGGTATGGCTTTGCACCACGTAATCTTTTACGGAGACTCTCTAGGTATCCTCATGGTTGAAGTATCTGAACCATTTTTTAATTGGTTCTCTATGTTTTCACCCTTATGATGTGATTTTGGTCAACTCTTTCTTTCTGGGTTTAAATTTTAACTGTCTTTATATATTCGTAAGCGTGATCAATAGATGTGCATGTTGTGGTTGATTTATATTTGAATTTGACCCTTCAAACTTTTTGCTTCTGAGATTGCTACGCTGGCATGGTTGATTTGTTCTGTCCCCTGTTCCTTTAATTAATTAGAGTGTTGGCACTACTGTCTCTGAGTTATGCCATCATAAAAGGATTCATGCTGAAGTTGTGCCACAAGCCAACTGTTGTGGTGGAAGTTATTTTTCCTACTTAACTTGGCTTACAATTGTTTGCTGCTCCATAGGAACAGTATTGGGGGTCTTGCCAATTCTGGCGGTTGAACCTTCTAAAAGGTACTGCCCTGTCAAAATGGACATTGCTGATCAAGTATTCTACCTGGTAACATTCCCAGATATCCTTGGAAGATTTTCTTGTAAGCACAGAGGGTTCCAAGTGATGCCTTTCTCAGCTCTACCATATCGAAACACTTCTGCATAGGGCCAAACTGGAAAAGTTCTTTCTTCTCTGAGTTTTGACTTCCTGTAAGTGTCACGAAAGGGAGCCAGGCTGGTACCTTCTGTACTCTAGGCACAGAGATGTCCTGTGTTGAACATGTTCCTATCTTTGCTTCATACTTTCAAAGTTTCAGGACATAGCGTGTGACTTGATTTATGTTGATGTGGTTACTACTCTGTGCATTTGAGAAAAAAATCCTATTTAACCTAGCTATGTTTGCATTTGCTACTGTGTTTGATTGAAACATAGAATACTTCTAAGAAAAGCAAATGCCGAACATGTCAAGCATGCTTTGAGGGAAAGCATTAGCACTCAAAAGCATATCTAAATGAAGTATTAAGGTTTTATTGGGGAAGGTTTTGTTGACCTCTATTGTGTGTCCTCGCAAAATTTCTGACTTTTCATTCTAGCTTGCCAACGTAACTTGTTTTGGTTTTTTTGGGGGGAGGGATTTGCTTGAACTTCATGAGATTAGGGTATTTGTAGAATGACTACGATGTGGTATTTGCATGTTCTGATTGAACAAGTGATACTTGGTCCATATTTTAGCTCTAGCTTCCCTTGTTGCTGTTGGTCATTTGGGATTGTCTGGTTGGGGTTTTATGAGATCTTGCTTAGTATCCACTTATGATGATTGAATTGATGTCTAATTTGTTCTTACAAGATAAGCTACTCCTCCCTTCAGACACCTTCTGATTAAAATATGAGATTTACTCTTGATGAAATTTGTTACTGCTTTTTTGTACTGTCTTGACTAGATTAACTTTGTTTTGAGAGACCATCTGTCATTTGTTTGAGATTTAGATTAATGTGTACTTTCTGTCTAGTTTCCTGCATGGGAGATGGTACAAAAGGTTGCATGGTTTGCACAAATGAGTCTATAAACCAGATTTCATTGACAAGTGAACGATTTGTGGACTTGTGCAAAGGGCATAGGTTCTACTGGCGTAGAACTTGCCTCTATTATGCAGGAGTAGAACTGGCTTCTGTTTGCGCTATATTAAGTGTTGTATTTTTCATGATCTTTTATACCTGAGGTGATTTACATGCATCCAGGATGATCTGGGATAATTGCATGTGTGGCTTCTCTGATTCATGGTTCTGTCATCTCTGCAATACATATTGTTTGCGATGTTTGGTTACCTTGTTTTGAGAGGTAAAGTCCACTGTCAGAGCATTGGTAACTGTCATTGTGCACCTTTCACCATATTCTGGAATCGGAATCTGTGTTACTATACTTCACAATGTCGTGTTTTCTGCATTTCAACTTTGTAAAGACTTGGCTACACACACAGCTTAAATGTCGTACACTTTCATACCTATCTGGATGGTAGAGCAGCAATTCGAAAGAAGCATTTTGTGCATAATTAGATTGTTGGTTTCTGTTGACAGCAGCACCCTGGTTCTTGGGCATCGGGCTTACACTTAAGCATATCTAACTTGTATCAGATTACTAGGCGTGAAATTTATACCTGTCTTGAGATCTAATACAAGGCAACCCATGTTGAGATTCAAGATAAAAAATAGGGCAATCGTTGTGTTGTGAATCTAAGATGGCTAGTTCCATGAGGGTAATAAGCTGATCTAATACAAGGCAACCCATGTCGAGATTCATGATAAAAAATATGGCAATCGTTGTGTTGTGAATCTAAGATGGCTAGTTCCATGAGGGTAATAAGCTTGGTCTAGTTTGTCTTGCTGATAGGATTTTGCTTTTGCTAGGAGCTACGTCGATCACGACCGGTAATGTGCTGGCGGCCAATGCTGGTGGCCCGTCAATGGAAGACTGGAATGGAAGTAGCTGAATTAATGTTAGAGGGAGAAAGGAAGGTCAGTGAGACATTGGCCTGATTTAATTGCGGAAGGGAGAAAGAAACAAAGGTCGGAGTGAGCGATGGGGTGTTGTTTGAGGGAATATGCTCGAGCCAAAAACAAAAGTAGGTGCAGCCAGTGACGGGAGGAGTAAGAAAATGAAAGCAAGAGATTTAAGATTCTCTGAATTGTAGCATAGCAGCAGCAAAAACTGGGCAAGGGAAAGAAAAAACTTGTTTCAGTTCTCGAGTCGAATAGCTTTAGTCAATTCCCTGTATTGATATCTCACACTTTCTTTGCCCTTTCCGTTTTCTTGAATCACTCTAGAAACCTTTTAGTATGTGGATTAAGAGGTAAATGAAGTAACTACTGCTGATTAATCTAGAGGCAGGTGGTTGTTTCCTATTAGCAAAATTGACAAGGGAAAAAGGAGGTGAATGCAGTTCTATATTAGGCTTACCAAGGGTTCAGTACGGTACAATCCGAATCAAATATGAGGTCTAATGTACTTATGATGTTTCATCTTAGAGTCGGACAACGGGTAGGAGAAATGGAGGTTTGGGCTTTAGAAGGATTTGGTGTTGCTCATATTTTACAAGAGATGCTTACTTATAAATCGAATCATATTAAAGCTCGACAGGAAGTACTTGGTACTACGATCACTGGGGAACAATACCTAAACCTGAGGGGAGGCGGGTGCAGGGTGGACGATTTTAAAGCAGACTCCCTTCATTAGATAGAGAAGATCACCAAGATTTCGTGATCCGCTGTCGAACTTATTTCAATTCCAATATTATGCCTTGAAGAGGATTTGAACCTCCACGCTATCGAATCGATCAAAATCATTACCTACATTCCACAAAATTGTACATCGCAAATAGGAGCTAATAAAGAGGTCTGCGATCCCATAGAAAGGCATCACGATTCCTTGTGGAAAAGAGCGAGAGAATCGAATATGAGGTCTAATGTATTTACGACATTTCATTTTAGTGATATTTTTCAACACGAATTATTAAATCAAAGGTACAGGCATTTAGCTCTTTACTTTATTTTATGTTTGTTTGTTCTGGTCATTATCCTTGCATTTGTTATACTTTTGCAAGACACCCAAATGACATTGGCTATTGGTTTCAACTTGAAGGTGAGATTCACCTTGAATCGTCCCAATTGGGAAAAACTTTCTGCTTGCTTTGTTTCTTTTGGTGGGCTTCGCATATGCTGAAAATAACTTCCAAAATGTTGGCAAATGAAGGGGTTGAAGGAAAAGGGCAAAAAAAAAAAGAGGAAGAGATAAATTCGCTCAATTTAGTCAGATTAATCAACATAGATTAAGTTTTTGTGTTATGTAACATACGAGTTTAGTTTATTCAAATAAATTTCTTAAGCAATACAAACTAATTTATTGATTTTTAAAAAAAATTTATTTCTAAATCTTCGGTTGATATAGAATCATTTATGTGTAAAGGTAGAACTTAAACATAAATTATAAGATAGTTATGGGACTCTATATTTATATTACCATGTATATTAATTCTCTTTCATTAAATTAATAAAATCCTCGGATAAACCCTCCCAAAAAAATCACATGTCCTAAATCTAAAAAGTCGAGTTTATGATATAAATACTGGAAGATGAGATATTACTTCCACTTACCGCAGACAATGGAAAGACATCAATTGTAGCTTTTTTCTTTGGCTCATAATTTATTGAAAGTACTATGGCATGACTAGATTTCCAACAGCCAAATTAAAGAGCTTGTGATCTAGTCATGAAAACCCCATCAACTCGTACCTTGAAATTGTTATATTTCCATGCAAATCCCAGCAATCGGAGCTTCAAGATCATGCCAAATTTCCTCCACATGAGTTGAGTGTTAGTATTGGCAAGTGGGTTTAAAAATTAAAAAAATTAAAAAAACTAACCCATCTTCAATCTGACCTTGCAATGCTCAATCATCAAGTGCTTCTACACCAATCAAAAAGGGTTTTTGTTGAAATGCTCAAATAATCTCAATTACATGTCATGATTAGTGCCATTTACATGGAATAGATCTCAGTGCTTCAAAGCATGCCAACAATACTCGTTTCAAGGTGAGAAGAGGACCACTATGAATGGAAATAGAGGAAATCAATAGCATAACTTAGTCTATAAAAGGGGATTTCTCTCAATTATGAGTAGTCTTATCCATACAAATAAATTATAGAAGAGAAACTAGTTTTGTTCGACTACAATTATAAAAAAGTGTTGCATCTTTTTTTCATTATAAAAAAGGCACATAAATGAGGTATAATACGACTTTGAATGAAATTAACATACACCGACAAACCAAAGTCATGTAACCTAATTTCGAGAAGCTAGTCCTTACTTCACACCATGATGCTTGGCGCTAGTTGTTGGCTCTGTTTTTGTTTTTCTTAGTTCGTTAGTTTTCTATTTTATTCTGTAATAGAAAAGAACTAAAAGTCAAACAAAACAAAATAAAACCCAATATCAAGAAAGCTAATAAAGGAGGTCACCAGCCAAGTTTTAGAACAAAAGTTTTGATTTAGGGTTTCATGTAGTTACCAACTTCATTGGAATTTTGGGGATAATTCTAATCATCAATGCCTAACTACTGATCTCATCATTACATAGTCTAATATTCATCATTCACCTTTTTATGTAAATATTTTTGGGTTGAAGTGTAAATACCCTTACGTATTCCACATATTTTGATGTTAAAGGTATCGAGAATCAAATTTGACTTTTTTTCAAATACAAAAGTTCTAATATTATGTTAGAAAGAACAAATTTAATTAAAAGATTAATAAATTAAAATTAGAAGTCTCATAAATTAATTTTATTCTAATTTAACAATAACAAAACAAATCGAGATATATTGGTGAGAATGATGAGATATTTTACTTCATTATTGAATGGTCTTATTCAATTCTAATCGAAAGAAAAAGACCATGAAAAGGGAAAAGAAAAATATTGTTGCATATGTCAAAAGGAGAGGGAAAATGATTTGCAATTGAATGGCAAGCAAGAGTTTGAATCAAGATATGGCCAATGGCCATCCCTTTCCTACTTTTTTTTTCTTGAATATTTCCCTAAAGGCAAAGGCAAAGGAAAAAAGCTCCTTTTTAAGAATTAATTTAAATTTGTACTTGAAAAAGTTCAAAAAGAGAAAAAAAAATGGTGATCACTTTAATTTGGGGCAGTGAAGATGGGACTTAACGCAGCCCTCTCTCTATTGCTTGGTTGTGCTCCAGTAAATGGCTGCACAAAAGTTAGTTGCATAGAAGTTTGCTTCTTTTTTAAATTTTTGGTGATTTGATATGATGGGCAGTCAATTTTTATGATCATTGATGAAGACTTGCAAACCTTTTTTTTTTTTTTTTTTGGGGGGAGTAATTTTAAATCATATTAGTATAAATTAATGTGATATTTAGATTAGTTCTAAAACTTAATTTCGATAAATTAAATGCATCTATTGTTTATCTAATACAATAATAACAACTTTCATTATCGATCTCACTTTTACGAAATATGTGGAGTTTATTTATGTGCTTTTCAGCTAAGAATAATATCTTTATATTTTATGGCTTTATCATTTAATAGATGTGCTTTTATGTAATTTAGGGGTGTTGAGATGGAGATTTAACAACTAGAAATTATAGTTAAGATGTGGTACTCTAATACTTAATTATGCCAAATGGTTTTTATCTCATATTTAAGTCTCCCTCTAACCACAGAAGTGAAGAACAAAATATCATTGTAGTTTAAGTAGATTCGTTATGAGAATGACTGTCTATTAATTATAATACTTATTTTTGGTAAAAATAAAAATAAATATTAATAAAAAATCTTGAGGTCAATATTCTCTCTATATTTTCAAGCAAATATGTATTTTTTTATAATAAGTTGATTAAATATGTCAATAATAAGATTAAAAATAAATTATAACGAATCGGAACGAATATTAAAAGGCTAATCTTATAACTCTAGCTATGGATACAAAATGAGGTGGCTGGACAATTGAAAAAACTAACTGGATATAAATTATAAGAAAAATTATCAAAAAATTATTAAAAAAATAGCCAGAATTTGAAATGGAACAACTCAAAAGCAAAAGTAGGGAATTGGAATTTGGAAGCATAATTACCCAGAAAACCTAGTTCATATCATATCATATGCATCATAGCTGCTGGACCCAGGAGGTGCCTCTGCCCAGAAATTCTTTACTTCACTTCACCTAGGAATAATTATTACGACAAAAGATTAGGGTATGTTTGAAGTTATATAAAAATCATCATATATTTGTATTTTCTATTTATTTTTATTCTTTTTATTCGTTTCTTCTCTTTCTCGTTACTTGGTTTTGTTCATAATTTATTTCTTTTCGTTTCTATTTCTGTTTTTGTGTGTTTTTTATGTAACTTCAAACAAACCTAATTGCATCTCTGTTTGAGATTGTAAAAGCTTTAGCTTATACTTGCATAATTGTAAAGCACACCCGAAAGTGTGGGTGTCAACTAATACAGGTAGTAAAATTTCAATTGGCTACCTCTCTTCCCCCAAAAACTAGGTACAATTGAAGACGGGTTAATTCATTTCAACTCATTTGATAATCAAGTAAATTTCATGTCGATTTTGAAAATAACTTAGATTTATTTCAATTAAATATAATATGTTTTCACACTAAATAATCAATTCATGTTGAATTTGAGTTAATATTGATTTAGTTCGAGTTGTATTTGTATTGCTCTTAATAACTACAGGAGGTTAGGCTTATATCGTATTATCATATCAGGTCATACTATTACACGGTCCTGCTCATAATGGCAACACTGGGTTGTATTTAGGAGCAGCTAGTAGTTAAATATTGCATTTGAAAGTAATGATAATTTTCCTTAATTTAAAAGTGAAATCAACATCATAAGAGGTCCCTTGTCTCTTTAGCCCTTCTCTTTGAGGATAAGAGGTGATTAATTGAGCTGAAAAGGGTTTTTCCTATGATATGATCCAATCCAAGCCATGTTTCTTCTATCTTATATGTAAGCATTTATTATGGTTTGGTGTATGATGAGGATAGGGGGATGTGACATTTTCAAAGTGTTCTCCATCTTATTCATAAGTTCAATTTTATTGTTTTTAGTAAATCCAGTAAATCAGAAGTCAGAGCGGCACATCTATTAGTCAAGAAGAATAGCAGAAAAACGTTTTTTAATCTGTTTTCCCAATTCCTTTTTCCAAAAGAAAAAGACATATTGAAAGTGTGCAAGAAAAAATATGTAAAGAATTATTGTATTAGAAAGCAACTCTAAGTTATTCTACTTCTTTGTATATTCTTATTCGTTGTAATAAAAAATTCTCTCTTTCTTGTGAGAGTTCGAGTTTTTTCCTTTTTTGAAAGTTATGATTTCTCTCCTCCTTGTCAAAGTTTTGTTTCTCGCTTTTGTATGAGTTATTTTTATTGCCTATATATGCAAGTTTTGTTAGTGTTTTTTGTTTTCGATTGAAGGGTATATTTTTTATATTTTTTCAGTTGTTTCATTGATTTTAATTGAGTATGATCAAAACTAAAATTTCATATGAATTAATCAAGGTGATGTTACCTTCAAGTTGGATCTATTCTATGAAGTTATAATATAACTCATCGACATTTCACAAATACATATTGAAGTTTAATATGATTTATGGTTAAATTGATACTTGTAAATATAGAGACGAATGGAAGTATATTTGTCATTAATTTTTTCAAAATACATATTTGTTTTGATCTTTTAAATTTTTTCATGTCAAAAATTGCATATGTGTATGACTTTTCATTAATAATATTTCTGTTTTTATCAACAAAAAAAAGTCCCTCATCTCATTCAACTTTAAACCACCCAGACCAAAAATTACAAAAACTAAAATATAAAAATTTGCACTCATACTCTAATTGATTTTTGTTGATTAGCTCCCAAAAAAACCTTAGTAAAAGCTAAAGGCAATGACATATCATTCTTATACCGTATTATAGAAGTATATATTTGTAAAAGTCACATATATACATGTAAATGGAAAATTTTACGTGAATACAATTTACACATGTTAGTAAAGAAATACTACGAGTCAAGACCGGAGGTCTAGTACCCTAAACAGCATAAGCAATTCTATCTAACACAAAGTTGAAAAGTTACTTCCTCTCAGGTTTAAACCTGCGAGGAAAGCGTGGAATTAGCCAACATCACTTCGGTTTTTTTATTTTTTTTTTATTGTAAGAAAGGGCATATGGTAAAATCTAACAATATTTTCTTTAACTATTCCAAATTGAAGGATTAAAAAGTTGAGAGTAAAGTAGGGACACAATGTGAGAAGATCTCTGATTTTCTTAATTAGTGCATTGTACTCTTAATGACAAATTTCCAAACAAATCAATACAAATTATTCCTCCTTTTTAATTACCCCCTCCCAAATAATGCATATTTGGTTGTTTAAATTTCTCTTCAATCATCTCTATATATCTCTCATCTAAGGGGTTCACATGCAGCATTTATAACTATGTTTTTCTTTTTGGCCAATCTTACATACTTTGTTATTAATAGTTAATGGCGAAGCCAGAATTTTAAATTAAAGGTGCCCATCTATTAATACTCATTATTATATATATATTTGATTTTTTATAAAAATAATACTGACTAATATCGTGAATTTTATATTTTTAAGATCGGAGTTATAATTGTTAATTATAGAATCTACTCTACTAATATACGCATTATTTTTTCGTGACCATGAAAATGTGGTGTGAGTTTTAAAAACTTAAACTAAAATATCATATTAATGATAACTTTGATCCGAGTCAATAAAATAATTTGTAATTCAAATATTGTAAGATTAAATTGGATCTATGCACATCGAACTAGATAAGAAAAGCATATGGATCTTTGAGGGAAGAGACATAATAAAGTTGGTTTACATGTAATCAATGGTAGAGAGACGAATAATATAATCTGAACTATAAAGTGATAAATTGAAAATTAAGAAAGTTAATGAAAAATACAGATAAAAAAATAACTAAGAAGGATAAAATTAGTAAACTAGTTATTAATATATCATTAGAATTATAAAGTGATAAATATTTTTTCGATAAATAATGGCAAAAGCCAAGAATAATACCAAACAACTACAATAATAATTATATAATATAAAAATTAGTTAAAGTGACATATATTATAAAACAACTAAAATAATAAGTGACATATATTATAAAACAGAAGGAATAAAAAAATTATTGTATAATGTAAATGCGTGCTATTGAATTATCGTAACCCAACTCTCCTCCCTTTTTATAATCAATTCATTTATTTTTCTATTAATTTTCTAAGCTCAACTGTTGGAATGCTGAAGAGTCTGATAGTATGGGAAGACTAAGGTGCAAATTTTTTTATTCGTATAAGAGCATATACTTTTAGGTGACATGTCCTTATGTTTGGTCCATAAAACTCCTTTATTTTTCCTTTCGTCCAACCATTTATTGACACATGTCCTACAAGCGTATACTCCCACACATATAATGGATGCTCTGCCAAACGGCCGTAGAGTTTTAACTTGTTTACCTTATCGAGAGTGTTTAGTTGACACTTATTTTGGGAAAAAGAACTATTAGGAGGGGTTTAACTGTTTTTATTAAATAGGTGTTTGGTACACTACTTGTTTGGAACAATTATTTGGTTACAAACAACTCTTTCTATTAGCCTTTTTATACTTGATATTATTTTTTATTTAAATTGAATACAATAAAGATTATATTAGATAGACAATGAACATAAATTTTTTAAAAATAGTAAAAAACAAATTTTTATAAATGAAGTTAATTTGTATACATAATAAATAATAATTATTTTTTAAAATAAAATAAAATAATCAATAAAAATGTATTCAATTAAAGACAACTAAGTGATAAGCTCATAAATGAAATTTCACCGAACATATTTTTCTAAAACAACTAATTTTACCGAACTCCTTTTTCAAAAAATAACTTATCCAAATAGCTAATTGAAACTCGCTCATAGCCAATAGTTAATATAAACATCTAACATCTAACAACTAACGAGTTGTTTACTAAATAGGGTTATTATGCACGTTACTTACAATTTGATCACAATTTATGACCGCATAAGTTTAGGTTAAAAAAATTAAGTTAATAATGCAAAAAGAACTTTAATTAATAACCTTAATGCACATTAACATATCTAAATCATTAATTTACAACCGCATAAACCAATCATCATCTCGTCAACTCATCATCATTGCAAATTCTTATATACACTTAGGAGCTTATATTCCTAAATGTCACATCATTATTTTAGGCTTACAAAACCTCCTATATTTTCGTTCATGTAACCATCTCTTGACATTTGTACAAAGAGTAAGTACTCCCATATGTATTATTGGCGTTCTACATCATCATAGTACACCTAAGACTCCTCATGTCAATACATCAGTTATAAATTCTTATATCTATCTAGCACATACTTACAGGTGACACGTCATTATTTTACACGTACAAAATCTCTTATTTTTCAATTCGTCCAACCATCTCTTGACATATGTGAAGAGTAGGTACTCCTAGGTGTATGATTAATATTCGGATGTTAGTGCCTACACTCAATTATATATATATATATGCATTAAATAAGGTGAGAGTTTAAATTAAAGGTTAAATTTTTTTCTCTACATAAGCACGCATCAAATAAGATGAGATTTTAAATTGAAGTATTAAGTTCTTTTTTTCCTAAAATTTTTTAAAAACTTTTATTTGAATAATAGTTTACAAGATTTTTTTTTATCCAAGATAATAGTTTTTGTTCTTATTAGTTAAAAAAATAACTAAATAAGATAAAAATTTAAATTCCCCTAGCATGCATTAAATAAGGTGAAATTTTAAATTAAAATATTAAGTTATTTTTTCCATAAAAATTTTTAAAAAACTTTCATTCGAATAATAGTTTACAACATTATTTTTTGATCCAAGATATTAGTTTTTGTTTATATTAGTTTACAAGATAATAGTTTACAAGACATTCATTTAAAAAATATTTTAAAATAAAAATTATTAAATTATTTTAGGGATAAATCCATTTAAGTGCCTTCAATCAATTAAATAATATGAACAGAAACATACACCTAACAATAAACAAAAATTTAAAAAATTCAAAGTAACAATTCAATTGTACATCTCTTTCATACACTTCTTTAATAGTTAACAACATACATGAATAAATTATGAACTCTATATACGTCCATAAAATTCATAGTTAAACAAAAAAAAATCATACACCTCTTTTATAGTTAGCCCTTAATATATTGTCGTGCTTTCAACTGTACATGAAATCCTCTACCTAACAATTCATACGTCAACAAGTTAAACAAAAACATGAGACAAATCGAATTGGTGATTAAAAAAAAAAAGCAATTTGATTCAAATGATTGGGAACAAAATGTAATCTTATTTAAAATCGATCCGACTCGACCTGAATTGAAACATCTCATGCATATTTTACAAAAAGTAAAAAAATTCAGGAAAACAAAAACTAATTTAAAAAATTATAAATTATTTTCATTTTATACTTTTTTCCTCCCACTTCGTTGAATAAATAGAGTATATTCCTTAAAAAAACTGTTTTAAAATGACTAATTTATAGAAACAAATTTCCTTTAATAATTAGGTTATACAAATAAATTTTATAATTAGATTATAATTAGTTTATTTGTATTTATAATAGCTTCCATTAAAGAATTTTCTCTGCTTAATTAAATTTTCATTTTAAAATTTATTTCATCCGATTCCCTTGAATAAATAATTTGTACAAGTAGCCGTTGTTTAGGTTCAACAGATTGATTTTAAATTTCATCTATATCTATATAATAGTCATTGTTATTCATTTTATTTAAGATACGAGTATCAATTTTTTCTCTAACCAAATATTATAAAATGTATATAAATAAATAACAATTCGCGTAACACACGGGTTAGAATATATATATATATATATATATATATATATATATATATATATATATATATATATATATATATTGTATCAAATAAGATGAGGGGATACGAGTGAGAGTGAGAGAATTAAATCTCAACCATTAATTTCAAATATAAGGATTAAGATTAAAACAAAGTTATTTTCTATCACTCGTGGGTGTAAGATATGAATTTTCGATTTAGGGTTCAATATTTCCTAAATTAGATGCATTTGAGGTAGAGGACTCGACTTGGACAATAGTGAACTCGACGGAATCTTCACTAGTGGGTTCGCCAACGCCTAGGATGACGTTCGATGAGGCTGCTAGTGGGCGTGGAGGTTTTAGGGTGGCATAGTGGAGGAGGAAGTATTTAGGTTTTTTCATTAGGTAGATTAATCTCACTAGTCACTTATTTTAATCCAATGACCCATATTTAATCCTCTCACTCTCACCCTATCCCTCTTTTCTCATTAGATATATCCCCATATATACACACAGACACATACACATAGATACATACGCTAGTTTCAGATCTGTATGTAGCATGGTTTCGTTATAAATTTCAATTTTTTGACACATTTTTCTACATATTTCATATAAGTGTTTGTATAAATTAATTTTTTACAAGATATTGCATATTTTAATTTGTTTCTTTAAAATAATAATAAAAAATTAATTCTAGAAATATGGGACAAAATAAACCTTTAAACTGAACGTCAAAACCCACCCTATCTCAGCTTTAAAACTATTATGATTTAACTCAAATTTCAAACTCTAGTTGAAAGCTGATGTTCAAAACCATTAATATAATTTAGCATGTTTATTCTCAATTTTATTTTTTACTATTATATTTTGAATTTTCTGCCCAAAATGCAGTGTCAAAATTATAATTTCATAATTTATTGTCAAAAAATGTGATCAGTATTTACTAACTCTTATTTATGAATTTACACCTATATATATATATTATTGTTATGGCCACCCTCAACCATTTTACATGATTCTTAGACCTAATAGGGAGTGATGTAGATGGTGGTGGGAGACATTATTTTAATGTCATTTTGTCCCATAATAATAGTATAATAAATAAAGGTTGGCCAAAAAAAAATATAAATGCCACCATTATTGTTAACTTTTGGATTCACTCTTTCCGTATTTATAGGTCCTGTAACGGCTACAATGAAATTTATAGCTGTTAATGCGTCCTACTCAAATTAACCTATTTAATAATTAGGTTAATTTCGTATCAATTTTACACATAATTTGCATCTACTAAAAATACTCCTTTCATTCCAATTTCTTACGTAGTTTGACAAAATATGAATTTTTAAAAAGTCAGTACATAAGATATGAATTACTTATTGTATCCCAATTATTTCATATCATTAATTATTATATTTTTATTATAATAAGGGTATTTAAAGAAAGAAGCTTTAATTTTATGTATATAAATAAAAATTAAATAAAAAATTTAGAATATTAAAAATAAATAAATAAATAAATAATATGAGACGAATTGAGTAGAACTACGTTGAACTCGAATTAATTTAATTTAATTTATTAATAATTTACATAAAACTTGGACCGTATTATTATGTTGTGTGAAGCATTTGAATTCTTAAACGAGGAAGAGGAGGGTGAGAATGTGTGATTCACGAGTACATGTGTAAATATTTGTCTCAGGATGAGTGTGACTTGGTAAAAAAATAATAAATTTAGAGGTCAATTCAACTAAATAAAGTCAAAATCATGTCAACGGCGTCGTTTTATGCCACCATCCAAACCCATCACGAGACGTACATGAAGAAGGAAGGGTTAAAAATTTTCAGAAATTAATAGATTCCAAATTAGGAGGCAAAAAGTAAGAATAATATTCTGTCTTTAATCTCTCGTGAGTCGTGGTTATTAAATTAAAAATACTCAAAAATTTTGCTTTTTTTTTGTTGGGTCAGAAATTTGTAGAGACAAATAGGGTCGGTGGGTGGGGGCGGCCCATAAAGCGGCGCCAGGGCCACCCCACGCCTCACTCTCCAGTTGTCCAAAATTGCCCGGTTCGACCTATTTTTTAGGCCGAATCTTGAGTAAGAACGTTACGTGGGTTTATTTATGGTGAAAGTTCTTCAAATAACTATATTTTTAGATATTTAAATTTATATTTTTTATCAGAATGCTATTTCAATTAAAAAGTTGCTGATATATGACGCATTTTTTAGATACTAGTTTTAGAAGTTTTAAGGTTATTAAACTCTTATAGTATACTCCATTCATTTCACGATACTTATTATTTTTTTGTTGTGAGGGAATATCAAGAAAATATAAAAGTTATGATAAAAAAATTGTAAAAAATTACACAAAGGTACTTTAAGGTATGGTGTAATTATTTATAGGCCCTTCAGGTATAAAAAATTACTCATAGGCACCCTAAGGTATGGTGTAACTATTTACGAGTCCCTCAAGTATAAAACATTACTCATAGGCACCCTAAGTTATAATGTAACTATTTACGAGGCCCCTCGGGTATGAAAAACTATTCTTAAGGCCTCGTTTGGTATGCAAAGCTGGAATGAAATGAAATCAAGGAATGATACCGAGGGGTTAGGTATAGAACTTGAATATTCTCTTCAAGTGTTTGGTAAAGAACAAGAATGGAATCAAATTCCGGTTCTTATTGTTTGGTTGTTAATCATGGGATAAAATTAAAATTGTTTTATTTTTTAAATTATTTTATATCATTGTAAATTATTATTATTATTAAATATTATTATTATTTAAATATTATTATTATTATTATTTAAATATTATTATTATTATTATTATTATTATTATTATTATTATTATTATTATTATCATTTGATTCAATAAAAGTTGAAGCTCGTTAGCATATTTGCTGATATTGAGTCTTATATTTATGTAATTTTTTAATTAACTATCTTGTAATTTTTTTAATAATTAACAAATTTTATTTATAATTTTTAGTAAACCTATTTTCAAATTGTAATGTTCTATCAAACAATATGAAAAAAATTATATATAATAAATAAATAAATAAATAATAAAAAAACAATAACAAAAAAATACCCCAACCTAATAACAAAAATAATAACAATAACCAAAATAATAACAACAACAACAACAACAACAACAACAACAACAACAACAACAACAATAATAATAATAATAATAATAATAATAATAATAATAATAATAATAATAATAATAATAATAATAATAATAATATAGCAAATAGGCTAATTTTTCTTTTTTAATAATTATAAAGCTGATCCTCGAGGGATTGAGAATTGATTCCCCTTGTATTTGGGGGATTCAAATTCCCTTGTTTTGAGGGGAACTTGAAACCTGTAAATTTTAAGTTCCACCTTCTAAATAACCAACCAAACAATCGAAAAAGGAACTTGAAACCGGAGGAATCAAGTTCCATTCCAATTTGCCAAACCAAACGGGGCCTAAATACCCTAAGGTATGATGTAACTATTTACATACCCCGAGTTATGAAAAACTACTCCAAGGTACCTTCTTTTGGCGTAATATTGTTGAATTAAATTGTTGTTGAACGAGAGAGAAAGAGAGGACAAACAAAGAGAGAGGAGGGAGAGGACGAACAAACGAAGAGAGATGTGAGAGAGGGCGATGGACGGAGAGGGCGAATAGACGGGAGAGGAAAGAGAAAAATGAACGAACTTAGAGATTGGGGGAGAGGAGAACGAACACAAAAGAGAAGGGAACAAAACGAATAAAGAAGAAAGGCAAAACGAATACGAGAAAATAGAAGAGCATAATTAATGAACGAACAAATAAACAAAGACTAGGAGGTTTTTGACATGATAAAATATTTTAAGACTCTTTGGTTTAATTTTTCGAGTGATTCATTAAGGGAAAAATAGATTTTTCATATATCGGGTAGGTTGCGGGAAACATTACATTAAAAGGAATGGTACCTAGAACTAGTTTTTCATACACGAGGGCATATAAATAGTTATACCATACCTTAGAGTATTTAGGACTAGTTTTTCATACCCGAAGGGGATTGAAAATAGTTACATTACACCTTAAGGTACCTATGAATAATTTTTCATACCCGAGGGACCTGTAAATATTATACCTTAAGGTGCCTTTGTGTATTTTTTGAAAACAATTGTGTTAAAAGATCAAATTGTTTCAATATTTTATTAAAAATAAACATGTACTGAAAAAAGGAGAGAGAAAAATATTTCATAAAGACAAAATTAGTAAAAAATAATACATTAATATTTCATTGGAATTGTAAAGCGATAGATATTAGCCCTGTTTGGCAATCACTTGTTAACTATTAGTCTGTTTGTATCGGTTGTTTGACTTAATTGTTTGCAATAACTATTTAAGGAAAATGTGTTTGGTAAAATTAGATGTTTTTAACAAAGTTGCTTAATAAAATTTCATTTATGCCCATAACTCAATTTCATTAACTTTTATACATTATAAATATTTTTATTCCATATTCATATTTCTTCTCAATATTAATTAAGAATTATGTGATATATAAAATAACATTTTACCTTCTACACAATTTTAGTTATATATATTTTTTGAAGTTCATTTTTAATAATATATTTGACATTTATGTGACAAAACTATTTATTTACTATGATAGACTAAATTATTTTTTAACTTAAATATTCATATTCATCCTCAACTATTGTTCCAAATGTGAAAAAATATGAATTAAATTTTTTTTTACACATAAGCGGAATTTCAATGGCAATTAACATAATTTCACCAAAATGTGAAAGGTAATATGGTAAGTTCAAGTATTAATTGTAATAAACTCTTCCGAAGAGCTTTTTATAAGAGAGTTTTTGAGTCAAAAAGTTATTTCAAAAGTTGTTTACCAAACAATCCAATTAACTTTTTAACTCGGTTAAACGGTTAAAAAGAACTTTTGGGGGCAAAAAGCTCTTTGCCAAACACCCCATTATAAAACAAAAAAAATTAATTAAAGTAATAAGTATTGTGAAATGAATGGAGTAGTAATTTTTAATTTGTGAGTAACAAATTAAAGTAATATACTACTACAATAAAAAAAATTCAGAATAAATAAATAATTAATTACTTTTATAATTACTAAAAGTCATCCTTGGAAAGGCCATCTCATAAAACGCCCTCTTTTCCATTTTATTTGCATAAGTTGCCAAAATATGCATGCGAAAAGATTGTCATTACCAACAATGCTTTTAGCTTTCGAGGAGTATTTCTTAGTTTCCTACAAGAAAAAAGCCCTTACAATAAATGGATGTTCTTTTCATCGGTTTATTAGCATTGAAAAGTGCATAACTTTATTTTACAAAACATTAATTATTATTCACTTTTTCTTTGAAAAATCAATGTTCATTATTTTAAAGGGTACAAAAGGTATCTATATACAAAAACCAAGCAAATAAAAGGAAAAACAAAGAGTATTTATCAAGTAAAACAATTTTATACGAGACTTAGGTTCTGTTTTATTTAACTATAATTTATAACTATTTTACAGTCTCTTTACACCTGTTTACAACTCCTTACAATTAAATAAAATAAGACATTTTTTTCTTTCCATTTTCTTCCTTTTTCCCATTTTTATAACATGTTTAACAAAATAATCAAAATAAAAAAAAACTTTGAATGAGGAAGCAAAAGAACCATAAAAGAGACCTCACATGGGACCAAACTTCCATACTACATCCAAAAATGTGTATAGTATAAGTTATGAATCGACACCTTTTAATTAAAAGGTTATCCATAGGTTTTCTTTTTTACTTCTCATAAGTACGTATATAGACATTAAGACTCATCGCTATTGATAAGTATTTAATGATATTTTTAGTTATAATTTTCGACATATTCAACAACAATTAGCATCAATTGGCGCTTATCAAAGTTTATCAGCTCTAGTAATCGTTCGTTGCTAATAATTAACAATCAATTATTTATGATAAGTTAAAAAGAATATATGTGTTAGTTTGTAAATTAGTAATTAGTGTGCTTACTATTATATATGATAAATTTTGTAAATGGAACCTATATAAAAGGACCAACTAATTTGTCTCACTTGCCTTGCTAAAGGTACAAAAACATGTTCATGTCAACATTGAATTTTAGCTTTCAAGGGATGATTATGAACCGTAAAAAATGGTACGGAGCTATGAAAAAGAGATTATTTATGAAATGGTAATATTAGTTATTAAGTCATAAGAAGTGGTTAGCGATAAGAAATAATTGGTGAATTAATGCTATTAATTGCTAAAAATTGATTATAAACTAGGATTGTACCCCTTGCTATGTAAGAATTTAAATAATTTTAATTTTTTTAAATTTTATTATCTATACACTATATAATGCCAATCTTTTCAAATTTTGAAATGCTGCAACCGGAGTGAATTAAGGAGTTTCGTCCAATAAAAAATAAATAATTTATCATTTTAAAAAATAAATTTCCACTCATCTAATAATAATAATAATAATAATAATAATAATAATAATAATAATAATAATAATAACAACAACAATAATAACAATAACAGTAATAATAACTATAATAGTAATAATAATAATAATAATAATAATAATAACAACAATAATAACAATAATAATAATGATAATAATAATAATAATAATAATAATAATGATAATGATAATAATAATGATAATGATAATACTACTAATAATAATAATAATAATCATAATGATAATAATAATAATAATAATAATAATAATAATAATAATAATAATAATAACAACAACAACAAGTAATAATAACTATAATAGTAATAATAATAATAATCTATACACTATATAATGTCAATCTTTTCAAATTTTAAAATGTTGCAACCAGAGTGAATTAAGGAGTTTCATCCAATAAAAAATAAATAAATTATCATTTAAAAAATAAGTTTCCACTCATCTATGGACTCTAATAATAATAATAATAATAATAATAATAATAATAATAATAATAATAATCTATGCACTATATAATGTCAATCTTTTCAAAAAGATGACATGGCGGTCTGAGAGTGAATTTAGGAGTTTTGTCCAATAAAAAAAATAATTTATCATTGAAAAAAATAGGTTTCCACTCATATATGGACTCTTTTTTACTCCATGCCAAAATAAATATAATAATAATAATAATAATAATAATAATAATAATAATAATAATTTTTCAGAAAAATTAAACAAAATTGAAAATCAAAACATAAAAACATAATCTTAAACAAAAAGTTAAACAAATAATAAAATGCACTAAATAAATACGAAAATAAATAATTAAATTACCAAAATATTAAACCTATTTTATACACTTAATAGCGTAAAAACCTAAAATAAAAATAAAAAATTAAATTTATAAATTTATTAAATTAAAAACATGCTTTAACCTAAATTAGTAAATAAGTCTGAAAAATTATCAAATCAGTTATATATTATAAAATTATCTAATCTTAATATGAAAATTAAATAATAATTAATCATCATAATTAATTCATAAAAATATAAAATAGAAAAACAAAACTAAGTAAAAAAGTTAATAAATATAAGTATACGAAATTATTTAATAAATTAAATCAAAAATATGAAAAAACAAAACCGTAACCTAAAACCCCCAAAAAAATTTATAATTTTCCAGAAAAATTAAACAGAATTAAAAATAATAAAATAAAAATATAATCTTAAACAGAAAGTAAAACAAATAGTAAACTGCACTAAATAAATGAGAAAATAAATAATTAAATTATCAGAATATTAAAATTAGTTTTTGGACCTGAATATATCCTAAACACCTAAAATCAAAATGAAAAAACTAAATTTATAAATTTATTAAATTAAAGACCTACTTTAACCTAAATTAGAAAAAAATCTAAAAAATTATCAATTTAGTTATAAAAACTAAGAAAATTAATACTAACAGATTAAAAGATTCTAACTAAACCCTATAATAATATAAAAATAAAATTAACCGAAGAAGACTAATTTTATTCTAACTTTTAACAAACTGATAAAAAAAAAGAAAAAAAGTAATCTGAAAATTAAAATATATTAAGACATAAAATAAAATTAATATATATAGTTATGTATTTATTTATTTAGGGTTTGAATTGTATATTAGCTCTCATTTATTTTTATGTATATTGATATGCAATATTATTTTAGGCCTGAAATATAATAATTTTGTCTAACATTATTAATTTTTGATTGTTGATGGTGTTTTTTGACTTGGTGTCATAAAATTGTATTAGTTCAAAATATATTTATTATAAGAATTTTTAAAATTAAAATCAACAGGAACATGTTATGAAAATAATATTTAAATACTTAACTATCCGAGGAAGCAATTTGGTTATTACTTTCATCCTTGATAAATCATAAATTAATATAATAAAAATATAACAAATACATATATACTTGATATTAATAATTAAAAATGCCTACAAGATAGAAAATTATTATTCAAATATGTTGTGGAATAAAATGTAATGAATAAAAAGTTATGAATTATATTGCTTCAGTTCAGTAATTTGTGTACTTTAAGTTCGTAATTTGTGTTATGTTTAAAGGATTACAAACTTAATATGTCAACTTCTATTAAACCCATAGGATTTTGAATAAATTCATTTGTCTCAAAATTTTTGCACAACATACAGATCATTTTTTTTTGTTACAAATACAGTTTATTTTAGTTTCTTCCTAACATGTCTATTTGTGACTTATTATTGACAAACATATTTAAATCATATCTTTTACTACTGTAAGTTTTCTAAATTATTAAAAGATGAGTATTTATCGTCAAACCTCCCCGTCATCTTGAAATAGAAATTCATGTTACTATTATTATATTAATTAATTGAGAGGAAGAGTTGTGTCTCAAGGAAAGCAATTGATTGTTAATCGAGTAAAACATGTATTTATAAAATCTCAATTGTATTAATATTTTTGCCCCATTGATTCATACTAAAATCTCAATCAATTTTCATTATAAGTACAAAACACAGATGATTTTATTACCCTAAGCCTACGCCGCAAATTGACTTATCATGATGTTTAAAGGCTTACAAACTTAATATGTCAACTTCTATTAAACCCATAGAATTTTGAATAAATTCATTTGCCTCAAAATTTTTGCACAACATACGAGATCATTTTTTTTTGTTACAAATACAGTTTATTTTAGTTTCTTCTTAACATGTCTATCTGTGACTTATTATTGACAAACATATTTAAATCATATTTTTTACTATTGTAAGTTTTCTAAATTATTAAAAGATGAGTATTTGCCATCAAACCTCCCCGCCATCTTGAAATAGAATTCCGTGTTACTCTTATTATGTTAATTAATTGAGAGGAATAGTTGTGTCTCGAGGGAAGCAATTGGTTGTTAATCGAGTAAAACATGTATTTATAAAATCTCAATTGTATCAATATTTTTGCCCCATTGATTCACTACTAAAATCGCGATCAATTTTCAATATAAGTATAAAACACATATGATTTTATTAATCTACGTCGCGAATTGACCTATCATGCCCTTTACTATGATACAAATTACCTATTATTGTTAAATATATTTGGATCATTTCTATCATTATAATATTTTTCACTATTAATCTCAACATAAGTAGTTATCATATGTTTAATTATCTTTGTGTGCAATCGTTGTATTCACCTTATAATTTTTAAAAAATGAGATCCTATTATGGGTATATGTATACTTTTTAAGAGTTCGTGTAATATTTAAGTCAATAATGTTTTAGTAGGTTGGTTGCATATAAATATTTATCTAGGCGTCTATTAAATTAAATTAGTATTGACTTTGCAAAGAGTTATGAGTTATAAGTTTGATATTCTTTTATTGATTTGATATACTTTATATTGTAATATTAATTTGTGACATAATGATATTTATTGTCATCTATAGGTCATCTAGCTCAATATCTACTAATCATATATTATTCCTTTTCCTACTAATATTTACCTTTTGATACCCAAACATATTGTCACACTATTTCTATAACTATATGAGTTAGGATTATTTAAATTGTTTGATTCTTAGAGGGGCTCGACTTATTAATATTTCAAATCACGTGTGTAATCTTAAAACCTTGATGATATTTTTTAACATTCTTTTTTATTTATTATTTTAGATTATTTATTTATTCTTTTGAAATTTAGAATGATTGGAATATGAATATGTGCTTGGACTCTAATGATTTTTATGTGTTGGGTTACGATAACTTTGATGAGTCATGAAAGCATTTTCATTATGAGGGGATAGCATGTATAAGAATGTTGTTGAAAGTGAAATCATTCAATAAAATCAAATGATCAAGAAAAAGAAACTCACGAGTACAACATCGCTACATAATTCAATAATTTCTTAAGTTATGCATTGTACAACATTACTCACGTGCATAGCACGAGTCCAGTACTAGTTTTTAATTAATTCCTAACAATAAAATTTAATTATAAATTTAAAAAATAGTTATTTTTTCGAATAATAATAATAAATTAATATATTAGATTATATAATTTATTATAAATAGTAAATAAATATGTCTCTTTATTTTTTTCTATTTTAATTAATATACTTTTTATTTTTAATGTCACATTATATTTAATGTTAATGTGAATAATCCCAACATTAAATTGAATTAAAATTGCATTGAATCTACCTATTTGACATCCTATATGATATTATACATGTCGCTCATACATTAATTCAACTCAACTTTTAATACATATATATATGATAAGTCCTAAATCGATTTAGACTTTTTTTCATTTTCATGTGAACCTAAACTAAACTACGACAGTGTTTATTACCTCATCATTTTAACATCGCTTACCAAGATTAATTTGGTGCAAATAAATCACATTTAACAAAGGATTAATCATCCACCAAAAACATTACATATCCAAATTTTAATGAACATATGTACAAATAAATCACATTTAACAAAGGATTAATCATCCACCACAAACATAAGTTGCATATCCAAATTTTAATGAACATACTTCCTCACATCAAAGAGGCAATGCAATATCATTAATTAGGATGTCCTTGCATAAAACCAGAGTTAGCTAGCCTACCTACATCTATCTCTTTACTTATTAGGTTTTACATTTTTTTTTCAAAGGTTAAGTGAATCAACTATTCGATAGCCCTTTTCATAAGGATTTTATCTAAACTATTCTCAATGAGGATAGAAAGAAAGACGGTATAACGAATAAAAAACCACAATATAGTAGAGGAGATTGAAAGTTTAAACTTATCTGTATACGTAATTCACATGATGATTGCCTTTTTGTAATGTACGTTGAATTATAACTTGACACGAGTATTTGAGGTTACATATTGTCTCATTAATAATAGTACTTTAATTATTAGAAATGAATAAATATCATATCTATTATTTAACTTGGACAACAATTGTAAGATAAAGTAGATAATCATCCTAAAAATGGGCAAAATATATAGTACAAAATTAAAAATTGAACTTAATGCAAATATTTGATAAACAAGTAGATGACTAGGCCTTGTTCGATAAAATGAGTTGTTTGAGTAGCGGATAACTATTTAGGTAGATGATAAGCTGTTTGAGTAACGGATAACTATTATATTTTAGTCTGTTAGGCTGATAGTTGTTTATAAATATGTGTTCGGTTAAATTAGTCTGTTGAAATTAGCTGATGAACACAAAATGACGTAAAGGACACAACTATAATAATAATAATAATAATAATAATAATAATAATAATAATATATTATTATTATTATTATTATTATTATTATTATTATTATTATTATTATTATTATTATTATTATTATTATTATTATGCATCGGATAAATGGTATGGTATTATAGTAAATTTATTATCTCTACCATATGGAAAAATAATAAACACGGCTAAATAACAATATTAAACTTGGGAAAATTAATTGAAAAAATCATGTCAAATTTGTAAGTAAAATTATGATAACGCTACTTAAAACACTACTACCGAACAACCTAAAAGCGGATGATGGATTAGATGACGAATTGTAAAGGGCACTGAACCTAACTTAATCCGTTAAAGTCTTAAACCATTCATCCATTATCTATATTTATCGTCATTTATATATATATTTTATATTTCCGCTTTTTTAAAAATCGGATAAAATGAATATTTGTAAGATACTCGGATCAATTTACTCATTAAGTATATGATACTAATTAAAGCACCTAGCAAGATGCTTTAAAAAATAATAAATAAAATCTTTTTAAATACAAATATCACACGTTTTTAGATCAATTTTTTTCTCTCCTCATTCAACTGCATGCTCGCTCTCTCTCACTGCCTCTCTCTCTTGTTGGAGCAATCGACAATGGCGGTGAAGGTTGGGACGTCCCTTGAGCTCCGGTGAAACCACCGTCCTCTTGGCGTCGATCTACAAGTCCTTCAAGGGTCCGGATCTCTTGGCTGGTAATTTGACCTCCGCTGCGCGGTTAGAGCTTCAATTCCGCCCTCGCCGGAGAAGAATCCGCCTTCGATCTTCGCTATTTCGTCTCCTATTTACGATCACGGTGAGCGGATGGAGTTTGGCACTTTCCTTGACCGCAAGAGGATCGTTAATGACGAAGAAGTCTTCAATTGTAGGTAAATAAATACATTATTAGTCCTCTCTTTTTCATTTATTTTCTTCAGTTAGAGTATGAATTTTTGGATGAATTTGATGAATTTGTTTAATAAATTTATTTAATGAATTTGATATTGATGAACTTCGAGGCTCTCTGTGATGAATTTGATGAATATAATATTGATAAATTTGATGAACTTCTTCAATGACTTTAATGAATTTATTTAATGAATTTCCGGATGAATTTGTTTGATGAATCTATTAAATGAATTTGATGAATTTATCGGTTTTCGTTTAATGAATTTGATGAATTTTTATGAATGAAATTGCTCTTTGGTAAATTCATTCAATGAATTTCTCATGTTCTATAAATGAATTTGATGAATTTATCAAGTTACGTGGATGAAATTTTTTGAATTTGATGAATTTATTATGTATCAATGAATATGATATTTTTTCGATGAATATGATATTTTTTAATAAATTTTTTTATATTGATGAATATGATTTTTTTGATGAATTTGTCTTCTATATTTTTGAATGTGTTTTGGTTATCCGAATCTTCTATTGTTGGATATGATATTATATTAGAATGTCGTTTGATGAGTATGTGAATTTTAGTGATGAATATGTTAATTAATATTGATGAATACTTACTAATCCTTGACGAATTTATCTTATATTAAGGAAAATTGCATATTTTTCAGATGAATATATCAAATTAAGTGATGAATATACTAGTTATTTGTTTTGAATATTTACTAATTGTTCATAAATTTATGCGAGAGAACTAAACAACAAAAGTTAATTCAAGTTATTGGAGAAAAAAGTGTTGAATATGTAGAAAGAGATGGATGAATATCGACAAGTGTAAACGTATTTTAAAAAATTCATCAATATTGTTGTAAAATTCATTAGTATCGTTATAAAATTTATTAGCTTATTATAAATTCATATGTAATTTATTTGATATATTTGTATTTTTATATAAATGAATATATATTTATATCAATACTTTTTAAAAAAGCTGAAGATATTCACCATATTATATTAAATTCATGAGTATATATTGATAATATTGAGTAAAGTGCATTGAAAAGGTGTAAATAAGTGATTAAATTTTAATTAATAATTCATTAGTAAAAAAAGGTATGCATATACACACAAATTCACGAGTATTTTTAAGAAAAAAATGAAGATATATATGTTTAATTTAAATATTCATCATATTTATATTAAATTTATCATTATGTACTGACAAGTAAATTAAAAAAGTGTAGTTAAATGATTAAAATTTATTGAAAAATTCACTAAACATAAAAAAGTATATATATATTATAAAAATTCATCAATTTAGAGTATAAACTCATCATATATAAATTTGATTTTAAAAGGATACATGTGCCAATGTATTCAAGCACGTACCTAGGTGCTTGATTGACAATGGTAGAATCTGTGCAATTTAGCTGCCTTAATTTTTTGTAGTTGCCTTCCTTAATTTTTTTTTAAAGAACAAAAAAAAACTTTCTAGTTTCTACTATTTGAGTCTATGTACTTTTTTTTTCATCTGCATTTTCTCTCCCTTGAGATTTAAAATTTCAGTCTACCATCTCCAGTCCTCCACCACCACCACCATTTCACTCTCTCTCTCTCTCTCTCTCTCTCTCTCTCTCTCTCTCTCTCTCCCACTACGAGCACACGATTTGGTCCACTCTCTCTCTCTTCCCCCTCCATTACTTCTCCTCCACCACTCTCTCTCTCTCTCTCTCCATTTCCAGCTTAATTTGTTGAATGGCCAAATTTTTCCGGCATTGAAGAGCTTTTTGGAAGCTTGAAAAGCAAATTTTCGAGCAACATTCATTTCATTCTACTTTTCCAGGCGAAAATTTGAGTAAAGGGTTTCCAATGGCGAACAACAGTTACAGGAATGGATCAGCAAAGGGCAACGCAAAATCGCTAAACTCTTCCTATAATTCAAACCCCAGGTCTTCTCTCTCCTCTTCTTCTTCCTTCAAATCCAAGCCTTCTTCTACTCCGTCGTCTCTCTCTTCCTCCGCCTCCTCTCTCCGCCGCAGCAGTCCTGCTTCTCTCTCCAACTCCGCCGCCAAGTCTGATTCCAGTGGTAAGTGGATTTCTACCTGCTTTTTTTTTAATAAAAAAATATTTAATTAGAGCTTGAATATTTGATGGAGATCAATGGGATTACTGGGAAAGTTCAAAACTGAAGGGCTTGATTATTTCTTGAATGTTTTGAATTTCGCTCTTGCTCGATGTGAAAAATTCACAAGTCTAGATTTTTGTTTTTGGATATATATATTTTTTTGTTTGAAATGCAGCTACAAGTAGTGCTAATTGTTTGATAAAAAGAAAGTACTGCTAATTGCGTCTTTGAGTGCATTAGAGGATATATATATATATATATAGTTATTTGTGCCAAGCTTCTCATCTAAGGTAGAATTCAAGTTCAAGGAAACCGGTGCTTACTACTTTTTGATTATGTATATAATTTGTTGGTTGCCTTATTGATGAAGTGGGTTGGAATTTCTTTTTTTTTTTTGGCCGGGGGGGAAGAGGATGATTAGACGAGTCACAAGGTCGAGTACAATATAAAGGGCCGGAGGAATCGTACATGGGACCTAACATAGGAGCCTCATTCTTAACCCCTAGCCCAAGAACTTATTGGCTGGTTAGTGGGTTAAATATGACATGCTTCTTATTTTGCCCCAATGTGTAAATGTCACCTGATCTTGGTAACAAGCATTGAACATGAAGCAATAGGAATCCAAGATCAGAACTGACTCTCTCTTGGAGTTATATTTGTCTTTGATCTAATTCCAATTTCTCTTGAGTGTTGCATTTTGTCCGGGTATCTGAGGGGCATGGGCCAAACATGGGCACTGTAGGTTGAAAGGAATAGCGTAATATGTTGATGGATCAAGGTCGTCAGGAGCGCGAAAACTCTTTGTGATCTACTCAGTGTGATGCCAGTTTAAAAGCCTAAATTAGTGTAACTACGTAGTGAACTATATTCCGAGCCATGATCCACTATCTGGGTCATCTGCAACCACAAGCTCGGTGATTGAGATAGACCTTGTACTCTTCCTATGTCAATAATGCTTCACTGGCTGTTTTTCACATGATGGCCAGTGAAGGTGTTTCAGCTTGGTAGGCAGTAGGCATTAGTCAAATCAAGGTGGTTTTGGATGCAAGCTCATGTTGTCAAAGTTGGTATCATTCTCTGTACTGTACCTGTAGTCCCTGGAATGTCCTACAGGATGTCTTTTCAAAATGGTACAAGGAAAGGCGTTGCTCTGCAGGCTGCACTTCTTTCACATTGCACCTAATAAGAAGTTATATTATCATGATAAATTTTGGACAAGATGACAGCACAAGTAGAAAGGATATTTGAGAATTTTTGTTTTTTGTTTTTTGGGCACAGTTGTAGGAAGAGTGAGGGTTGCTGTGAGATTAAGACCAAGAAATGCAGAGGAATCGGTTGCAGATGCTGATTTTGCAGATTGTGTTGAGCTGCAGCCAGAGGTTTGTCGATTTATTGGGATTTTCCATTTTTGCATTATGTTTTGTCTACTGTAGTTCCATTATTGAATCACACATTATTTTTATCACAGTTAAAAAGATTAAAGCTTCGCAAGAACAACTGGGACTCAGACACCTATGAGTTTGACGAGGTTCTGACTGAATTTGCTTCTCAAAAGCGTGTTTATGAGGTGGTGGCGAAGCCTGTTGTTGAGGTATGTGTGTGAGATTTGTATTCTTTCTCATTCTTACCCACTCTATAGTAAAAAATTAGGCCTTTTAACTTCTTCAAAGTTGTTCAAAGCATTGCTACTATGAATTTTTTTATGTTGACATGTCACTTGGACAATTCGTTTTACCTAGCATATCCATGCGAAACATTCGTCACTTGAGATTCTATGTTCAAGCTGAAGCTCAACACTTGACATTGGACACTCAGACATGGGTACAACACTTGGATACTTGAAAATAGATGTTCTGATGCTTTGACAACTATCCAAAAATCCAAGCATAGATCAATCAAGAAGTAAATTATGTACTTTCTCATTGTTCAAGGAAAGGCTCTGTTGGATTCCATTCAAACATTTAGATATGTGTAAAATAATTTAATCCTAAGTCATGGACATTTTTGTTCTTGTACTCTGTGTATTGAGATTTTCAATCCGAACTTCAACTTACATTTTCAATCAAAATATGAGTAGGGTAACTGGCCCTAGTAGAGTTCAAAATGGCTAAAATACCAGTGAGTAACACAAAGAGAAAGAAAAATATACCAAGATGCTGTCAAATTAATTGGATATAAATAAATAAATAATTGAAGTGAAGGTAAATTGAGAAGACTGAGAATAATTATGCGTTCTTTCTGACCTTTATAAATTCTCTTCCCCTATTTCCCTCTTTCTTCCCTAAATCACCGAGAGAAGTACAACTCAAAATCAACATGATTTGCAGCTATGTGTTGTCCTGGGTATTTTGACTCAGTTGTAATAGCCCTTCTGAGAAACCATGTGCTATTGTTTTTGTCTCATATGTTAGCACACAGCATAGTAAATGGAGTGGCTCATGAAAAAGTGGAATGGAGTGGCAGAGTTTATCAGATTGGTTAGTCAGACATGGATGGCGGCCACATATAATTGAGTTAGGAGGGAAGCTGGAAAAATGGAATTCTAATAAGTGAGGGGAGGTAGATGGTTAAAAAATAACATGATTAGCTTCTACAGCAAAAAAGGGGAAAAGTCATATTTTTAACTCCTCAACATAATTGTTAGTGACTTGCCTCAGTAACAGAAACCCACTTTCAGCATCGTGCAAGGAGATACTTCTTTAAAAGTGCTAAGAGTGGAACAAAAACAGGATTTGTAGAGTTTGAAATAAATGCCTGATATTTGCATGCATTGAGATTCATTGCATTTTGGATTTACAAAAAAAAAAAAATTTTTTTGGTGATCTAGGTTTTGAAGGTGCTTGGGGGTCATCATTTACTAATTAGCTCATATAATTTCCTTAGTCTGTAACTAAATCTGATATTATGATTTAGGTCAAAATGACTTAATTGTCATGTTTCTGTGTACCACTGTCTCTTTCAGAGTGTTTTAGATGGCTATAATGGAACTGTGATGGCTTATGGACAAACTGGCACTGGTAAAACTTACACACTAGGAAGACTTGGAGAGGAGGATACTGCAGGCCGTGGGATTATGGTGCGGGCAATGGAGGATATTTTAGCAGATATTTGTTTAGAGACGGATTGTATTTTGGTTTCCTACTTGCAGGTCTGTATCGCTGTTCTCTCTTTCATATAATTTTGCTGTTTGTCAGCTGAAACTTTATTTTTCCCTTGGAACAGTTTGTCATGTATGTATGAGTTGTTTCGATGATTTTGATAATTGGGTCTGTTTTGACCTTTATGTAGCTCTATATGGAGACAATACAAGATTTACTTAATCCTATTAATGACAACATTTCCATTGTGGAAGACCCAAAAACTGGAGATGTTTCGCTTCCTGGAGCTACTGTTGTTGAAATCAGAGATCAAAAGAGTTTTATTGAGCTGCTAAGCTTAGGGAAGCACACCGGTTTGCTGCAAATACCAAGATGAATACTGAATCTTCCCGTAGTCACGCGATCCTCATGGTAAGAAACCTTGTGTGTGTGTGTGTGTGTGTGTTGTGTAGTCCTTGTGATATATATATGAGTTTGTTGTGTAGTCTTTGTAATATATATCTGTGTGTGTTGTGTTGGGATTTCTTGCAGCCATGTAGCTAGGTTAGGTTGGGTTTTATAGTCTTTTCCTATTGTAATTGTACTTCATGTTGCGCTCTGCCAGGTACATGTTAGAAGGTCACCGAAGGGTAGAGATTTGTCTTTGCCAACTCAGAATGGAGAAAGTACTCATGCCAAAACTCTTAAACCTCCTGTTGTGAGGAAAGGCAAGCTAGTCGTAGTAGATCTTGCTGGTTCTGAGCGTATTGACAAGTCAGGTACTTATCAGCGTTACTGAAGAATGTTTCCTTCATTCTGCAATTGTTTTCTTCCTAATATGTTTTGCAGGTTCTGAGCATATTGACAGGTCTGGTTCTCATTGGTATTATTGAAGAAATGTTTCCATCATTTTGTAACCTTTAGCAAACAAATATCAAAAAGTTATTGTGTTATAGTTTCAAACCATATTTCTATGTCCCTCACAATGAGTCTGTCACTCATGTTTATGCTGATATTCCCTGACTGTCAGGGATCTAAAATTTTCAAGAATTTATTGAAAGAGTTGTGACCATATAGTTTGATATCACACAAACTGAACTTAACCATTGTAACATGTGGCGCATATATAATTTCCATGTAATGGAGCTTGATATATGGTGCTTGCAGTGGTAGAATATGATGTCTGTTGTGTTTGTTGTCTTCATTAAATGGCAGCAATGTCCTTTATGCATTGTTGGTCATCTTTGAGGCAGAGTGGAATGATTTTGCGTTCCTTCAAAAAACAGTAGTCAACTTTCTCTTTCTCATTCTGATGAGTGGGGGATTTGAGCGAGTTACAGAGAGGAGAAAAATGTTATTTGATGAAGCTAAAATATACATACAAGTAGTGCCACTAAGAAAATTTTGGTAGACAAAAGGGAGATTTACAATTTTATGCACTTGTTAGGGCCTGGGAAGCTAATTATAAGGCTCGAAATGTCATCTTTGCTGTAGTGTATCCATTTCACTTTTGTAAAATTAAATGTATATGCCTGACCATAATTGTAAAGGAAAATCTTTTTGTCTAAAATATGCTTTTAGAAGTTTGGTAGTTGCATAATGAAGCATCATTTTTACAAATTTTCAGATTCAGTGACAAAACTTTGCAGGCATGTTCAGTTTCTTGGTTCTTGTTTGAGTGCTTAGTTCTTGATCTTTGTCAAATAGCCATCTGTTGTGTGTTCTACTGATCCTCACTTGCTGCTGTCCATTTCAGTTCTCTTTATGAACTCCATAGCTCAATCTCCCCCTCATTTTGCTTGCCTAAATATTTCTCTGTTGATTTTCCAGGGATCGATGGCCACACTCTTGAGGAAGCAAAATCTATTAACCTCTCATTAAGTGCGCTGGGGAAGTGCATTAATGCTCTGGCAGAGAATAGTGCACATGTTCCGGTCCGTGATTCAAAGCTTACTAGATTGCTTCGAGATTCGTTTGGAGGTCAGATCAACTTTATTGTTTCTTATTTGATTCTTATTATCCATTTACTGTTTATCTTTAACCGCACAACGCAAAGATCTAGTAATATGTGTGCAACATGCTATTATTTCAATCAATCATATATTAAAGTTGTCCGCAGCATATGACAGCAAGGCATAAATTTGTGGCATCTCATTTTTTCTAATTGTCCCAAACTCCCATCTCCTTGCCACTTTTTGGGCCCATTTAAATAATGTACAATGTGCTTGCTGAGACTTGCTTTCGTACAGGCACTGCAAGGACATCACTTATTATTACAATTGGCCCATCCCTCGTCATCGAGCAGAAACTGCAAGTACGATAATGTTTGGACAAAGGGTTAGTAGAAGTCTTTGCTTATCATCTTGTGTTCCAGATTTGATGCTTGGGGATCCTTTCCTTTACCATCCAAAATGATATTTATGGTAGTCATTGACTGTAAGTTTACACTCTTCAGTGCCTTTTAGTTGGTGAAAAGGCACTTAGTTAAAAGGCACTGAGAAAGAAGATAGGACACAGTCTTCAAGGAGGCATATCAAGTATGAGTTACCTCTGGGGTATTCTTGGTTGAAACCAGATCTTGCTTACTGTTGTTTATGGCAAATTTCGCGTTAGTAATGACCAATGACTATTGCAGCATGTTTTTTTTTGGATAGAAGTTTATTGCCGGATGTGATTCCTCAATTTATGAAACTGCATGTTAATTGTTTATGTACAGGCTATGAAGGTTGAAAACATGTTGAAAATAAAGGAAGAATTTGATTACAAAAGTTTGTCTAGAAAACTTGATATACAACTAGACAAACTGATGGCAGAAAGTGAAAGGCTACAAAAGGATTTCCAGGACAAAATCGAGGAGATAAACAGGGAGGCACAGAATCGTGTATGTAATGCTGAGAGAAAGTATGCTGATGCTTTGGAGGTAAATTTCATTAGTCTGTATTCTATATTCTAATATTTGGAATAATCTATATAGGATATGTGGTTTTCTGTGTCAATCTCTTATGCTTATTGATAAGCCGAATTGTATATTCATGGTTGAGTCTGTTAGTCTCATTTTTAAAGCTGACTTTCTGAGAGCCTTGCTTGTCGTGCTTTGCCTTTTGCTTCTTTTGTAGTGTGAAATATGTACTTTGTTCATGTGTTTACTTCTGTCCTTTGTCAGAGTAAGGATATTAAGAGACAGCTGTTCTGCATTGAAATTGATTATGTCGATACTGATCAGGATCCCACATAGCATGGTAGGGGAATGCTGGATGATTCCAGCTTTAAAACTATATAATTCTGTACTGGGGCCCAGAACTTTTCTCAGAATATGCGAATGCGTATGTGTTATCTAGGCTGGGTAAGGGGAGTTCCTTGATTTTGGTTGTATCCCACACTGAATTTTTGAGTGGTTTATTTTTCTATGATACTTGTATTCATATAGTACAAGTCATTGTGTAGTAAAAACCTTTTACAATGTATGTAATTGCTGCATTCTGTTTTGTGTAGTAAAAACCTTTTTGCATAAAATGTTGGAGTTAGTGGCATTTGCTTATGGCTTTATGGTTTCTGATTGCATTTTCATTTCTAGGAAGAACGATTGAAATACCAGAAAGATTATATGGATGCAATTAAGAAGCTTGAGGAGCAATGGGCGATAAATCAACGGAAGCAAAGTAGTGAAGCTACAACATCAGGTGTTAAGAGTGGTTCTGATAAATCACCTGGAGGAGAGGTATCTCTGATCTACTCTATTACTAGTTGATAAGTCAAAACTCGTGATGGTTTCTTGTGAGACCTTTATATAGTAATTCAAGTCATTCAACTTATGTCAGGTAATTGTTGTATAGTCTGTTGAGTGTCTTCACTCTATCTCCAACCCCCACTCAACCCCCACTCCTCTTCCCCCTCTACATCGTCTTGCTTTCCCCATTCAATGCTTGTAGGAAGTAGTTTCCAATTGCATTTTTTTTTTGCCTATATATGGTCTTGGATTGCTAATAATGATTCTGTATGGAGTTTGAGTAACTTATTGATCCACTTGTCCCTATTATGTTAATTTGGATAACTACTGTTACTTCTCTGTCTTGTTTATATACAGTATGCCTCCAACCCCTGGTATCCTTATATTTGGTTTTTAGTTTCTATTTACATATCTTTGTCGCCATTACCCAACCCTTTGATTGACAAAACTATGCTTTTGTCTGAAGATTTTAGAGTGACTTTGTGCCTCTGGACATTTTTGAGTAAAACATGGAAAACTTTGTTATCTCCTGATTGTCATGTGTGCTATTAATTTGTGAGTCTATTGCAATGCTTCGTAGTTTTGGTTAATCACCTACATCCTTTCTTTGAGATTGTAATTTTCATACGGTACATTCTAAAGTGCATTTTCACTGGCTATCAGGTACCTTCTGCTGAGGAAGTTGCTGAAATAAGAAAACTTCTTCAAAATGAAACTCTCCTGAGGAGGGCTGCTGAAGAAGAGGTAAAAGATCTGAAAAGTCAGCTGGCGCTATCTAAGAGGTCTGAGGTATGTTGATTTGTTTGGAAATTAGTGTTTGTGATCATCTTTTTCTGTGAATGTTCTTGAACTCTAAGCTGTCGAAAACCTTTATATTTCAGGCAGCTGCTAATTCTGAAATCTTGAAGCTTCATAAGATGTTAGAGGATGAGGCTCGTCAAAGGGAGAAACTTGAACGAGAGATAGCCATGCTGCAAAGCCAATTGTTGCAATTAAGCTTCGAAGCTGATGAGGTATGACCTACTTTTAAGATTCTTGATAATTTAGAGAAGATATAGCATATGTTTAGATTCTGAGCATTTAATCAGAGAGTGTCTAGGCTTTTTGTTAAGTGTTTTTTCTACTTGCTGTATGGAGTGTAGATTAGGAGTCAAAATGTCTCATAATACGAAGTCCATAGAGACAATTTTCTTTGTGTGAATAATGATGGTTAGATCTGTAATAAGTTTGACCTGTGCGTTAAATATGCTCCTGATGTGGTATTGCTTGTCTGAGGAACTTCAATGATGAAAATACTAAACTTGTGTGCTTAATGACATGTCTCCATACTATACTATCTGTGGAAACTTGATCCTTAATTGAGAGCCTATAAATCATTTGTAAAATACCAGATCACATTAGTTGCTAATCGCCTCATAGTCTTGTGGACTTCTCATTTCGAAAAGCAATATGATAAAGTGTCTTATCTTCTGCTTATTTTATTCCTTTTCCATTCTTGGAATTGCATTGTACTATTACGAGTTTAATGTTCAGAATTGTAGACTTTGAATGTCCACTGCCACCAGTAATTGGTGCCTTTGTCGTCAAATACCTGTGACTGCATCACATATTGGCAACTTAAGCATATTGCATGCATTGCGATTTTTTTTGTTTTTGCAAAGGAAAAGATCTTAGAGATTATGTGTCATGGTTGTTGTACAGACTAGAAGAAGGCTAGACAAAGGAACATCTGAAAAAATTGATGGTGATGGTGATGTTGATCCTCATGTGTCTCAAGTTCGTCATCCACAAATGAATGATGCAGGAAATGAGGATAAGGGTTCAATAGCCAAACTCTTTGAGCAAGGTAGTGTGCTATGACATGTGGTTCCCTGAAGTCAAGTATTGATAATTTATCTTTCCTGCTCTTGCTGCTTTTTACAAGAATCAGTTTTGTTGCAGTTGGATTACAAAAGATACTGTCATTGCTTGAAGCAGAAGATCCTGAAGTACGAATTCATGCTGTGAAAGTTGTGGCAAATTTAGCTGCTGAAGGTGCGTACTAGCTGCAATACTGAGCGATTGCTTTGATCAATGGTTCCCTGCTTAAGGATGCCTTGTGAGAGTGCTACTGAACCCTTTAGGGTGGATAGGGAAAGTGTTAATGCTGGGTTATCTTTATGCTACAACTGAAACTTGTCCTTTTAATTTGACAGTTGGAATTGAGTTCAGATGCCTTTGCGGTAATTAGCAAAGTTGCTGCTTTATTGAATAATTGTGTTGAAGAGAATCATGTTAGTTATTGAATAATTAGCAAATGCCTGAAGGATTCCGTGTTGAATTTCTAAAACATGTTAGTTATTCTAGCTGCCATGGCAGATTGTTTACAACTCCACTTTATCCTGCAGAGGCTAATCAGGAGAAGATTGTAGAGGCGGGTGGGCTTACATCCTTGCTGAATCTTCTTAGAAGCTCTGATGATGAAACCATACATAGGGTTGCTGCTGGTGCTATTGCTAACCTGGCAATGAACGGTGAACCCAGTTAACCTTTTGATTTTTCCCGCCCTTGCACCTATGCATAACTTAGCTGTCACCCCTAGTAATTGCTTCTTTTAACTTCTGTTCAGAGACCAACCAGGAGCTGATAATGGCCCAAGGAGGTATAGGTTTATTGTCAATGACTGCAACTAATGCAGAGGATCCTCAAACCCTTCGCATGGTTGCTGGAGCGATTGCAAACCTTTGTGGCAATGGTAATCTTTGATCTTATGAACATTTCAGGTCTTTAGTTCCTGTAGTGAGTTTAAGTGTGAATTGTCTTTTAGTTTCTCCTTTAGTTTGAAGGCACAACAAGAGTATAGGCTTATATGCTTATATTGTACTCTCTCCACCTCAGATATAAGACCACTTCTTGGGAGGGAAAATTATAGGCTTATATTTCTACATTTATCTGATTTCTTGGACCAAAAGTAGTGCTATGTTTTAACTATGATTTAACTAGGGAAATGTTTTAAGTTGCCATTGCCAAATTTTCATGCTCTGGGTTATAGTGGACTGAAATCTATTGTGTAGTAAGTTTTCAAATCAAGGGTCCAATGAAAATTTTTGAGTTAACTGCTGCAATAGTCTGATAGATCTGACAATAATAGCTTGCAATGGGCTTACGAGCATGCCAAAATGTGTTACAAGTATTTCCTTTGAATGCTTTTGTTAGTGATTGGGAGTTCTTGTGGCAAAGATGTTTCTAAAAATTTAATCTATCTACCAGATAAACTGCAGATGAAGCTTAGAGGTGAAGGTGGTATTCAGGCATTGCTGGGGATGGTCAGATGTGGGCATCCTGATGTCCTTGCACAAGTTGCTCGTGGGATTGCAAATTTTGCAAAATGTGAATCAAGAGCATCATCTCAAGGTAAACACTACCTAACCTGGCTATTGAATATTTACCTGTTCTTATATTATTGTTGTAATTTCTAGAAACCTACCCTACAATCTCTCTCTCTCTGAGACTCTCTTAGCATTCAAGATCTTCATTTGAGATATAAATTGTGCTGTATACTTGACAGTTGAAACCCTCTTTCAATTCATAAGCATTGGTCATAAAGCCCAGCTCAAGTTTCTTACAATAGGTTGGTTAGACATGTGCTTCTGTGATCTGATTTGAACAAGCTTAACAAAGCTTGTCCATGTTACCAAACCCCCATTACTTTGTGCAGCTCTCTCTTCGTCAAATTGTCAGCCTCTTAACCTCCCTTTCGAGAGTCTTGTTTGGATATCTCATATCCCTAAGAATTAATTGGCATTTGACTTTGCTGAGAAAAGGGTCATCTTGGTACTATATCAAGAAACAAGAATAATGTTTCCCTAATTGCAGGGTCTAAAACTGGAAAATCTCTGTTGCTGGAGGATGGTGCTCTTCCATGGATTGTGCAGAATGCCAATAATGAAGTCTCACCAATTAGACGGCACATTGAGCTCGCACTTTGCCACCTAGCTCAACATGGTAAACTTCCTATACCTCATTCCTCTAAAACCTTCATTTTATTTTTTCATATTTTTATGGGGAATTTCATTTCCACTCACAGAGGTGAATGCAAAGGACATGATAAGTGGGGGTGCCCTTTGGGAACTAGTTCGAATTTCACGTGACTGCTCACGCGAGGACATTCGGACTCTTGCACGTCGCACGCTTAGTTCTAGTCCCACTTTCCTGGCTGAGCTGAAGCGCCTGCGAATAGAGTACTAGTTTTCTACTTTGTAAATATCATCCTTGGTGATTGCATAGGATTATTTAGAAGTGATTTACTAATTTAGGCCCCCTCTTCTATTTTTACCCTTATTTTTTTGGCTTGTCTATCTCATTCATATTACATAAGCATTAGTGTTTTTTTTTTTTTTTTTTTTTGAGAAAGGTAGGATTACTATGAGAAGTATTGTAGTGGTAGTTGGTATCGGCTCCATCTCGGTGTCTCTTGCAAGCTACACTGACATTTAGAAGTGGTGTTGGAACACGGGGTGTAGCGAAAGATATTTGTCGTGATGGTCATGTTTTGATTCAAATTTTGTAAAGAACAAGTGTGGCCTTATGTTTGTAGAGGTTGTTGTAGTTGACAACATTCTGTTGCCTAATTCTTGGAAAGGGATTTTGAGGTGAAAAAATGGTGTTTGTTTATAGCTTTCAGACAGTGTAATCGTTTTGGTATCAATGATGAGAGAGGATTTTGCAGTTTAGACAATGTGAATTGATGAGCATCACAGGTATAGGATTGAACTCAGGCTTTGGCCAGTTCAACTTGAAGGGTTTTCAAACCCTAAAAACAGTTGGAGATATCCACCCATTCATTGTCTTTGTTATTACCTGAATTTCTTTCTACACCAATATAGGACTATTTGAGTATAAGGCTATCTAAATAAAAATTTAAGGCATGCTATTTGAACATAAAAGTAATTGAAAAGATCTTCCATGAATTTCCCAACTATTTGAAAAACTCAGGTAAATTCATGTTGCGGTTTTTTTGGGGGAAATGCAATTATGCAAGATCTGATGCTAGACTTATCAAACTACACGTTGTGAAAAATGATGTGTGAAAAACTTGCATATATGATACATAGATCCCTACTAATACTGGACCTTACAAAACATAATCTTAATGACCCAAACCGGGTGTATAGCCTAACTAACACCCATCATGTACAAGACCTTTAAGACCCTCTTGCTATTGCAGAAAGAGCTACACATCTATAGGCCACCATGTTTTCACCTACAAGCACAAGAGTGCAAACCTCAATCGATATTTGAGAAATCAGGTTCTGGAGGTTTCTGCAGGGCAAAGCTAACAGTACTTGAGCCAGCACTCCGAAGCCTATGGACTCCACGCATGGCTTGTCTAGCAAACTTTGAGACATAGAAGGTGGTAGTGAGTCTTGAACCAGATCCACGACTATTGTTACGATTCCCACCTCTTGGCCTAATCAACCTTCTTTCTTCCTCTCCTGGGTAATCCTCATAATCTTCATCCTCTTCCTCTTCTTGGTGTTGAAGCTCAGCTATTTTCCTCCTCATGTGGCGGCGCCAAGCCGCTTGTATAAAGCAAGCAGCCCATGTCCGCCATTGTTGAGAGTAGAACCGAAAAGTGTGCTGAACTTGTTTGCTGTGAAGTCTCCTGAACTGACCTGCAACAAATTTTAAGTCATCTGCTCTAAGAGCAAAGCACTCTACCTCTGTCAGAGCTTTCACTGTTCTTGTAGACAAGGGCAAGTTAGAACTAGCTCTAGGGTCTAGAGCCCATGTTAGGAGCTCTTCTCCACAAAAGTCTCCTTCCTTTAACAAGCCTCGGTTGTAAAACCCACTCCTCCCACCATCCGTGGTGACACTCTCTAGGCGTCCTCTTATGATGAAGAGCATCTCGTCAACTGGGTCCCCCTCTCGGACAGCGAATGTCTTGTCAGTATACAAGCTTGGCTTTAGGCGCTCACACACCGCATCCAACAAACGCTCATCCATATTTGCAAACAATGGCACCTAAATATTAACAATTGACAATCAGAGATCCTGATAGCAAAGTTTCATATCCATACCGTAGTGTCCTGCCGGTATATATAGGGAGGGGGAAGATGTGGCAGTTTTACCTCTTAGTATAGAGAGGCTCTCTCTCCAAGAGAGTCTAAATTAGAAACCTTGACTGTCTATTACTCCAGATAATGAACAGTAAAGAGAACAGTTTTGTGAGGCATTTTTCCATAGTCCACAATAACAAGGTTATCAAGAAAAACTCTACCAACAAATACATACAGTTGTTCCAACAGCAAGAAGCTCAGCATGGACAGCTGACCTGAGTATGGAGGTAAAGATATATGCTAGTTTATTCCATATCACTCTTACCATTGGAAACGTTGTATGTTCCTCGATAACAGTGGATCGGGCGATCTTATGGACACAAAAACTAAGTACATGCCTTCATTTGCCTATTGACCGAAGGAGCAACAGAAGCAAGACGACCATGCATATATACAGATAAATCTGTTTACCTCTCTAGAAGAATAACAATATGAACAAAGGAGCATAATATGTAAAGATCACAGTCCAAAGTGCAAATGTTTATAACTCATGAATCCCTACATGTACACACAATTCCAAGACACTCACCCTTCTGACCCTTCTGACCAATATCCAATATACAGTCAGTATATTGGATAGTAAAGACACTCACCCTTCTGACCAAGTTTAAACAGAGATGCCGCTTGATGTCCCTTCTGAGATCCTTTGGTAAACTCTGAACCAAAGTCTCTTCATCTACTCCTCGTGTTTCCAACCACTTGTATTGGTTGTAACGCCTGACACGCTCCCTAAGATCTTGTGGAAGCAAACGATGATGCATCCACTGCTCTGCATCACGCCTCTTGAGTCTCATCTCTTCAAGCCGAACCGTGAGTGATTGAAGATATGTCTGTCAACAATGTCACACATCTTTTGACTTCAGCGTCATCATATTATGTCATCCCCTTAAATGTCAATTGGAGATAACAGGCTTGAAATTGCCAAACAAGGTACTAAAATATTCTTCCACTAAGCAGCTGCGTCTGTTATGAACAGTTTTTCAGCTTCAAATTGTGCCACACTAAAGAAAAATGTTTCATGAATCTGTCCAGTACTTAATTTTGTTGTGTAGCATAAGGCAATCAACTTTTCCAATGGATACGAGGAAAGCACGACTCTGGTACTCTCTATTGTTTCCTTTTTATATAGATATTCATACCCGAGAATCCCGCCTTGGGAAGATAGGGTTCAAATATAGCAACCTTAACCAAAAGTTGCGGAGAGGTTGGTTTCTTTAGACCCTAGATTAGCCATTGACTATTTACTATTCCGTAGAAAAGGGAACAAATTACAGTTTAGAGAGACATTTTATTATAGTTTCCTATGATCCAATAAAAAAGTCGGACAAAGTTGGCCTTTTTAGCTAACCGGAAAGTGAACATACAGATTAAATGTTTCTTTTTCAGTGGGTGGAAATAGTAGACAGATACAAAATTCATGAAATTCTCTCTGGCTCCCAACTGAGTCATGGTACGATCATATTGTAAGCTCCTTAATAATAAATTATTTTGGATTTACCTGCATGTTTCCTATCAGAAGTGCCATAAGAATAAGCCCTGATACACCAAGAAATAAGCAAAAGATCACCTCTCCGGGGTAAGTACTGGTCTCTAGCCCCTGACCTAGAGTACTGAAAGCAGGTAACATATTAGTACTGTTAGTATGATTTGACTAAGAGCAGTCGTCAACTACAATCTCAGTTTATATCAAGCAAATCTGAAAGAAGATGAAAGACTTTGACCAATTGACGAAAACAATGATCAAGAAAATTTTTTACAGCAGAAGCTGACAAATGAATGTCATGTCATCATCTCACACAGTTAATTACTCAACAAAAGCAAATAAATTCAGCCCATAAACCTATTAAAGGTTGAAGAGCCATCAAGAACAACGAATTCAATTCGAGAAAAAGCGAAGACTATCAAGTGGATAAATGTTTGCTGCTTCAGGATTAAAGGAACCTATCAGGTAAATAAGTCATTTCTGGACTTTGGTGGATCTGCACTCAACTAATTAAGGATCTATCTGCATAAGTATGTTCATTTGAAAGTTTTGACTAGTTCTTTTACATTTAACTTGTGAAGAGCTTTAAATCTAAATCTATATATTTTAGGATTATTGGATCTAATATCCTGAACGTCAGGCCATGTTGCTCATAATATTCCGAACTATCAATTTACCCCGTCACATTCTTCACCTTTAACACTAATATTTTTTAATATCCCGTACTTTGGAAAACCAACCCTAGTTGACTCGATTCCAAGAAACACATTACTAGTTTTTCTCTAAGGAATTTTAGTTACTTTAGGACTTTATAATGCAAACTTTATTTTGGTTTCCCACTCTTGACAGGATTACTCTTAGTTACTTCTTCTTGCTAAGATTAATTTTTAGGTAGCTTGCATAACTATAAATGAGGTGTTGAAGAACCTTGTTCTCGATCTTTTATTGCATTGGATATTGCAATTACAGTGTAAGATGCATGCCTCTACTCTGTTCTTTCCCTGATTTTCCTTGCTTCGTCTCCTAATCTTTCCTTTCCTTTCCCTTTTCTCCAATTCTATCACGTTGTATCAGAACATCACATTCAATATTAATAAGGTTATATACATTAGGGCTTCCACAAAATCCACTTTGGCAGGATCACTCTTGTGGTTGTCATTTTGCTAGACTCTAGAGAAATACCCCTACAGTAAGTGAACAGCAACTGGAATCAGGCAAACAAGAGTGGATAAACTATAATAGCTACTTGGCTATACGATTGAATTAGTGAGGTTCTAAGATTAGTGTTTGTTTATTATGGTTCATTATTCTACTGTTATGATGAGGAGATGACTTTATTGCAAATAGCCATTGCAGTCAACTGTACAAAGACATGATAGCAAACCTAAAACCCAAAGGCAGAGCCACGTATATGTATAGCCTAAGGGTGATGGACACCCTTGGCCCAAAAAATTATGCTAACGAGTTGTTTTGAAGGGGTTGAAATTATATGTATGGACACTCATAAAAAAGACCCAAAAGACAACAAACACCATTAAATTTGACCCACCCAGAAAAAAGGCATCTACTCCATCTGACTATCTCCAAGTATAATTATAATGCAAGGAAACTCATTTTTTTAAAAATAAAATTAAATGCCCAACATCTCTCTCTTGGCCATATTCCTCTTAGTTGTAAGGAGGTGTTAGGTTGTAAGCTGTAAGGGGCTGTGAGAACCGTAAGGAGTTGTGAGGAGCCGTAAGGTTAGTTGTAAAAGTTGCAAACTGCAAGTTGCAAGCTAAAGCCGAAAAGAATAGGGCCTTAGTTTCTCACCCCTCTATCTCTCTCATCTCACATGAAAGAAGACAGGCATATGACTACAAGACTGTACATTACAGACAAACGCTTTCCCAAATTACATTACACACACAAACGCTTTCCCAGATTATCTCTCTCTTTCTCTCTCTCCACTGTTCATCCATTGTTCTTGGAAGTTTTGTACCTAACCCGATCCCCGACCTGTCAGCCTCCATTGTCGAATTGTCATCCTCGTAATTACTTCATCTTTAACGGTTAGGTTTTCAATATCTTAATCTATTAATTTCTTGTTTCCCTTGCAATGTTAGTGTTTTTTTTTAAACTTAAATTGTATCTTGTTGCTTGAATACTGAATTGATAATTCTTGTTAGGAATAGCGTAAGGCCCTTTGATGTTATATTTGTGTATTGAATTTTGGACTTCGCTATCAGTTTGTTGTGGTAATGAGCACTGACCATACTGGTATTATAAAAAAAATTTAATACTCAAAAGTGGACACTCTTACGCCAAATTTCTGGCTCTGCCGCTGCTAAAAACTAAGCTAAGCTGTCTTGATCCTTAAAACCTAATCACGTGAAGGGGAAAAAAGCCTAAGCTTGCTATCCAACTATCATTTTCTCAAGACTGCCCACGCATACTTGAACTAAACTACTAGAATGCAGATCATTACGATACGAGAGAAAATAACTACTGGAGATTCATAGGGAAAACTCACCTTAGATTTTGTAGTCCCCACCACAAGCAGTACCAGAATTTATCGACGAATTTTGTGGTTTCAGCAACTTTAGAATCTAATGCTTGTGAAAAGATTCCAAAGATGAACTGTCCCTCGCCGTTGTCCACCTTATTTGAACAAAAATCCTTAAGAACATCCTCACTTACATTTCGCCATTCTTCATAATTCTCCACATTGTGATTGCCACAATACAGAAAGTCATCGGCACATCTCTCAGGACCTTGATTTTGACAAGCTTGTTGCCAGCATGTGTCAATGCGTTCCAAAGAGAATAAGTACCATAGGGCCCCAAAAATCTGCAAAACAAAAAGTAGCATGAGTTCAAAAACACAACTGAATCATGGACATAACATTAGAAATAAAAATGCTTTTAGTTAACAGAGAATTCTGACATATTCAGACAAGGAATTGCGACACCTTTTAATGGCTATATATTAAGGTGTGTGGCATTAGACAGTTCTGTGTAAACTTTTGCGCTGTCTTCCGGCTTATATGCTCAACAATATTTCTTATGACAAAGAAAACACACTCAAGATTCGAAGTTGTACAGCATCAAAGTTACGTGATAAAATGCTACACCTTTTAATATCAGCCACTCCCTAGTTTAACACTAATGTAAATTTTTCCCGAGAAAAGAAGTTAATTAAAATTATAATCTATTTCATCAAGTTAAAACACCATCCTTTATTTATGTTATTTAATTATAATAATTGGGAAAATAAGGGTCAAATATCTTCTGTACTACCTCCCCTCCCCTCCCCCACCCCCCACCTCCCAAAAGAGATCGTGATAAAAATTCAAAACGGGAATTGGGTTGACAATAGAGACAACCTGAGACCCACAACCAAATTGAATAATGACCTAAACCCAACCTTGTTTGACACCCAAACATATTTGCACCTGAAACTTGAATTGACCCGACCTGAAATTTTTCACTAAAGTTGTTTTATTTTAAAAGACAAGCTTATTGGACCAGATATTTATAGGTCAACGGAACTGAAAATGACCTAACTCATACAAAACTGAAACCTAAATTTCATTGATCCAAAAATTATCCAACCCAAACTAAATGACCCATTTGTCTTGTCTGGTTGATGATGTGGTAATAATGCTGAAATGGTAATAAGGTGGAATATACTTACATGACTAGAAAGCATGTACCACAACAAATAGTATGCAGCTCCAAGCCAAGAGCTTTCAGTAAAAACTCCAGCAGTCTTTTTCAGGTTCGAAGTCAAAGGATAAAACCGGGCAAACCTGAAAAATACTGGACAAAAACAATGCCTAGCAATGATGTTTTTGTTTCCAATACTGCTTTGCCTTCTGCTTTAACAAGGTACTTCAATACCACAATCTGCACATAAAGCTTGGTTAGGAGTTACAATGATGATGAACACATTGTAACGGTTGTATCACAAACAGAAAAATAATTCAGTAGTATTACTGCCCACCTCAGGTGATCAGCTTACAGTTAATCCAAATATCAAATATTGATGAAAGTATACTTTCTCCCCACACACACACACAAAGATATATATATATATATATATATATATATATATATATATATATATATATATATATATATATATATAAGAAACATTGAAAAAATTCCATTACCAAAACTAGTCCATTTTTTAGTAACCTAAAAGGACGCTTCTAAAAGAACAAAGAAAATGTTGGGACTATAAATTGTACCAGTAGTTTTAGTTGAGCCTGGTTTGGGAAAATAGAAATCAGCTTCCTTCTTTTTTATACAACATACAGCATAATTAACAAAAACAGTGACAACACAGAGATTAAAGGCCAGCATACACTTGAAAGAAAGGCTGCATAGCCCATAACAATATCATACCTGAGGTAGAGGAAGCACAGCTACTAAGTCAATGAAGAACCAACGCCGTAGGTATCGTTTGGCAATCTGAATAGTATCTATCACAAGTTCACCTCGTCCAAAAACCCGTGAGGATGGTGCTATATATGCAGTGCGGAACTGGAAAACCATGTGGATAAGATAGAAAGCATCAATCATTGTCCTTAAAGTTGTGATTGTAATGGCTAACTTATGATCCATACCAAGGCACTGATTTTGTTTCTGAACAACAGGAAGATAAAAGAATAACGGGTCTATAGACACTGCAATGATGCACGATAGGACAAATAGTCTGTTCCAGAAAAGAAGGGATACATCCTGAGGATCAAATACTTTTCTGTTAGCCACTTTTAGATCTTCTGGGAACACTGCTCGGGTCATTCCTGATCTAATTGATTTACTAAAAGTCTTAAAGCCATCAGATCCCATAATTCCCCCATAAGAAGCCTTGGATGGATTTTGGGCTCCATAAACAGTACGTTTGAGACCTTCTATGTTGAATGTAAATCGATTGTTAGTGGTGCCAGAGGAAGAATTGTTTGTGTCCGTATTATTCAGCCTGTCACAAGAGAAGAAGCTACTATAGATCAATTTTCAAATCTTGACAACCTAAATGCCCAATAGGGTAATGAGAAAATACTGTATCAGACACAGAAACAAACAAACCAGCAAAACTAGAAGTAACTCTATATCACAGAACACTATCCCATTAAGCACATCAACTGTTATTTTGGGTCAAGTGGTGTTCTTCTTCACAACCCATTGATGGCATACCTAGATCAAGATTTTTCATCCATCTATGTCTGTTAAAAAACAATAGATGCGAAAATACAACCCCACCCCCCAAAAAAAAATAATTAAAAAAAATGAGTAAGAAGAGGTCAAAACACTTCTTGTCTGACGCATTCAATAGACTGCAGGGATAGTTTGGTGCTTTTGCAGAATTATCTCCAATGGACATCAGGTAACCTCCTTCCCAAGGTACAATAGATCCTTTCCAACTGTCTGATCTCATAAGTTGAAGTAACAACAAGAAAACAATATTTGCATTGACCCATAGGAAACAGTGAACTGCCTGCGCAATCTGTATGCTAGACATAGAAGTAGCAAGTAAAAATAATAGATTCGAGAAAAGGCCAATTGAATTTTCTATAGAGAAAAATAATGCTTTGGTTCGTTGAAGACCAAGTCAATAGAATAAAGTAGCTCTCAAGGGTTTCCTGTGGGTCTGAAACTAAACAAATTCACACTTCAATCAACCTCATAAACCATGCAATCTACTCAACACAATTTAATTGATAAGAGTGCAACAGCTCAAGAAGCTCACATGCCAAAGACCATTAACTACTATATTAGCTTTTGCTTGGTAGACAAATATCACAAGAGAAGTTAAGAATTATTTACATTGTGATGAAAAAGTTGTTTGAAATACTATAGAATTAGATCCCGATAAATCGCTATTAGCTCGCCTACATTTATGAATTGGAGATTTCTGCTTCTAAATCATTTGAATGGCCTTCCAACATGATGATTCAACTTCCTCATCAATATATGAATTACCCTCAATCCAGCAAGGGAGATATCAGGCATAGAAAAAGGAATAAGGGAGCATGAGAAGGCCCATAATTCTATCATTGTCTAACTCACAAAAGTAACTGGCTCAGGATGCAATCTTTTGTCAAGATCAGACATACTATACAAATATATGAATGATGGCAACCTTTTCGAGACATTTTACTTTAATCTATAATATAATGCAGGGGAACCAACAGGAGAAAAGACATATTTGAAGCACCTTTTGGGAGAGGGGGACAGAAATGATGCAGTAGGGGAGCATAAAATCAGGCAATCAGGCTTTCTACATCTCCTAAGACTCCAACATGAGTCGAAGGGGGAGGTAGGAAAATAACTAATACATATTTCACCGGCAAGGAAATGTCATGCTTTATATATGAATTTTGACTTATACTTGCATAATTATGTTAAAATAGAACAATCAAAACTCTAGCAACAATAGCTATATTAAAGTATGCAGTTAATCTGGCAGCAAAAATTGTGGCAATAAGGAAAAAAAGTGTAGTATGGTTGATTGCACCACAATAGTCCAAGAGCTATCTTCAAACTAACATAAACTATTAGCATAACATTGTGATAAAATCTTTATAGGTCAGAGAAAAGTACAAGCACATGAATAAAGTTGCTAAGAAACAGCTAGGATATCAGACTGCGGGTTGTTATACCTTACAAACCTTTCTCTTTGACCCCCAATAACCTGTGACTTGAAAGCCGACATTTTGAGCTTGTCGATAAGTTGATCGGCAACAACAAATGAAGAAGTTAGCCCTGAAGAGCTTCAAAATGCCTTTAATATCACATCTACAAAATAATCCTGAACCATAAACAGATCCATAAAAAGGTGCATGTAACATAGAGCTGAGGCTGACAATAATCATCATAAGAAAATATCATCATACTCTCAAATGATAGAGCTATAGTTAGGCCCTCATCATCAGTATAAATTATAGTTAAGAGGAACAATCTATGCCCCAGCAACGGCCAAAAGTTCCAAAGTCTAAATTAGATGAAATACGTGCAACACATTGCAATCCACATTCCAACATTAGGGATTCAAGTTAATTCTTCCAAACAAGATTTGGGTGATAAGAACCAAGAAGTCATTAAGGACCCTGTATCATAGAGAATATGTCCATTCAGCTATCAGTTTAATGGGCATTTTGTAAGGTAATCTCAAAGGACAAAACCTTGAATCACCCTACCTAAATCAATCATCATATCGACTCCTATGCCCCATTACTTGAAATCCAATGCACATTTCTGCTCTGGACAAATACAGCATTATTTCTAACACCTCCCATTTTTATTATTTATTTTCAAAGCTTATTGCTGGCCTTTTGATCATCAGCATAAACTTCAATTTTTATTATTTATTTTTAAGCATCAGCATATAATTCTGGAAGAACATCAAACTGTCAAAGCACGATCTGAGGCACCCATCATCCAACAAAATGACAACGCAGCCATGAAAGGAAAGATAGCCAAATTAATGACAATAAACAAGCATTAAAACCAGTTCTTAACGTTCTCCACCTACAATTTTTCATTATTTAAAGACCCAATTTTGCATGGCTAAATAAAAAACAAAATGGCTCATTAGATCAACATATCCTCACATTTTGGCAATAACACAAACACATTGCGTGCATAGCGATTCAGAAAGGTGTACCTTATCCCGATTCGGATCCAAACCCTTGTGAATCATTTTCTTTTTTTTCAAAGCACATTCCTAGTTTTCTTGATCAACTATTTTGTTGCGATTACATATATTCAAGCGAAATTGGAAGAAGTGTAAGAAACTAAATAGAGAGAAACGAATTCGTGGAAAAGAAAGGGGGTGATTGAACCTTCAACCTCGAAAAGAGATTGGGTGTTCCGCCATTATCATGTATATTATTTGAATCAAAGGTAAGGGACCGAAATTGCAGAAGGAAAAACAGGGAGAGAATGTAGAGAAGCTGTAGCATGGAGAGAGAGAGAGAGAGGTTTTGGAGCGAAGAAAGAGCGGGAGGACGGGAGAGAAAAGGGAGAATAATAACGAAAATAATAGTAGGGAAGCGAAGGGATCACCCTCCTACGTATCAATGGCGTCCTACTCCTCTCAAGCCCAAGTGGACACATTTTATTACCATATTATTAGCACTAGCTTTTAAATATTGTCAAATTCTGCTAACAAAGTGTATTGTTTAAAATGATAACCGCGTAATTTCGATTAGAAGGTAAATATAAGTTTAAATTTTCAAAAACGCTCATGTGAGAAAAACTTTTAATTTAAACACTCGTTACTCGAAACATATGACAACCTTGTTCAAATTAATATTATATATATTGATTTTTCTTCTCTATTGTATTATATTTGTATTACCCATTTGTGATTTATTTGAATCAAAATAACGGAAAAAGTACCACGACCCATGGGTTAACACCTATTCCTATTTGTATTTGGATAATTATATCTTATATGGGTGTATAGTAACTTGATTTTACTTTTTTTTTCTTAGGGAAGATATTTGAAAGTTTGAATGCTAAAAATCATATTAAAATTTTTTTAAAAATTTATTATTGATAAAAAGAAACTATTCAATGGGATTTTAAATATTGCAATGGAATACAAAATTGAAGATCTAAATTGGGAATCATAACTCTCGACTCCTTTTATTGGGTTGGTGAATGGTAATTGCTATAATTGGGAATAATTCTGTGGGTGTGCGCCTGCAATGAGGTACAGAGGCCTATGTAATGGATTTCGAACCTATACGTCTAATAATAATTTTTAAAAACTTTAACAATCAAGTTAGATAACAAGTTATACTAATTTTTAAAAACTTTACCAAGTAAAACTTTACCAATCAAGCTCGCTGATAAACACTCTTTAAATATACATGCATTTTCAAAATTTAATGGCATGTCAATCATTTCCCTGTAAACCTATATTACATGTGGTCTCCCTCGACAACCCCCCAACACACAAACAACCAGGACATTGTGATGTTTACATGATAAAAACAACATTTATGCAGTTCCAAACGCAACTTCACAATCCAGAATCGTCCCCAAATTTATGAAAAATTCCCAACTGAAATTACCACAATTCATATCAGTAAATGAGAAACATACAGAAAAGGGATGGGAGATATCTTCCACTACTCATCATTGGATTAAAACTCAAAACCTCACAATTCAAAGAGGCATCCATATTCACCCTATGATCAAAGAATTAGTACATTCGCTGTTAGCACAACATTGAAAAAATTGAAATGAAATAATATCAACCTTCATCAAAGTCGGGCTTCGAACTCAGGGTTTTAAGTTTCTCTGCTTTTTCATCATTGAAACCTAGGGCTGCCAATATCTTGTGTCCCGGCGATTCCTTTTCCAACCATATGCCAAGAAGCAAATCCGTTGTTGTGACTTCTCCGTTTTCACCTGCATGCCAAGGAATCATGTTGTGAGTCCTCTCACTTCCCCTCTTTAAAAAGGATCTTTTGTTTTTTCAAAAGAGAATTTGGTGCATAAGGAACTCCTTTGATCAAATAAGAACATTTAAGATCTGACAAAGAAAATTTTGATTTCTACTTGTGTGAATAGGAACAAGGGACCAACAAAACATGCAAAAAATAAAGCAGTAACTACTGTGAATACTTTGCACCGAAGGAATTTCACAATGGAAAAAATACAGTTGGAACCTTCTCATATTAATCGATATAATTTATCTGATATGCAGGTAAACCACAGCAACAACTTCTCCAAATTTTTCTTATACTGCCTTAAGCGTTAAGAGCTCAACGTACCACAAGAGTACCAAATCTCTTAGCACATATCTTCTTGTCAGAACAATTTTAAGACATAACCTCCAATGATAAGTTACCATGCACCACACATCTCCCCCACCCAGCTCATTAGTCCTGTACATAATAGATAAAAGTCAGCCTTTTTATGTCATAATGCACCAATGTTTAATCAATCTCTTTTGTCTCAACCCTCCCCCAAACACCCTGCCTGGGTAGGACTAACAAGGTATTGGTTTGGTTTGGTTTGGTCCGGTTTACCTGAAGCATAGTTACCAGGATCATGCCACGCAAGGACCATGAAGCCTAAAGGGGTATGAAACAGCGCAAAGGATTTCAATTATTCGTTTGCTGTGCAATGCAGAATGGGCGACTTATGATTGAATTCTCCTGCTACTCTTCAGCCTCCCACGTTATTGATGCATTGCAAAGCCAATCACTCACTTGCCACCAAATGGGCAGCCATTATCACTCAAATCTACCCTTCCCAAAGGGGATGCAGCAGTGCATGGTGGTCACTGGTCAGAATAAGTATGATGAACCTAACATCATTTAACCATATAATCAGACATATACAAGGGACTTCCCGCCCATGAAAACTACAGTGAGTCAATCAGCAACTGATGAAAATATTTTGAAATATGTTGTGTTCATTCGACAAGATGGACAGAGTAGATTAAAGAGGGGAAACCCACCCAAAGCAAAAGCAACTATCTTAAGAAAAGCCTCATTAAATACCAGGTCATAATTTTAAGCCTTAGAGAATATTCTTGCTTGATAAGATACAATATGCATAATGAGTAAGGAACGTATCAAGGAAAAAAAACATCATTGCAAAATTAAGAATGACAAATGGTAGCTAGAAGATTGGTACAAGAACAAAAGGCATACCGGATTTTAGCTTGTGATCCACAGCCCACTCCAGTGCTTTTTGAGCTGATTCAGTTAAAGGGGGTGCTCTGGGCTGAAGAAGTACAAGTCACCTTTTCCAATTAATTTTATACATTCCTCCCGCACCTTAGTGAGAGTGATTCCATTTGCTCTGAGAAACTTTGAAGCGAGGCTTGTCCCTGCAAAGAGAGAAGACAAAGCTATAGTCAAAGAACTGGTCGTAGCTAAATACTCAAGAAACAGCACAGGAGACGCCAAAATAAAAGTTAACCTCAATTATCAAGTGCATATACTGGTAGGTAATTTCAATACCATAGGAAGTGATGAGACATTAACTAAGACAAGGGTAGAAGACATAAGATACAGCATACAAAATCACAACAAATCAAGCAGTAAAACACAAAATATCAGCTCCACTGAAATTCAATACCTTCAAGAGAGAATAGAACTCAATCACCAGCCCTTGACTTCCCGGCATGCAGCAAGACCAATTCTAGAATGAATATTACACAAATGGCTAATACAATTTGACTGGAGATTTATTATATGATTTCCTCAATTCTAATGTTTATGCTTCTTAAATTTAGGAACTCAGCAAAATGGTCAATACCAGGCTGTGACTTCTAGACTTCTTTTTTTTTTTTGGGGGGAGTTAGGGGGTATAGCATCAGTTCCTACATAACCGCTCAAAATCCCTTGCCCATGGTGCATATTAATTTCTGCCTTCTGTATTCATTTCTATGGGCTCTGGTGAGCTGTATGGTAACAAGGAAAAAAGAAGGTTAAAAAGGCAAATAGCAGATGTAAAAGTCCCTTAAATCTCACAGGCAGTTTGATACCACAGACTAGCAGTGGCAAGCAATTTAAAAAATAAAAAATAAAGCAGAAAAACTCGTGGACAGTAATTATTACAAGCCAGTGAAAGTGAATCAGCTAGTTAAGTAGTTTCCCTCTGGCAACTTAAAACCTATGAACTTTATCCATTCCATTCCGTCCACCAAATTCTTCAGTATACAGATCACAGATGTAGAGGGTTTCCCCCTGTAGATAAGTGTGGAGTTCTTCACATAGAGGTACAATTAGCGTCCTTTTCATAAGACCAGGTAATATTCCAAAGGTCATATCCCCCTGCTAAAGCTGGACCTCTAATCTAGATTATTATCATGTGTCAGATTGATGCAACACTGATCCAGACCACTCACTACCCAGTATATTGACCAATCAAGATTCTCAATATTGAAAGTCCATGGCTGGAAGACTCTTCTGGTTCACATCCTGAGCAAACCAAGACACCTCCAAGCTACACCAAATAAATCTATCTGCAAGCATTTCAACACTTTTGCCGCAATTATTCCACATAATTTCCATCTGAATAAGAAAATATTTATGCTTATGCACTACAAGCTACACCAAAACTCTCTCCTCAAGGTAACATACAAAAGCCCAGGCATCAGAAGCTCTCTTGAAATTTATTTACACTACATATCTAGGAATGAATACCACTTCATATCATCTTTCAAGAACCTCTCAAGGCCCTACTGTCAGATGGTAAGGCTTTTCAGAGTGCAGCCTTATCCTGGAAATTGCTCTAATTGTTGCCTGTCATTAGATCATCGATCTAAAAAGCATTGAGCCATAAACAAACTACTAGCTCAGTTCCTAATAGAAAGTCTAGTGGTGTGTTTCATTTAGTTTATTGTAATTCCAAGTCCAAAATCATCTCTAAAGTGAGTTATTTATCAGATCTTAACATTATTCAGCACTTACTACGACTAAACACGTATTAAGTCTGTTCTGATGGAGCCAATATTCATCAAGTCTTAGATCAATCATATCACTGACAACAAACATGTATGATAAGGAAAAAGGAGATGAAATACACAGAAATATTACAATGTTGATACAAGTATGAACATTGTGAGAACGCATTTGTGCCTCATCTGTTTAAAGCCAGATATTCATTGGAACAATCTACCTTTAATAAGCTACAGCAGTGGCAAAATCTAACTTTAACATTTGCAACAAGCCACCTACATCCTACCAATACAAAAAAACTTAGTCAAACAAATGTAAACTAGCAAACGCTAGTCTAACTTTTTGGCCCATAATATAGATCCAAGAAATGTTAAATGCCTCCTATATTACATGCCTTCTCTACTATCAATTGTGATAAGTTGAAATACTCCAAGAGTCTCAAACCTTCCCCATATCCTATAAATTGATGACCAAAAAATTTATCCAGAGGATAAAATCAATTTAGAGACCCAGGATCAATCTTCCAACTTACACATGCCTCATTTCAATGCCTCTACAAAGACACAAAGTCAGTGGATACTGGATACAATACAGTAGACTCAATTATTTCTCCACCAGGTGCCTGGGTCACAAATGTGACCACCCCCTCAACACAAAAGGATACTCGATGGCAGCTAAATATCCAAGTTTCAAGAGGACATCAAATCATTAAGTCCCAAAATTGTATAAAAATCCCAATCACATTAAATTAGCAAGCTAAATACAAGCAGCTCAGTCTACATCATACATATAAACCAGGTGGGTAGGTATCATTTATTGATGTCAGCAAAGAGATAATTTCTGAATAAGCCCAAGTAGCTTGCCAAATTTGATGTCTAGACACACACACAAAGTTTTGCAGCTGTGCTGTCCTGGCATATCCGTTCACTTCTCTATAAATTTCAATTTAAAGCTAAAGGCTCTAAAAACATACAATTTCAAGAAGGGAATGAAATTCTAGCTAACATGTCTAGCAAAAACTAACAGTGAAGTATAGAAGGAAAATTATGTTCCCATCCTAAAGATCCACCTTAATTACTGACAAATGAGTTATCAAATTAATGCATCTGTGATAAACTCATACATCTAGCTCCCTGCTTTAGTTATTTTAGTCAAGATTACTCAAGATCAAAAGGGTTGGTCCACCAAAATATTCCAAGGACCAACCTTATACTTGAAGAATTAAAGGAAAGAAAAACAACAAGAATGCCTCATTACCATTTTTATACATGGATTTCGAATTTTTATATCTAAAACAATGCTTAACATACTAACCACACTGAATAAGTAATCACTGGTAGACTGCTAAACTAAACAATCTCCAGTTAGACAGATTCTCAATTTGGAATATTTAACCTTGGCAATGTCCCTGAAGAGTCATCACCCTCTCAACAATTTTTGTACATAGACATAGTCTATGCTACTCTGACTCTTCATTTTGACCTACCATACCCATGTTGGACCCTCGACACTTGGATAAGGTTAGGACACTTGAAACTTCAAATTACAAGGAAATTTTGAATATATCCACATTGGACACCCGTACTCGATTAACATAGGACACAGTTTCTTACTTAGGATAATCAAGTTAAGCTAAACAGAGAGATACAGCTGTCAAACAGGTGGTATCTAAGAACCTCACGATGAATAACTCGGAAGAAAAACAGTTTTGCCTTATAATGACACGTCTAGTTCAGGATAAAATGAGCATGGAGTTTCTGCATATCTAATTGTTTCACAAATTTCTCTTCCAAGGCCATGGTTTATCCAATCTGAACAACTAGTTTTACAACCACAAACAACAATCAAACTTCATATGATTAATTCTATCCGAAGTAGCTAACCTTCTATAAGGATACCCATAAGAAGGGCTTCAGTCCCAGTTGTAGGGTACTTGAGCTTCCTAGCTTCCAATTCACCCATTGCAAATGCCTTTATAGCCCTCCATGACCACCTGTTTCAATTCATGGGTACCCCATTATCAACACTCCCCAAACCCCAAAAGAACACCCACAAACCCCAATAAACAGAAACCCAAATCATAAAATAAAATTCATCAAACTGAAAAACACAACGTATAGAAAAATTGAGACTCACTTGGGGGCTTTCTCGCCAGTAACCTTCTCTGGGTTCCTGCCCAGAACAAAAATTAACCCAAAAATCAAAACCATTGAAAGAAAAATCCGTCTTTCTAATACAAATGACAAAACTAACTCTTACGCAGTAGGGAAAGAAATAGTGGCAGATACAGAGCGGCGTTTGGTGGATGGGGAAATGGCGGATGATGCCCTTGAATGGGGGATGCGACAGAAAGAGAGAGTACCCAGAAACGAATTCTGTGAGCTGAGAGATGAGAGAGAAAGAGAAGGAGACGAATCACAAGAGTTGGGTCTTCGGATTGTAGGGAAAGATAGATGTAATCTGGAGAGAGAATGGGCACTGGCAGCCATTGCTGGAGAAGGGAAGACCGGAGAGAGAGCGAGAGAGTGAATGTCTGGAAAAGCAACTCTGGATTGGGTCTTTGGACTCCGGCGATATCATACGACGTCGTTTTTCTGCAATAGGTGGATTCGGCTTGGGCCTTTGGGTTGAAATGGGCTAATGGCCCTCTCATATGAATTTTTTGTTCAATTTGTAATTGTTTTTTGGGATTATTGAAGCATTGGATTGAAAAATAGAGAATCTCAATGGTTCTAAAATTCCCTGTGAAATTCTAAAAATTTCATTTCAGATTTTGGGCAAATGAAAGAAGAAATTCATTATGTCAGTAAAGTTCCTAAATAGTATATCTGGACGGAGTCGGTAAGTCTTACGTAAGAGAGTTTTGAAAATAACTTTGAATTTCTGATCAAAAACAAAGTTTGTATTTAGCTGAAATCGATCTCATTTGTAAATCTCATATTGAATATTGATCAATAAATCCGAGATACAAAAGGTAACTTTTGAGCAATGCAAAGAACCAATAAGTATGTAATCTCAGATACAAGAAGAACGCATAAGACCTTTCAAATTAATTGAGAATTAGCATCACAATTAATCGAACTGTTTGGTAAAAATTTTTTGGAATAACTTATTGTAATTAATACTTAAAGTTATTATATTACCCTTTATATTTTGATAAAATTATGCTAATTGCCATCAAAATTATGCTTATGTATAAAAAAATTTAAAATTCATATTTCCACTTTTGGAACGATAGTAGAGAATGATTATAAATATTTAAGTTAATATTTTCTATTTTAATATTTTCTATTTATTAACAAGTAATTTAATCTATCATAATAAATAAATAATTTTATCACATAAATGTCAAATATATTATTAAAAATAAACTTTAAAAAGATATACATAATTAAAATTGTGTAGAAGGTATAAATGTAATTTTATATATCACATAATTCTTAATTAATATTGAGAAGAAATATGAATATGGAATAAAAATAATTATAATGTATAAGACAGTTAATAAAATTAAGGTATGGGTATAAATGGAATTTCACCAAATAACTTTGTTAGAAACAATTAATTTTACCAAACATATTTTTCTCAAACAGACTAATGCAAACAGGTAAGTCAAACGAGTTAGTACAAACAGGTTAACAACTAACGACTAATACAAACAGGTTAACGGCTAACGGTGATTGCCAAACAGGGCCATTATATAGTTCCCAATATTACAAAATTAAGGAAGGAACGCTTGAGGGTAGGGGTGAGCGGTTCAGGGTACCTCGTCCCAAAACCAACCCTTACCCTGTTTGACCGGTTGCTTGAATTTTAGGAACCTTTCCCTTACCCTGTTTGACCGGTTCCTAAATTTTAGGAACCTTACCCGAACCTCGAGTTCGGTTCAGGTCCGAGTCCAGAGTACACTGTTCACACCATTATTCTTATGAAAAAAATTTTAAGCCTTTAAAAACTTACAAACATCAACTCACGTTAATCATTTAATTAGCTAAAGTTCAACAAGCAAACAATTAAATACCACAATTCTTAACAATTTTTTACAAAATCAAAGTTGGTAATAGAAATAACGTTCTTAAAGGGGATGTGATCAAAATCTTACAAAGTCTCTTCAAAAACTAATACAACCAAATGTCTCAAGTTCATTAACTAAATTTAAATAAAAATAATGCAACCTTTAAAACTTCCATTGCATCTTCAACATCAATAACTTATCCATCACCTTCGGTAAGATCTATAAAATATAAAATAAAACACTCTTTGAACCGTTCCAGGTTCCGGTTCCAGTTCCATGATTTCATTTTAGGAACTTTACCCTTACTCGTTTGACCGGTTCCTAAATTTTAGGAACCTTTACCCTTACCCGTTTGACCGGTTCCGGCTTAGAACCTTACCCGTTTGACCGGTTCTAGCCCGGTTCCAAGGTACCAATCAGTCATGGTCACCCCTACTTGAGGGCAATGTCTAAGACTTGGACTGCGAAGTAAGTTTGTGAAAAATGTGTAGATCGTAACCTTGTTTCCATCCCACAAGTATATATATTTTTTTGTTCAACCCGGGTATAATCCCTTTTGGTGAGAGATTTTTAATTAACAATTCATCCTCTCAACCAGTGTGCTTCCGAGGATATGAATTTGTATTCTACTTTTTACCGGGGTGACGTCGTTACTACCTCAACCAACATCTTGTTAGTGTTTCCACAAGTATATATGATCACTATGGAAAGCAAGGACTGACTTCATCTCTAAGCAATCAATTTTTTCAACTTAACCAAATTGTTAGAGTCCTCATGAGTAATGCTGACCAGTCAGTGTTGATCAATCATATCTATCGAGAAGCATAGCAAACCGAATGGCACACGTAGGGCTCATTCGAAGTGGCGGATAAAGTAAACATAATTAGCGAGATATAGTAGAAACGAACAGAAATGAATAGCAACAAATATAAATAAATAGAAACAAACAATTGCAATTAGTTGAAATGAGTAGAAATGAATATAAACGAACATAAACTAACATAAATGAACATAAATGAGCAAAGAACATAAATGGATAGAAAATATAATAAATAGATTGGTATATATATCAATTCGAACAGGCCCTTAAGACACACATCCGGTTAACTAGTCATCGAGTTCCTCCCTTGATTTTTTTGAATATTTTGTGTCATGATAACTTAGATACTCCTGGTGAGAAGTGTTATCATTTACCCTTTTTCAAAAAAAAATTATATCAAATTTAGCTTTAAGTTATTGGATAAAATTATGGTAGAAAATTGTTTTCAAGCTCAATCGAGGTAGTGATGTGTTTTATGGCTTAGAAATATTGAGAAGTCAAATTATTAATGTACACCTTTTTTTTGGGCCTATGACTTAAGTACCATTTATTGTTATCAAATGACCCAAAAACAACTTTTATCAAAAAAATCAACGGAAGCAAAATCCTTCTCCATGGATTTTCTCCATCAATCAACAAGGTTTTCACTTCAAAAAACAAATTGAGGACAACTCTCTTTTGTCCATTATTATCAATGGCAAGCAATCACAAAAGAAAGTATATCCCTTGATCTACCCACTCCACCCTACTCAAAACCCTAAACAAAATGCCCTAAAAAATAATAAGACCTATTTCTTTTTGTGGGCATGATTCATGATTCATTACACATTGTTTCCTTCATGAAACATGTGGAAACTTACATAGATACTTTGGAAAGAAGCAAATATCAAGTCCTTCTAGGAAGAACAGGGTGGTTGGAAAAGGACCTTCAGCCACTCACTATATAATTTTCAATCAATAATCTCCACTAACTATATGCATGTGTATATATATATAGAGTTTCATAATACGTCATAGATTCGGGTTTATAAATTCAGTGACATGGCATAATTTGGGGAATTTTGTGGAAATTAAAATAAAGTATTATATACGCTAATTTAGATCTATAAACCCGAATCCATTGTATAATTTGTAAATTTCATATACTTTACAACTAATCAAGATAAAAGGGGGAAAAGAAAAAGAAAAAGATAAGTGCCAAGCTAGAAGATGAAAGTGTGTTTTTGGGAAGTTTCTCTGCTGATAATTACAGCCACTTATCTTCTCCTTTTTTTTATTGATAAGTGGTGGAGTTTATTATACAATATGGGAAAAAAAAAAAAACTCTGAGCCCTACCATATACTTCATTTACTTGTGCATATACAATTACTGTATTTGAGAATCTTGTGGCTGAGACCACCTCATTTGAAAAAATAAATAATATAAGAAGAAGAGCATGGAGGAGACCTTTTCAATTGAAAAAAGTTTGAGACACGAAGTTTTTTTTTTTTTAAAAAAACACACTAAAAATAGACGGTTTTTATGTAACAATTTATGAGTTGGTCTAGTTAGTATAAGAATAGATAATGGTTAATATGTAAACAAATCATCAAATCTCGACCTGTCGACTATACTAGCATGTATGAAAAGGACACTTAAAAATTGACCATATGAAATTTAAGGGTTTGTTCATTTTGGTTATAAAAAATTAGTTGTTAGTTATTACAAGTTATTATAAGTTGTTACCAACGGTTATGAATTGTTACGAGGTATTATGAATGTTCACGATTAACTAAATTAAATATTATGATACGTTATGGTCGGTGTATAGCTGTTATAAACGCTGTATTAAACACCAAAACAAATAGACACAAAGACAATGATATGAAATATCCTATAACCAAGCAAATCCATAGATATTGTGCATGGTGCTTAGATATTACCAAATCTCACAATATTTCATTCATATAATGCATGATAAATTTAAGATAATAATCAATAAGTGTGATCGACAAGACCTCATGAAACATGATTATGCCTCACAAATAAGTATTTATAGGTTAAGATAACAAGGGCAAAATTGTCATTTATTGTTTGAGGTAAGGGTGTCTAATGCATATAAATTATATATTATCCTCCTAAACGTCTTAATTATTGTAATTTTTCTAGCTAGGAAGTCAATTTATGGAGATTTAGGAAGCAAGAAATCTCAGCTTAATTATGACTTAAACCCAATTTTGTCAAAAGTAGGGTTTTGTCTAAATCATTACTACACCGGCCTTAATTACAATTTGAATTTCAGCTGACCACCGGTTTCCAACCGCAAAAGCCAATGATGTCATTTACACATTAATTAATTAATTAATTAATATCTAATTTGGATGGTTTTAGTTATGGTTAGTCCATCTTATTCAACTTGGGGTGATGTTCAACTAGCTCATGTAGATTTGATAATATTAAAAAAAATTCACATTTTATATTTATTAGCTTATATATCTGTAGTTACGTTCAAATATCAGATACAATTTAAAAAAACATGTGATATTTAAAATTATATATATTATTGGAGGATCCTATTGATAAAAAAAATAATATATTGTATATTTATCATTGCTTCTTATTTTATAATCTTTGAAAATACATGACTAATAGTTCCTTTAAATCGAGGTGTATAGAAAGGGATCCAAATAGGGTTTAATTGGTCAATCTAATAATTCCAAGCTACAAATCAAGTTAAGTTCTGTTGATTCCAAAACCAATTTGATAATAGAGGGAGTAAATGTAAACCTATTAGCATGCTTAAAATCTTTTGTTTTATCAATGTGGGACATATAATAAACCCCTAATTTCAGGATCCAACTCAATTATATATACACAAACTACTATTAAGTTCCAACACATAGTTAATATATAAACTTATTTACACAACTTGTAAGAAAATTATCTCCTTCAAGGTTCGAACTTTAATGGAGATGATAAAAATGTGAAGTGTTTCGCTTGGTCTAACTCTTACTTGGTACTTGGTACACTATTAAACTTAATACAATCTAGGTCATAACCAACTTACTAACATATATAAGTCTAATAAGACTTCATCCCAAAATCAATTACGAATAGGTGAAATAACTTACTTGTCTTGTAAACATACATATCCTTTGATTTTATCAATAATAAACAAACCCACTTTGACATATGGTCTTATTTCATTTAGTTTTAACTTACAACTTTACGAGTTTTTACAACTCCATATAACTTTTTATAATTAACTTTACAGATCTTACAACTTACAACTCTTACAGTTAAATGAAACAGATTAACTCAGTATTGTCATTACTAGTAGTGAAGCTATTTGGCATTGGATGGACTCTCTCTCTCTCAGCAACAATCAAAGAGCATGAAAATGAGTCAACATCATTTTGCCAATGTGGGCAGCTAGCTTTGATGTGAAACTTTAAAGAGTACAAAATCTAACTTGTTTGCCAAGGCAAGCCACTACAATTGCAATCGCAACCCCCATTGACTTTGGTATTTTTGCCATAACCTTACGCCTATTACTTACTACTGTATTTCATTCATCATTAATTTTGGGACTCCACTTGCTAATTAATTACATCATCAAATCAACCGCCCCTTCTTTAATCATCACAATAACCTTATCCAATCTAATTTCATCATCATATATGTATATCGCCTTTTTTTAAATGATAATGTAAGTTGTCTATCCGTTATCTCCTTATAAAAGTGAATATATATAACAGATCTGTCGATAAAAGGAACAAACTAGATTAGGCTTCACGAAAATTTAGCCTGTAACACAACCAAAAACCACTAAAAATTTTGTTGACTTTCCACCGGACTCGATTCTATTTAACTTTACTTTACAATCTTATAACTCCTTGCAATTTTTAGAACTCCTTACAACTAAAAACATGTTTGGCCTAGTTTTTAAAAAAATATTTTATTTTTTAAAAGCATTTTTGAAAATTGTTTCTGAATAAAAATTGAAATATTTGGCCTAAATTATATATGAGTGTTTTTAAATAACTAATTTGTTTGGCCAATATTTTTAGAAAGAGAGATGAGATAGAGCAAAATAACAGAGAGAGAGAGAGAGGAAAGTGATAGAGATAGAGGAGAGAGAGAGAAAAGAGATAAAAAAAATCGTAGAAAGATAGGAGAGAGGGAAAGGAGGGTAAGAGAAAATAGTAGGGATGAGTGTTTCTAGGTACACTGTTCCAAAACTAGGAACCCGACCCTTACCCTCTTTGACCGGTTCCTAAATTTTAGGAACCCGACCCTTACCCTGTTTGACCTGGTTCTTAAATTTTATGAACTTGACTCGAACCTCGGGTTCCGGTTCCGATTCCAGGTACCCTATCCACACCATTATTCTTATGAAAAAAACTTTAAAGTCTTAAAAACTTACAAACATCAACTCACGTTAATCATTTAATTAGCTAAAGTTTAACAAGTAAACAATTAAATACCACGAGTTTTTAGCAAGTTTTTACAAAATCAAAGTTGATAGTAGAAACAACATTCTTAAAGAGGGATGTGATCAAAATCTTACAAAGTCTCTTCAAAAACTAATACAACCAAATGTCTCAAGTTCATTAACTAAATTTAAATAAAAATAATGCAACCTTTAAACTTTCATTGCATATTCAACATCAATAACTTATCTATTATCTGTCGGCAAGATTTATGAAATATAAAATACTTTTTAAACGGTTCCAGTACCGGTTGCACGATTTCATTTCGGGAACCTTATCCTCACTGTTTGACCGGTTCCGGTTCTAGAAACTTATCCATTTGATCGGTTCCGGTCAAGTTCCGAGGTACCCATCGATCATGCTTATCCCTAGAAAATAGGATTATGGGTGGTTGTTAGGGAGTTTTTCTATAAATTAGAAATAGAAATAACTATTTGTTGTTTCGTTTTTGGGGAGTTTTTTTCCAAAATTATTTTTGAAAAATAATTTTAATTTTAAAAAAATTAGTGTTTGACCTAATTTTAATTTTTAGAATTTAAAAACGCTTTTAAAATTTAGACCAAAGATCCACTAAATAGAACAAGCCAGTCCCCCAATGCAAATAAACAAAAATCATGTATTATGAAACTTGAGCATAAGAAGTTATATATTGGGACCTTAGTTTAGGATATCAAATTATAGAAATTTATCGTCAATATGTTACTCTCCGTTAATTTGGAAGATCAAATATTTTTTATGTAGTATTAATGTTAAATTTGTATTGAATTTATCTTAATATATTAACGGTAGATATTCATATGATGCTTTTATTTTGTGTGTCAAATGAAATTCCAATTTTTCAAAAATAATGTCAAAAATCTAAGTTTGATTGCATGGAATGGACTTAGTACAGCATTTTGTGTTGGATTAAAATCTGGATCATCAAATTTAATTAGATTTAAATTTTAATTCGCTTTTTATTGTGATTAATAAATTTACTGAGATATGATAAATCAGAAATTATCATTAATTTAGTTATCTGGAAGAGTCTTATGACAGCTAGTGATTAGTGAATCCAACGTGCAACAAGCTCACACTCTCACGTCCCTTCTTCCTTTGACTGATCTAATCAGCAATTAATTAATTAATCAAACAATTAGTTAATTAAGTACGTTGTTAGTAGAAACTTCTTCACTGAATTATACTACTAAGCTCCCCTCCCAAAAAAATAAAAAATATACAAAATAAGAATCAAGAGGGGGAGTGGTGCACCCACCAGGCCACTTAAAACCATTCTTATATGATCAGTCAAGGACATAAATCAAAGTAATTAAACAATTAACTTTAATTAATTATGTAGTAATTATTGTTTATATTATGCTTAACTTGTCACCGCATACCGTGTTATAGCTGTACTTAGAAACTGTCATAGCCAACTAGCCAAGTATATAAGCATTTTTGTTTGTTCCATATCAGTCATAACGAGACAGTATAATATAACAATGGAGATGAGATCGAATCCGGGATCAAATGTATCCAGAGCCTCAATATATAAGCATTATAATTGACTAATATACATATCTACTTGTATGTGCGGCTCTTTTTTATGGCATACAACTAATGAGTTAACATCATTTTTTGGATATGGTTCCGAAGGTGAATAAATTTTAACAATAACTGTCATCACTTATTCTTCTTTCATAGGACTCGGGAAGATTTAAGTAAAAATAACCCATACTCGTATCCATATCGGACCTCGATACTTGAAATAAATTCACTTGAAAGTATATCAAAAATCGAATTCAATACTCTAACCAAATCAAACTCAATTGAAAATATCATTTAGGTATGTAACATGATAAAATTCAAATGTAACTAACTTTATTCGTATTTAAATCCGAACAACTTATTTATAAGATGGATGTGTTATCTTAGTACGGATATTAATATTTGAAGGGAAGGGTGGGGGGAATTAAATGAAGGTCCCTCTCAAGGGTGAACATAGTGAGTTGGGGGGAGCCTAGATTTAAGGGCAAGACAAATTAAAGGAAGGTGAGGTCGGACATGCTACGTGCATTGCTCGTGATAGGCATGTCTTATATGTCCCCCCTTTCATTTATTTCTATTTTTTAAAAAAATTATGAGAGATGATGATGGGGACTTATGTTGGTTTTGTTGATGCCACGTTGGTGAATCAAGGCAGAAAACATGGCCCTTTTGTCCCCCGGAGAGACCTCCCGCCCCTGCCCTACATTTATTTTATTTATACCCCAAAAGAAAAAAAAGAAGGTGGGGCCTACTTCTAGTCGTCGATCCTCATTTCGAAATTGGCGCCATAATATGTGGTTCTTCCTCCACTGACTTCCCTCCCAGCTCCACAACTTCATGCTCTCTCCCTTTTTCTTTAAATTAATTATTTTTTATCTTGTATTTTAATAAAGGTGATCACATAATCAAGGTAGTTTCTTTCATTTTGAATCCCACCCTCAATGCCTCGCATCTTTTTTTTGTCTAAATAAAATATATAATAATATTATTAATAAAATATCAAACGATATTCACAATCAAAGTCATAAAATAACTAATTATAAATTTAAGATAAAGACGTGAAATTCAACTATTAAATAGTTAATATAAATCTTGTACACGTCTAACTTTAAAATTATGACAATCTTGCCATGAATAAGTGAAAGATTTTTTGTTTCATATTACAATGATTTGAAAGTTAATCTTCGTATGATATATTAGACTATGCAAATTAAAACAATGTTCATAAGAAGAAAGAATAAAATTCTCATGAAGGGTGAATTAAAATTCTTATAGATGAAGAGATAAACTTTATCACATAAAAACTAATATTAAAATAATAATTGTCATAAAAACAGTTAAAATGGGGTTAGACAATCTCTCTAAAGAAGGTGGAAGTTAGAGCCTTTTTGGAAGGAAGAAGAAAATCATGGAGTCAAACAATTAATTTCCACAAGCTCATACTTACAAAAGTCGATTGTATTGTACAGTAGACCTCATGTTTGGTTCCTCTTTTCCCGACTATATTATACAGTCGTTTGTGATGTTTTGGGACCAAAAAAAAAAAAAAAGAAAATAATTTTTTATACCTTATTTGTCTTCCACGTGGCAGCAAAAATCACCTCTTCATTTATTCAATAAAATGGAGCATTTATGTTGGCAAATTAAGACTAAATTCTCTTGTGTGCAAAATCATTAGCACATCCGAAGGTCAAAATTCAGGGGGCCCCACTAAGATTTTTCTTTTCCCTCCAAACATTGTGGGCATTCGCCCGATTTGGCGGGAACACCCGCCATTTCCCGCCATTAATGACGCATCTCCCAAACAATACGACGCCGTTTCAAGGGATGGGCATTCGAAATTGTGAGACTGTAACATGTGAGCGACTACAACGCCGTAATTTTGTGATTGGATAATGTGAGTGAAAATAATCCTTTATATTTTTAATCAATACGTCGGTTTTTTAAGGTATTTATTTTTAAGATATTGTAACTGATTTATTTAACGAAAATCTACTTATCCATTTATTGAGGGGTAATTATTTATGTACTTTATTAAATTTAGATTAATATTTATGGATCTATTAAAATTTTGATAAATATTTTTCTTGAATCAATTCCAATAAAAAAATTGATAATTTTGGGTAAAAAGGTCACGTGATATCATGTCAGGACCAATTTAGCATTAATTTCCATCACACACGAAATTAACTTAAGTAAGGATAAATTAGTTATTTAATAATATCACATTATTTTTTCCCATAATTCGAGTTTTCTACAAAAATTGGTTTAAACCTTCATGGACCTAGAAATATCTATTCAAAATTAGTGGGTCACATAAATAATTATTTAAACTTAGGTAGACATGTAAGCAAAATTTTCTATTTTTAACTTATCAATTTTGTTTCCGGAGGAAAACGGGCGTGATGATGTGGATGATGATTCGGAGAGAGAGAGATTTCTCGCTCCGGTTGCGAGGGCATGTCTTGATCGGATGGATTCCACGTGGCAATTGCCGACCTCGCAAAAAGGCAAAGCCTCGGAGGTGGACCCCCTCGATGAGATTCACCATGCTCTTGTTAGGGTTTTTCCACTATTCCGGCGGCTTTGGAAAACCCTAACAAAGGGCATCGTGAACCCCATCGAGGGCGCCTTTTTTCTCTCCTCCGTGTCAACCACCAATTTGTCGGATATTTCCGCGACGGCAGCAGATCCGACGAGAGTTCGGTGACTATGGCAGATCCGGCGACGGCAGTGATCATCAAAATAAGGAGAGAGAAAAGGGGTAGTAGGGGCTAAATGAGTGAGTTAATGGGTATAAGTTAGGGTTTAATCTCAACCATTAAATTATAAATGAAGGGTGAAGATTGAAAGTTCCTAATTTTCATCTAAACCTCCTAATTTTCAATGGATATGGTATCTCTCTCTCTATATATATATATAGGGATTCAAGTAGTTGTGAAGAGTTATAAATTGCAAAAACATATTGTTAGAAGACGCAAAGCACAGAGCAATAATAATTATGAAATTTTTTTCAAAGAAACTGCAAAAGATTATAAAAAGTTTTAAAATTATAGTTTCAAGTTATTAAAGCTTAAATTAACATTTATAATACATAATGATCTATGTATATAGTCTTTTAATATTGTTAAATAAAAATCTTGATAAAAATGTCACGAAATTTTTTCAAATATTAAAAAAGTTATTAATTTTTTTAATAAAAAATGTCACTAAACTTCACAAAATATTCAAATATTTTCATTAAGACGGTGACATTATTGAATGATTTTGAAAAATTAAGTGGTATATTTTATTATTTTAAAGCAAATTCAATGACATTTTTAACTGAAAAATAATTTTAGTGGCATTTTTAATATTAAAAAAGCCGAGTCTTTTTTGAACATGAACTCCTGTTAAATGTCACACATATATATGTAAAATGTTTTTGTTAAGGATGACCTTCTTATTTTCCTTGAAATAATAAAAAAAGGAAAGAAAAATCATCAAAATATATATAAAATTAAAAAGCTAGTTTAAATTACATTATCCATCTTAAGTGCTACATTTTTTAATTTATCATTTTATTCTAAAATCTAAAATACAAATTAAAATCAAACGAAATATGATTAGGAGACACGTTATAGGAACTAATCTTAAAATTTTTAAAGCATGTCGTGATAATGGTTTAAAAATATGCATCATCTGTCACTTATGTAACTTTGGTAAACCTAAAGCATCAAGTTTTTCCATTTTTGATCACTAGCCTTTTTCTATGTCAATATCCCCTTGGGAATTGAAAATTTTTAAAATAAAAATAACATTATAGTTGGATTTTTTTTTTAATGGTCCAAGATAAGGTTAAAGAATATTGGGTATTTTTTTTATCACTTCCATAAATTTTTGCAGAAAATGTAAAAGTTGTCAAGAAACTAGCCACCCATACTCTTGGGCACATGGCATCCAATATTTATTTACTCTATTTGTTTTGCCTATGTTTCCAATTTTATGTGGACACATGTGATATGCTTTTTGTAAATTTATTCAAGGATAAAAAGAGGAACAGATAAGAAAGATAATTAGTATAGTATTTTTAGAAAAGGAATTTAAATAATCAGTAAAGGGAAAAAAAAAAAAAAAGGGAAGCAAGATAAGTAGAGATATATAATTAAGAAAGTTTTTCAATGGGTTTATTAAATAAATTTTTGTGCCCTTCTTTTTGTTTTTAAGGGATAGGTGTTGCACCTTTACTTTATCATAGGAATCAACTAAATGAAAACAGATAAAATTAAATATTAGTGTATGTTTCATCAATCTATAGTAAAAAATTTACACTTTTTGGATGTCGTTTCATCAATTTATAAATTTATTGGGGCAAATGATACAAGTATGTAGATATGTATTTGAATTATATTTTTACCGATCTAACGGCTACTTTATTCACAAAAAAGGGCGTGATTTGTATTTATAATTCACTCGTCGTTTTTTACAAGATTACACATACATAAAATTACATCGCCTTATTCAAAAAAAAGAATTATAATCAAGTATAATTGTCAATTGTTAATCACATGCTAATTTCATCCAATTTACACAAGAAAATAACGTGTTAATCACATGACAAGAATACATACGAAGGCTTGCACGTTTGTTTTATGGGTCATGTAGGGTAGTTGTTTGCCTTTTTTTCCTTGTTTTTTTGCTTTAGTTTGATTTTCCTTTTTTTCTCAAAAAAATTGTGGGTTATAATGAGCAAATAAATACTTTATTTAGCAAACCTTGTAATATAGAGTAAAAAAAATTTAAAGATAAAAAATCAAATTATGAGATGATGTAGAATACAAGTATCCCATTTGAAAAATCAAAAATTAATCCTTATATCGTGAATGCTCTATAAAGAATATTATTACAAGAATTATTTATACAAACAAGGCACCAAATATCAAACTTCAATTCGCATTGGATTCCAGTTGAGCATATAATTATCTAGGCTTCTCATGCCCCGTAATTATTTCTTTTTAAAAAAAATGAAAAATCAAAATTGATTCACTGTAGATTTTATTTCCTTTGTTTGAGTTGTTGAAAAGCCAAAAACAATAAAAAAGGAAGCTGCACCAAAGGAAAAAAGAGGAAGAAAACGTGGGAGCCAAAATCAAAAAGGGTAGCGAATATTTGGCACCAATTCACACTTTCACACTCCTCTATATCCCAATTATATCATAAATCCAAATTTATAAATCTACGTTATCATGTTTGATATTTTTCTTTAACGCTTTAAAACTCACGCCTATTTATGTGGTTTTCTTTCCGAAAAAAATTAATTTCTCTCTCCCTAAATTGTGTCATGTCAATGAATCTATGATATACATATTATCTTTTATCCTAAATGGCACTTAAATAGCTCAACTTAGGTGGCATCTTAGCTAGAATCATCAACCACATCATCCGTTGAAAAAACCAAGTACCGTAAAAATAAACAGATAACAGAGGTATTCGATAATTCACTTGGTAAAGTTTGTTAATAACAATAATGTGTAGGTAAATCTTATCAAAGCTTTTATCATGCTCCTCGAAATATACATACATATTCTCCTAAGTCATGTCAAACAAACTATATAAAAATAGTCGATATGATAAATACACCTGTAAAATGAGTATAAGTTATAACTTTGCAAGTGTAAAGCATAATAGTACGTTTTATGAGACTAGATTAACACATTTTTAGACCACATAGCTATATAAGTATGTCAATATTTTACATCAAATTATCATTGAGTGTATATTAGATATAAACTGAATAAATAATAACAAGAAAATGACTAATGTTAAAGAGAACATGTGTAATCAATTTTAATTTAATATAAATACTATTATTTAGTTTATATTTACGATACCATATTCGTTTGTATATCTTTATACTCAAAATGCACAAGTAATAACATAACTTTGATATTATCAATCAATCATTGAAAAAAGGGCAGATGACAAAAATAGGAGAACGCTACGTCAATATTGTGTGATACAAAATCCCAATAAAATAAAAGGAAAAAGTTTATCGAATGATAATAAGATTGACGTTATTCTATGAAGTAGAGTGTTAGCCAATCAAGAATACTCAATTTCAGAGGATGTTAGTAGCAAACATAAGGATATTTTCGTGGATGGATGGTCATACGAGATCTTATAAGATTAAGAATGAAGTGTTCAGAGACAAAATAAGAGTAGGGCCAATAGAGGGTAAGATGGGATAAATTATTTTAGATAGTTTGGGCATGTTAAGAGAAGAATTACATATGCATTGTCGAGAAGGTTCGAATGCATTAACCGTCTATAGAATAAAAGAGAACAAGGAACACTAAAGAAAAATGGGGAATGAAGTGATTAGATACACTTTGAGTTATACGGGAATAATATAGGACACAACTTATGATAAGAGTGTGGAGGGTTATAGACTTCAGGTGGCTAGCTTAGTACCCATCTTTTAACTCGTAAAGCATAGGGATCGTAAATGAGTTGTTTTGATTATTGCGTTTATTATATATTTCCTACTCTTTTAGGGATCACTAGTTTCTTTTATTTTTTATTTTATTTTCGTCAAATTAAAAAGTGACTCGGAAAAGATTTTTTTATTAGTGTAAATAATTATAAATATTACCGAGTAATTAATTTATTTTTGATATTGCAGCATAATTTAACAAGCTTTAAGCCCTAAAATCAGGGGTAAAATTATCACGTTAGTAATTTGATAATTTTTGCGACTCTTTTTACGGCAAGGAAATTGGGAGAGCGAGTAGAGAGAGGGCCCCACGTCCATGTGATTTATGAGGAGGCGCAACGAGTCAGACTCTGAGTCAGACTCGCCCCTTCCGCTTTGCGTAAAACGTGTCTCCGTGTTTTCAATTCACAAAAATTAAAACAAAAAACAAAAAAGCAAAAACCAGCTGAAAACCCAAAAAAAAAAAGGAAAATTCTCTCGAGGCGACAGAAATTAAAATTTACCCTAAAAAAGCCCAGCCGCTGGTATAAATACCCGAATACCCAGTTTCCGAGAGAGAGAGAGAGTGTGCTTTTCGCTCCCCCTCTTTTACAGAAGAGAGACAAACCAATCCCCATTGGTAGAGAGAGAAACACCCAACCCAGACAACAAGCAAGACAACGACGCTTCTTCTTCTTCCGACGCACTTCTAGAGAGAGAAAGTCGGTTCTGGCCATCGTCTCCAGTGTGTCGAGAATTAAACCCTCGGCGATCATTACTACGAGGAGAGAGAGTTTCGAGCTGATTGAGTTCTTTTGAAGAAGAGAGTAAAAGATGATGATGGAGTTGTCGCCTTGTTTGAATGAGTTTGATAAGCTTCGCTTTCGTATGGAAACTCCCAGGTTCGTCGCCAGATCCCTAGTTTTTCTCCTGATTTTGCAGGTTTTAGTCGCGTTTAGGGTTTGTCTAAATTGCGACTTCGGCGGTGATCTTCCTCTTTTTCTCAAAATTTAGGTCGGTTTTAGTTGAGTTTTTTTTCTGCGATTCTGGAGATAGTGAGTGGTTAATTTCAGAGTGCACACATTGCTTGGAACCTCGCCGACGATACTTGATTTTCTCCGGAAGATCGCCTGTTTTTCCTTGACTTTTGAAAGCACATTTTCTCTCTCCTCTCTCTATAATAAGGCACCGCCGCACCGGCCACCGACTGCTTGTGCCTGTTCACACGTTCAATGTTTTTTTGAATTTCAAAAAAAAATTATTTCTGAAATTAAGAAAATATTTTGTTGAATTTTGAATTTTGAATTTTGATTTTTGTGAGTCTGACTCTTCTGGATGATTGTGGTACAGAGTGGCGATTGACAATGCTGTTTGCCCTGATGCCACCATTGTTAAGGTGAGCTCATTTACTTTCCCTTAATTACGTTAATTAACCCCCAATTAGTACTCTAATTGAATTAATTTGTCAATGCTAACTCTGTTTATTTTTCCGATAGGTTGATTGCGCGAGGAAACATGGGATCCTCCTAGAAGCAGTTCAAGTGATTACAGATTTTGATCTCTCCATTAAAAAGGCTTATATCTCCTCCGATGGAAGATGGTTCATGGATGGTGAGCCCTTTAATCTTTTAGCTTTTTACTGATTAATTTATCCCCCTCAAACCTCTTTTAATTTGAAATGTTATTTGTTGTCAATGCCCTTTTTGCAAATTAATCTCCTTCAATGCCTTAGTTAATTTGGAATGTTATTATTTGTGATAAATGCCCTTTTGGAAATATATGGAGTGTTATTTGTTGTCAATTTGGAATTTTGTTTGTGGTAAATGCCCTTTTGTAAAAATAATTACAGAAACCTGATCGTCGTATTAATTATTCTCCTGCAGTTTTCCATGTAACTGATCTTAACGGAAACAAATTGAAGGAAGAGAGCGTTATTAGCTACATGGAACAGGTAATTTTCAACGAATCCCAGCTTTAAATGTCTATTTTTCAACTGGTAATTTTGTTTGTAGTGAAAAACTGATTGTGATTAAATGATTTGGGTGTTATTAACAGTCACTTGGTAGCATCCATTTCACAAAATCGTGTGAATACAAGGGGCTAACAGCACTAGAGTTAACGGGCACAGACAGGGTAGGCCTGTTATCAGAAGTATTTGCGGTATTAGCCGATTTGCATTGCAATGTGGTGGATGCGAAGGTGTGGACTCACAATGGCCGGATTGCCTCTCTCATATATGTAAAGGACTGCGATTCTGGGTGTCAAATTGAGGATTCCCAGAGGATTCAAAAGATCGAGTCCAGATTAAGGCCTGTGCTTAAGCGGGGTAACGATATTAGGAGTGCAAAGACCACGGTTTCGATGGCGGTTACTCATACGGAGAGGAGGCTGCATCAAATGATGTTTGCTGATCGTGATTATGAGAGGACCCCATCTGTATCCACGATGATATACGATACCCCAGATGTCACAGTTCAGAATTGGACTGAGAGAGGTTACTCAATTGTGAACATCCAGTGCAAAGATCGGCCTAAGCTTTTGTTTGATGTTGTTTGTACATTGACAGACATGGAATATGTAGTTTTCCATGCTACAATCAAAACCCAAGGCAGCCGAGCATATCTGGTATACCTTTGATTCATGCCATTCTTGTTAGTTTGAGGCATGCTTTGATCCTGGCCATTTTGATTAACTTTGTCTATGTGATTTTGTTCCAGGAATTTTATATCAGGCACAATGATGGAAATCCAATTGACTCAGATGCTGAAAGGCAAAGGGTTGTTCAGTGTTTACAAGCTGCAATTCAAAGAAGAGCGTCTCAGGTATAAACCTTTTCATATTTAATTTTGGAAATTCCTAATAGAATTGTAATGTTCAAATCACAATGACTGATGAGACTTATGTTTGGAAAATACAGGGCATCAGACTAGAACTATATGCCAAGGATCGTCGATGTCTACTAGCAGATGTAACCCGGACATTTAGAGAGAACGGCTTAAATGTCACAAGGGCTGAGATCTCTACAACAGGAGAGATGGCCCTCAACATCTTCTACGTGACAGACGCAGAGGGCTATGCCCCAGACCCAAAGATAATTGAGGCAGTCCAGCAGAAAATCGGGTCAGATTGTTTAAAGGTGAAGCAGTTGCCATTGATTAACCATCAGAAAACCGAGGCCGGAGTTGGGGTTGGTGGGGCCATGTTGCTATCATCACTTGGGAGCCTTGTATTGAAGAATCTATACAACCTGGGGTTGATCAGATCATATTCTTAAAGGTGACTCAAAGGCAAAAATTTGTTGGTTGTGGAGGAGGTGCACCCCCACAGCTTTAGCATATACCTTGCTTCTGAGTTGGGCCAACTAGATCCTTGTGTACATAAGAAACATTTAGCTGGTAGCATAGTAGCTTTAGGAATAGAACAGTGGAGGAGGGTAGATTTGGTAGTTGGTACATTGTAGTTGGGGTTTAGTTGGCAGGGGAAAAGAAGGGGAAAGCTTGGAGAAAAAGATTGAAGGGGACCCAGACCCAGTGGACCAATTCAAAAGTTTGGAAGGAATTTGAATGAAGAAGGGGGAAAACTAAAGTTGGAATTTGGAAAGAGCAAAAGGGTAGGAGGGTGTTTGAAGGGAGGTTGAGGATGGGAGTTCACTTTTTAGGTTTAGGGATTCTTCTATTCTATTCTATTCTATGTGCATTTGGTATAATAGGGAGAAAATTAGGTATGTGGTGGTGCTGAGGTTGGAGAAATTGGGTTCACACATCATATTTCTTTGTACATATAATATTTGGTTTGTTTAGTTCAAATGGTTGACTAGTTTATTCCTACAATTGACTTGATTTTCCTCTCTCTCTCTCTCTCTCTACTGTGGAAGTTGGAATTGTTTAATGTTGTAATGTTTGATTTTGGTGAATGAATGTCGGTCATAGCATAGGTGGATGAGGGCGTGTTGAATGGGGCTTTGAATTGCAAATAACACTCTTATAGTCAAGAGTTGAGGAATTATTCACATACATAGGTTTTTTAATTTTAAAAATGGATGTATATGTAGATTTTTTAATTTTAAAAAGTAGGTAGATTTCCTTAGCTAAGCATATCTTTAGTACGTGAAGAAAAAAAGACTTTGGGGTCAATTTTGTTCCCATTAGATAACAAATTTTTTAGTTGAAAAGTAACCTAATCAATCCGACAACTTATAATACTCACGAAACCTTGACACAGTCTTTGTTTCGCTTAGAGGATTGTTGCATCTTGTTAAACCACCCCCCGAAAACTCTACATAATGATTGAATACAAAGACTCCAACAACGTCGAGAGTTTCGTGCTAACTTGACATCTTGCTCACCTACTATTTCACATCTCTACTTCGAGTGGGCTCATCTTCTCCTATGGACGGGCAAAGGTGAGGGTGGTAAGTAACAGGCTTTTGACTTGATTGAGAAAGATATATGTTGCCTCATCCCCTTTTAAGTTAGCTAAACTCTTGTAATGGAAAGATTGAATATATTTCTAAAAAAATAAAAATAGAGCCAGGCAACATTCTTATGCACGGTAGAAGGAAAGACTGAAGATGAAGCCTTTTAACACTCAAATCAATATAAATGGAAACTAATCCCAAATATTTGATAATAACTTTTAAAAATTTTATTAATTAAACTAATTGAAACTCGCACTACTAAACCACACCACGACCCTACTATGAACTAAAACATATGGCATTTCCCTTAATACAAGGCAAAACCGTGCCCCAGCCACTCCAAGTGGGAATACACCACACGACTTTTGAATTTGAGTGTGTTGCTTTTCACTGCTTAATTCCTTGATTGCTTCCATTTGCATCTTTAAACTTGACTATGTATGTAGAGTTGTAAACATAGACAAACCGCATCATTGTGCTGCGGGCATTGACTAATCACTCATTGCTTCCTTGATTGGGACAAATTAGAATTCCTCTGTCTCTAACCACGCCAAATTCATCATTATGTTCCATATATTACCTAATCCTCAACAGTGTACTTTACTCATTCTTGTATTTTCAATCTCCTTTTTATATGTTATCTTTTCTTCGTTGGGGCCGGTTTGTTTTTAAGTTTATAACAACTTGCAACTTGTAACGATTTATAACAACTTGTAACTCGTTAAACTCAAACTATAATAGCTCGTAACAATTTATAACAACCTGTTTCGATTAATTGTAATAGCTTATAATAACTCATAATAGCTAACGAGATAATTGTAATAACCGATAACAACGCGTAACAACTAATAACTAATTTTAACAATCAAACCCTTAAAGTAAGGTTATATACATCTATATAATATTAAATTATGTTTTAAGTATGTTCGTTTCAATTGTTAAAACAAACTGTTATAGATATTATACCTATTTTGAGTCTGCTAAAGTTAACGATTAATTGTTATGAGCTATTATGAACTATTATGATTAGTTGTTATAGCGATTATAAAATTAATTTTATTTTAATTGATTTTAAAACATATCTTTTAACGACTTTTATAAGACCTTTTTATGCAGAATTGTCCAAAAAATGACATCATGTTGTATTAATTAAGAGGAGAGCTTACCAAAAAGAAGTAAAACAAGAAACCAATCAAATTTAGAAGATGAAAGGGATGTAAGGCTAGACATTTTAATTTGTCCCCTCGGTGAAATATAGGGGCTTTAACATCATACTCCTCACAATTTAAGCAATCAAAAGAGTGGTCCAATATCTTCTTCGTTTATACAAATATTAGGCGTTCAAAAGGGAGTCATTTTCCACAATGGTATATTCGGGCTTGTTGATTTAGGTGAAAGATAGACGTTAAAAGTGGATACGGAAATTTACAAACACCGATATAACAGCTTAATTTTAACAATTGAAACAAATAAACCCTTAAAAATATATATATATATACCTTTATTAGTGATTTTTATATATATACAATTTACAAACACCGATATACTTAAGGTGTCACATAAGTTTTTCTATAATAATTCTTAAAATTTTATTAATTGTGAGGCTAAAAAAAGTTAAAAGTTTAATATTAGCAAATAATTATGGACCAATAAGAGTCAAAGGAACAAAAAGATAAAGGTAAGGAGCACCAATTAAAGGATGAATCCACATTGGAATATGAGAATGTTGGCAGCCTACAAACAAAGGCATGCAAATGCAATTGAAAAGGTCAAAAGTTCTTTTTTTTTTTTTTGCCCCTTGCATATAACCAACCCAAACATCCCTAATAATGTTAACCAAAACTTTTTACTACATGATTTTAGAGCATCTTTTTGTACTTATTACCAAATTAATACTGTCATTTAGCTGGGAATCATATTATATGCACTTCAATTATACTCTTTCTGTTACATAGTCACTATTATAGTCGATTTTTTTAACAGTCTACGAAAAATATTTTTACTATTATTTTCTTGTGTAAAACACAAGAAAGTATATAAATGGAAGAATTTTAAGAGAATTTTAATGAAGTAGTTTCGATCACAGCTTACCAAAATTCATACATTGGAACAACTTGGAACTCTTGTTTTTTAAGACCGATTAGTTTTACCCGATAAAAAATTAGTTATTATCTTTTATAAGTGGTTATAATTGGTTGTTAGCTGTTATGACCTGTCATAATCATGTTACGAGGTATTATGAATAGTCATTACAAGTCGTTATAAATATTTACCAGCGTTACAAGTTGTTAGTTGTTATAAATTGTTGGGGTATTCCAAGAATGTAATTGGAAAAATTGTATTAGGATAGGTGTGTCATTTAATTGCACCCTTTCCAAGTATGTTTGCTTTAAAAGGCAATATTTCAAGTGCATAGGTGTGTCGTCCGATTGCACCCTTTCCAGTTTGCATGCTTCAAAGGCCCTATAAATAGACCATGAAGGGAGAGAAAGAATATACACACAAACTTATTATCTTTGTAAGTTAATGCAGCACTCTCATGGATGATCATTGAGAAATCTTGAACATCACACTTGTTTATCAAGCACTTTATCCCTAAGATTATTTGTGTTACAACAAATAGGTCTTTAAGCAAAGTGATTTTCGTTCATGATTTGTTGATATATCCTGTACCACATCCATATTTTTCTTAACAATCTCAAGACCTATTTCCCGGAGGATGAACACAATTCGTGAGATGACTTTAAACTTTCGGAAGTTGGAAAGGTTTGAAGGTGTGGGCTTCCGATATTGACAAAAGAAAATGCATTTCCTCCTCACAACCCTCAAGGTTGTATATGTCCTGAACACTCCTTACCCGGTGGAAACCGAAGAGGAGACTTTGGAGCAATCCCGCAGAAGGCTGAAGTGGGAGAATGATGACTACATATGTAGGGGTCACATCTTGAACGGGATGTCCAATGCCTTGTTCGATGTCTACCAGAATGTCAACTCCGCCAAGGAACTTTGGGAGGCCTTGGAGTGCAAATACAAGGCTGAGGATTCATCTAGTACTTCCTTGTTAGTCAATCTAATAACTATAGGGTGGTTGAAGAACGTTCTGTTTTAGACCACACGCATGAAATTCAACGTATCTTAAGTAACTTTAAGCAACGTAAAATGCACATGGATGAGTGTATTGTAGTTTCTTCTATAGTAGACAAACTTCCCCTCTTGGAAAGAAACTAAAAGAACTTTAAAGCATAAGAAAGAGGATATAACTCTTGAGAATGTGGCTAACCATCTTCGTATAGAAGAAGAGCTTCGTATGGAGGATGAATCAAAGGAGCATGCCTTTAAGATTCATGTAGTAGAAGATGGTGAGCCAAGCCATGGACAGAAAGTACCAAACAAGAAAATGCCTAATAAGGACTATGACAACAAGAGCAACAAGAAGGCTAAAGTGGTTTGTTGGGAATGTAACAAACCGGGCCATAAGAAGAGAGATTGCACTATTTGGAAGAAAAAGCATGGATTGAACAACCAAAAGGCAAAGACAAAGGACAACTTTGTGGCCATGATCGTTGATCAAGTCAATCTTGTTAAAAGTGACAATGATTGGTGGATTGATTCGGTGCTTCAAGGCATGTGTGCAAGGACTCGCTCCTTCTTCAAGACTTTTGAACCAGTGGGTGATGGAGTGGCTCTCTACATGGGCAATACACTAATGTCTATGTCCTAGGTAAAAGTCAAATAGATTTAGTTTTTACTTCTAGAAAAACTCTTACTTTGAATGATGTGTATTATGCTCCGAAAGTATGCTCCGAAAGTAAGAAAGAATCTTATATCGGGTACTATTCTCAATAGGTTTGGCTTCAAGAAAGTGTATGAAGCCGATACGTTTATTCTGTCTAGGGGTTGTCTTTGTGGGGAAGACTTATTTGTGTGGAGACATGTTTAAGTTTAATGTTGTTAATGCTTCTAGTAGTAATGACAAGATGAATGATTCTACTTACATGCTTGTTTCTTCTCCTTCTTCTCTATGGCATAATCGTCTTAGACATGTTAATTATAAAAGATTAAAAGAGATGTCTAGACTTGATTTGATTCCTAGTTTTAATGGGATAGAGAAGTGTAAAACATGTATGCTAACAATGATTACTAGAAGTTCTTTTCTTAATGTTGAAAGAGTCACTAAATTACTTGATTTAATTCATAGTGATTTATGTGATTTTCACAACACTCCTTCTATTGGAGGAAAGAAATACTATGTCACTTTCATTGATAATTACTCTAGATTTTGCCAAGTTTATCTTTTGCATTCTAAAGATGAAGCACTAGACAAGTTTAGGATCTTTAAATCTGAATGTGAGTTGCATTAAGTGCTTAAGATCCGATAGGGGTGAAGAATATTATGAGCCAAGTTATTTCCATTCAACTGGTATAATTCATGAAATTACTGCACCTTATACACCATAACATAATGGTGTGGCTGAAAGGAAAAATAGAACCTTAAATACAATGGTAAATACTATGCTTTCTAATTCCGGTTTAAGTGATGGATTTTGGGGTGAAGCAATGCTCATAGCATGTTACATCCTAAATAAAGTTCCTAACAAGAGGAGTTCTACTACTCCATATGAGTTTTGGAATAAAAGGAAACCAAATTTGAATTATTTCGAGTTTGGGATTGTAGGGCTATTGTAAGAGTCCCGTAACCCAAGAAAAGAAAATTAAGAAAAAGAGAAATTGAGTGCATCTTTATAGGCTATGCTCAACATAACAAAGCTTATAGGTTTGTGGTCATTGAACCAAATGATTATATAACGGTTAACACCGTGATTGAATCAATTGATGCAATCTTTGATGAAACAAGGTTTTCATCAATTCCTAAACCCAAAGACATTATTCCAAATACTATAACTTCTTTTAATGATCAAGAACAACGAGACATAGTTGAGTTAAGAAGGAGCAAGCGGATTAGAAATGTAACACCCCGAAATTTAATCGTAATTAATTATTTTAAATTTGTATTTTATCTTCTTAATATTACTTAAGAGTCTGTGAGCCGCGTGAACCGAAATAAAACATGCGAATAAATTTGATAATCGCAAATAATGTAAAATTGTTTCGGAAACGCAGTTTATGTATAATTAAAATAATAAGTAATTAAAAAAAAAAAAAAAGAGGGGTGAGGGGCTGCTAGAAGTCCCTAGATTATATCACTGGGGTTTACAGAGCAAGCAAATGCATTCCTTTTATCTCCCTCACACCCCTGCTCCGCTTCCCCGTCTCTCGCCCTTGCCACCGCCACCCGGCCATCGGCCGGCGCCGGTCTCTCTCTCTCCCTCCCGTGGTGCTGTCGCGAGCGAGGGCGAATAGCCCCTACTGCTGTTGCTGCCGCCGGGTCCGGCCATCCGCCGGCCTGCCGCCACCTCTTGCCTCCGCCGGTGCCTAACGCCGCCAACCCGCCTCAATCCGCCGCCCGAGCCGCGGGCGTCCACCATCGAGCCACCATCGATCCACCACCATCCAACTTTACATCTAACCCAATTTGAGGTATATCTCCAATCCTAAATTTCTAAGCAAATTTAATCATGAATTTATGTTGTTATTGAATAATTAGACAAGTAGATGTGAGTTGTGAATTGATTATGGTGGAATTGAAGGAATTGTGGAAGAAAACGAAATTGGATTTAGGGTTTATTATGTGTTGATATGGAATTGGAAGTTAATTAGGAGTTTCTTTATAATTGTAAATGCGCTTGATTGATTTTTTTATATGATTATGAATGAATTGTTTGGTTTTGGTGGAATTGGATGGACTTTGGAGGGTAGTGAAATATTGGGATATATGTGAAATTGGATTTTTGGGTTTGTTATGTGCTAAATTGATATTGGAGATAAATTTGGGATATTCATAATTGTGAACATGCTTGTTTGATTTTCTATTTGAGCATGAACGAATTGATTGGGGCGTGTGAAAAATGTTTATGTTATAGGCTATGCTAGGGAGGTGAATTAATCGTATTGGGTTAGGATAATCTTTGAAAAGAGAATGGATGAAAAAAATATTTGGAGGTTTTATTGGAATTGGAAGTGGCTTTTGTGAAGTTGAAATTTGTAATTTGGAAGTTAATAACCGAGTTAGTGGTTAGGAGGTATATATAATTAAAAGTATAACAATTACGGAGAGAATTGATTTAAGGAGGAAATTGGAGTTTTAAACCCGTTAGTGGTTTAGACAATTGAATTGATCAAAATGTAAAGTGCATAGGTTCAAGAAAGGCTAATAAGTTTAGTAATGCAAACATTAAATTTACGTGTGAAAACAGAAATTCAATAGGAACGGCTACTCAGGGAAGCAAAGAAATTATAAATTAAAAGCAAACGATCGACCGAAGTACGTTATTGCTTGTACCCTTCCATGATAGTTAAATTTTAATTGTTTTGTAAAATGTTACTCGTGTTTGTTTTTATTTCGGCCTACAATTCTCTAGGACCCAAGTAACCGTTAACCGTTAATCGTTAATCGTTAATCGTTAATCGTAATCGTAATCGTAATCGTAATCGTTAACGTTAATCGTTAATCGTTAATCGTAATCGTAATCGTAATCGTAATCGTAATCGTAATCGTAATCGTTAATCGTTAATCGTTAATCGTTAATCGTTAATCGTTAATCGTAATCGTTAATTGTGAATCGTTAATCGTTAATAGTCAATCGTTAATCGTTAATTGTTAATCGTTCAAAAATGTCCGCTAGCGGAATTAATTGTATTGGGCCCTTCCCGATAATCGGGAACTTCAATCGAATTGTTTAATTGAGGCCACGTATTGGGCCTTCCCGATAAATGGGAACTTTAACCGAATCGTGTGATCGAAGCCATGGCTGCAAATGCATGTAAATTGGGGTCCTAGTGATGGCTAGAAATTAAAAAGTTTAAGAAGTGAAAAATAAAATTTGAGAAGTACAAACTGTGCATTTTGCTTAAATGTTTGAGTTTTAAATGAATTTAAAATGCGCGCGTGCTCACCGACTCTTTGAAGTTATTTTACGAGTGCAAGGGTAACGTATTGAGCCAACAGCTCATTTTATGTTTTATGTTTCATGTTTTAAACTCTTTTAGGGAAAGAAAAGCAACCGGTATTTAAACAGGAACTACATGAGGAGAAGGAAATAGAGGAAACGAGAATCCTAAAAGGTCGGTATCGAGCAGTGACTTGCATGTTGTATTTTGGTGTTAATGTATTTTGGATTATATGTGAATAAACGGACGGACTTTTGTACTATCTAAGTTAAGTATGTAATGTATAAACCTTGCGAGGACTTGCGCAAGTAAATATATATATATACAATAGTATGTGGTATATTCAGGTATAGGCCTTGTCTCTATCGTAAGAGGCGGCGGTAGTGCCCCGAGCCTATATTAGCTTCCGCTGCCAAATATTACTTAAATTTGATTGGGTTATGTTACGAATTGGTTTTATGGATGATTATGAATTGGGGGCGTTACAAGAAAGGAGAAATCCTTTGGTTCGGATTTCTACATCTACTTAGTAGAAGGAACAAGGGATTCCATTGAAAATGAAATTCCTTATATTTATAGCATGGATTCAGACCCTACCTTTTTTCAAGAGGCTATGGAGTCACAAGATGCACCATTTGGAAAGAAGCAGTCCAAGAAGAAATGGACTCAATCACGGAAAATAATACTTAGATTTAAGTGATCTTCCCCCGGATGTAAACCTATTACATCAAAGTGGATTTTTAAAAGGAAAGGGAGAGTAGATGGTATCACGAAAGGTTTAAAGCCCGGTTGGTGATAAGAGGGTTTAACCAAAAGTATGGTATTGACTACTTTAATACTTATGCACCGATAGTTAGGATTGCAACAATAAGAGTTCTTATTGCTATTGCTGCAATTCAAAAGCTTGTAATTCACCAAATGGATGTCAAGACTACTTTCTTGAATGGTGAATTAGAAGAAGAGGTGTATATGAAGCAACCTGAAGGTTTTGTTATTCAAGGACAAGAAAAGAAAGTTTACAAACTCATTAGATCCTTATATGGCTTAAAGCAAGCCCTTAAACTATGTCATCAAAAATTTGATGAAGTAGTGCTCTCTTTTAGCTTTAGTATCAATGAATCGACAAATGTGTTTATTCTAAGTTTGAACATAGAAAAGGTCTAATAATTTATCTATATGTTGATGACATGTTGATTTTTGGGACAGACTTCAAAGAAGTTGAGAAAACCAAGAGTTTTCTATCCGTTAGGTTCTCCATGAAGGATATGGGAGAAGCGAGATATGATACTTGGCATAAATATCATTAGAAATAATGATGGTATATGCCTTACTCAATCTCATTACATTGAGAAAGTGCTTGAGAGATTCAAATATAAGGATTACTCTCTTGCAGCATCACCTTTTGATCCATCTTACAAGTTGGTTCGGAATGGTGGAAGACTCATTGCACAAATTGAGTATGCAAGGGTCATTGATCATTGATGTATGCCATGACAAGTACAAGACTTGGCATTGCATTTGCGAGTTGGGAAACTAAGTAGATTTACAAGTAATCCTAGTAAATTTCATTGGCATGCAATAAGGAGAGTTTTGAAATACTTAAAGAAAACTCAACATTGGCATGTTCTATTCAGGTGCTCCTTCGGTTTTGGAAGGATATTCGGATGTCGGTTGGATAACCGATAAAGAGGATTATGCCTCTACATCAGGATGGGTATTTTTGCTAAGTGGAGGAGTCTGTTTCTTGGGCTTCCAAGAAACAAACTTGCATTACTGATTCCACCATGGTTGCTGAATTTGTGGCATTGGCTGCAGCAAGTAAAGAAGCATAATGGCTTAGAAACTTGTTGATGGAAATTCCAAATTGGCCAAAACCAATGTCACCACTCTCCATCCATTGTGATAGTAAGTCTACACTATCCAAGACTTATATTCATGTCTATAATGGCAAATCAAGGCACATTGGACTTTTACGAAGAAAAGAAGTGGTCTCGTTGCATTAATTAGATAATAAGGCACATTGGACTTAGACATGCCTATGTTCATCAATTGATAAAGGATGGAGTGATTACTATTAATTTTGTGCAATCAAAGGATAATCTTGCCAATCCTTTGACTAAAGGTCTAAAAAGAGACTTGGTGTTGAAAACATCAAGGGGATGGGACTTAAGCCCACTTCTTTAATCACTAATAATGAAGCATCGACTTAACTCTTGATAAGATGTCAAGTTTTAAGTTCAAAGAGTAACAACATTATATAGTGGTTGTTAGCACTATTTTTCATCCCAAGGTAAGAGTGCTTTTACTCGTAATATTAAAGAGGGTGAGTTTAATTACTCTTAATTGATTTTGATCGGATGTGTGCTTGTGTTATATGAGCAATTTCTAAGGTCTACCTATATGAATGTGAAGTGTGGCTGCTTCAAAGAGTTAAGGGTATGGCTTGATACATTCATGAAGGATATGGACAAATGGCCTTTAAATTTGTGTCATAATTTTAAGTGTTTTTGAGATTTATATGTGAGATGATCCGATTAGTCGAAAGTGTGTACGGTTTAAAGACTTGTCTACTATGGCATTCCGATTAATTGAATTTATGTCCACTAAGTGAAAGTTCAAATTGCAAGATACTTTCATGAAGTATGAATCTCCAAGATAACTCTGAAGTTTAAGTATTATTTCTCTCACTCTTGAAATGCCGGGGATTGTTGGGGTATTCCAAGAATATAATTGACAAAATTACATTAGGATAAGCTGATTCATGCAATCTTTCAAGTGGACAGGTGTGTCGTTTGATTGCACCATTTCCAGTTTGCTTGCTTCAAAAGGCAATGTTTTAAGTGGATAGGTGTGTCGTTTGATTGCATCCTTTCTAATTTGCATACTTCAAAGGCCCTATAAATAGACCATGAAGGGAGAGAAAGAATATACACACAAACTTATTATCTTTGTGAGTGACTGCAGCACTCTTATGTATGATCATTGAAAAATCTTGAACATCACACTTTTTTATCAACATTTTATCCCTAGAATTATTTGTGGTACAACAAATAGGTTTTAAGAAAGTTATTTTTGTTCACGATTGGTTGATATATCCAATAACGCATCCATATTTTTTCCTAACATAAATGCTTGTTATAAACTCTAAAACAAACATACTCTTAGAAATAATAAATTTAGAAGGGAACGAAGTTGTGATTTTTTATTAATCAATTTTCAAGCCTGCATGAATGTGCTGATTTAATTCACTAACTCACCTCATTATATCGTTATATCAGTTTACAATGAAAACCCAACTGAAAATGCAGCATATTTATTTAGAGAGTGATTCAAAAATTAAAAAAGAAAAAGGAACTATATTATTTTTATTTTTTATTTTTTATTTTTTATTTTTAACCTCAAAAGACTTTTCCAGAACTTGAATTTTTTTATAGAGTTTCAAAATTATTAGTAAATTTTGTATTAAAAAACTTTTATAAGAGAATTTTAATAAATTTTACTAATAATTTTTTAATTCATATTCTCTTATAAAATTTATTAAAATTCTCTTATAAAAGTTTTTTAATACAAAATTTACTAATAATTTTGAAACTCTATAAAAAAAATTCAAATTCTGTATAGAAAGAAGTGAGAAATGAGAATGGCGGACAAGCTGGCAATGTGAGCGTGCTATGCAGGTGCATGGTTTCTGGATGTTTTCTCTTATTTTGATGGGCGTTGACTTTGACCAGTCTTCCCCCGCCCCCTGGCATTTCACATGGAATTGTCATTTGCTTTCGAACTGCTTAATATAATATTATTTGGAATTTTCATCCAAAAAAAAAAAACAATACAAGAAATAAGAAGACATACCCAAATGGTGCATCGGTGATTTATGAAAGAATAAGTTCAATTCGATTTAACCACAATGAGCTTAAAATTAACATAAATAATTTTAGTTTAATTTGATCAAATAATAAATAAGTTTTTAATTTAATATAAACAAGTATAGTTTACTTTAATTTTAAAAAAAGTTATACTACATGTTAAGTAAACTCGATTAAGATAACTTCGATATTTTTAAAAGAATCAAATTTTACTTATCCGGGGCTAAATTTTGATATGTATAAATTCTCTCTCGTTTTAAGAGAATTTTTTTAACAACAAACAATTTTGATGTTTATAAATTCTTCTATTTAATATAAAACATAAGTTTTTAGGATACGTTCGGCACTAACTTTTGAGATAATGGTTAATGATTTGGAGGAGCTAAAACATTACTTACATAAAAATGTAAGTGTTCGACAAAGTAATGTTTGACATACTGATTAGAGGTTTATGTAATTTGGACTTTACATATAATTTGATTTGCCTTAACCTCTATTAGTTTTGTTTAGTTGCTAACTTTTATTTTTGTCTCCTCTTAACCTTATATTCCAGTTTGCCTATTTAATTAAGTGTTTTGGATTATTGAATGTTAGGTGGGATCTTATGTTGTTGACGAAGATTGATCGAAAAATAATTTTGGTATTCTTCATACAAATAAGGTGCTTCCTTTCTTCGTTTACTCTATTCCATTGTCACCTCCAAATGATGTATGAAATATAATATCGTGAAATTTAATTTATAAATTTGATTCCAATCTTCTTTTTTTTTTTTTTTAGTTTTGGTTTTGATATATAATTTTGTGTTTCAGGCCCTACAATATTGAGTTTTACTTCCTCATCCGCCATTCCATCCCCATCTGTTTTTTTTTTTTTTTGCAACCATTATTGTGATGAACTCCCTTGAATATCGATAGACGGCTGTAAAAATTAAACATATGTGGGTCGAGAATAATATATAATTTTTTAATCATATTTATTAGAGTAGATATGTGCATATTAAATTATTTTTAAATTTTTTCTATACAATCCACCCTCTCAAAAAAATTAGGTAAGATAACTCCGATAACCGGTACATAGATCCATCTCACACTACCAATATCCTACTTAATGTATCACACACTTAATGCACCCTACTATTGTTATTTATTTCCCCTCTTTTTTTTTTTACTTGAATTATATCTATCTGTGTTATATATCTATGTATGTCTAGGTGTTCTTTTATAGCAATGTATGTCTAGGTGTTAAAAAATTATATCTAATATACCCTCTCAATATACATCATAGTAGAAAAATGCTCCCAAAGAGATTTTTTTTTAAAAAAAAACTGACAATACTTACTATTGAGGTCCTTTATAAAAAATAAAAAAAAACTCGATTTATTAGATTCCAATTACAATGAACATTTTTCTAAATTGTTAACTGCATAGGGAACGTATGATTTATTCATGTTGTGATATATGTTTTTTTAATAAAAAGCTATGATATAAACTTTGTTATAGCTTAACAATTCAATTATTAAATTTAAATTATTGTAATATGCTTACCAATTTTTTTTATTTTGTATGGATAGTAAACAATTATTTATTATATTGATCTTAAAATATTTTTTTGAATTAATTAAATTTACTTTGTGATTTAATTGCAGTCTTTTTTGTCATGTATTTTGACATATATAGTAAATATATCATTGTTCCCCACTCAAACTATGTTCTCCTCTTTATTAAATGTTTCCTTCCTAAGTTCTCCTCTTTATTAAATGTTTCCTTCCTAACATTGTAAGATGTTATACATTTGTTCAATATTTTGTAAAACCATTCAAAATACACTAAAACAATAGATCCTAAATTTACATTAATATAATGTGGTATAATTAGAAAAAGATTATTATGAAAATATGAGGATTTTAATGATAAAAATTAGAATGAATTAATCGTAATATTTTTTTATCATATTACCAATTTTAAGTATGCTCACTTACCAATTTAATAATTATATATTATTATCTTAGTCATCAAAGAAGTACCAGGTTACAAGGTGCTTGAGAAGAGAGATTCAGAAAAAAAAAAAAAAAAAAAGAGGACAAATATGACTCGACGTTTAATATATGATACTTAAAAGTCAGAAAAATCACATGCTTAGAGCAAGAATGCTTGATATATTGTCATGAACCCCAAGTCTTATTGATTTTGTTCTTTCGCAATAAAAATAAAAGTTCATACTTGATTTGCTTAATTTTGTGTTCTTTTTTCATCTTCTAAATATTATATTCATGCAAAACTTACCCTTTTAAGACTTCATTCTTTGTTAATTACTAGAGTTATACCCCTTACTATGCAAGGGGTTAATAAATTTTATTTTTATAATTATTTAATTTTTAATTTTATTATTTTTAATTAATTTATATCAATAAAAACTAATAATAAATTAAAAGAATACAAGTGGATATATTTTTCTTTAAATAGTTAATATAAAAATATTTATTTTAATTTTTTATAACTTATTCTGGTAATTTATTGTTATTTATTTATATATTTAACTCATTATTTATCTTTTTTCCTTTTTACCGCTTTAAACTTTAAAATTTCAATTTCTTTTGAAAAAAATGTTCATAAGGTAAAGAGAATCTTTTATCTAAATTCACAATATTACACAATATTTATTCTCAAAATTAAAATAAATTAATTTTAGAAACATGCATATCCAACATAATAAACATATGTAATTTTACAAAAACAAATAATTAATTTTTAACTTAATTAAATGCATGAAACATCTAAACATCCTAAAAATTGGGTAGAATCAATGTATGATTGATATGTAGGATGCTTATGTGGCATTGCAATAACTATCTTATTGCAATACCACATAAGCATCTTACATGTCAAGCTTACATTGATTTTCCCCAACTTTCAATATATATATATATATATATATATATATATATATATATATATATATATATATATATATATATATGTATGTATGTATTTACACAAATGTTATTTCAATTAACTTAAATGATCCTTGTTCTCTTTTATTTTATTTATTAATATTTACCACAATATAAGTTCAAATACAATAAAAATTATTATGTATCGAGTCGTACACACATTGTATGTGACTTAAAGCTATATGTTCTAAAAGCTATTCAAAGTAACGTTTTCAAAACTATTACCTAATGTTTGCACATATATTTTCAAAATTCTCCTTTTTTATTTTCTAAAAACTTCTATCCATTGTGTTCTTTTAAGTCATTTTATATAAATCTACTTATTAAGTAACTAGTATTATCAAACACATTTATCTTAAACCACTAGTTGAACATCTAATCACTAACCTTTGGTCAACAACAGTCATCGCTAATAAAACAGTAACAGCTACTAAACCAACTACTTTTACTGAATACATCCTTAGAAGATGAGGAGCATAGAGTAGAGGAAAACCCCTCTCCCACCTAAGATCCCTTTGTTGGTAGGGGCATAGGCTCCAAGGAGAGGAACGATGTTCACTGTCCCTCATGTATGATGGTCTGAACTCTTATGGAGGTGGTCTCATTGTGGTTACAAGAGGATCATAACACATTGTCTGATATAAACTCAATCATACGAAATGCTTAGTTTAGAATATTGTCTACATCTGTTTTTATATCTCCTTTTATATATTCTTTCACCTCCCGAAAAATAGGGAAAAAGATAATTGATGCCTACTTTAATAACCACACTTACATTTCAGACATCAGTCAACATATCTTTCTCCACAAACCCTTTTCAAGGTATTCAAAGGTTTAAACTGAAAGACCAGACACTTTATTGATAACAATGGTAGACATCTACAGAGTGGCTCATATATTCTCTATGACGTTGTTTCTTGGTTACAAACTCATGTTAAGAGGCAAAATATTCGAAGAGATGGGAGAAAAAAATAATAAAAGAAACCTGTTTCTGGAAGTTTGTTTTACACAGGAACGGGTTCAGCCTCGTCAAGAGCAAGCACTCCAGGAAGCTCTTTGCCTTCCAACAACTCCAAACTAGCACCACCACCGGTTGAAATGTGGCTCATTGCCTCAGCAACTCCTACTTTTTCTACTGCAGCAACGGAGTCACCACCACCAATGATTGTGGTCACACCCTTTTGCTCAGTTCCTCTAGCTTCTTAGCAATGGCCTGTAAGAAGTAACACGGGAATTAGAATATCAACTCGAATATCCAGTTCCGAAGAAACTGGAGCTACTATGGAGGTTTGGGAGGAAAAATTAAAACTAAAAAAGGAGGGGGTGGGGTACGGATTGTTAATTAGAGCTTCAAGTCAGGATGATTTCAGATTTGTCTGGATTACGTTCGGGGTCAAAAGCATGTTGCAATATTTTAAAACCAACTCCCCCCAAAAAAAAAAAAAAAAAAGGGTTCTATTGCCATAAAAGTGGCCACAATGGGATATGGAGAAGTGTTAGGACATGGGAAACAGGTATAGGTCTGGGTCTATGTCAGATTGTTTTGGGTTGGGTCTTGTCGATTCAATTTGTATTCAAGTGAAGTCACATTTGAGTCCAAGTGGACTTGATCTACAAATTAAACATGATCCAACAACCACCTCAAAGACGAAACACCCACAAAATAGATTACAAGCTTGGAAGAAATACCAAAGGCAAAGCCACTATGTTAATGCAATTGAGCTACAACTAGTTATGACCAACACAATTATATATCCAACAGTTGGATTGATTGTTGTTTGGGAAACTTTCGCAAACGTTTGTGATAAAATGAAGCATCAAGCATTGATATACAAGTTAGAGTGACAGGTATATAATAAAACTACTTGAGGTTAAATGAATAGTTCTGGCTCAGGTAGCATTGGATGAAAGTAGGCCTGGCAAACAAGTGGTTCAGTTTAGGTTTGGGGTGACGTTTGGGTTGACAAAATTGTGAGAAAGGTCTGAATAGGACAGCAGAGAACACCTACAACCAAGCCTTTTTATCTTCAGTATTTTCTAAGCCAATGACACTTTTATAAAAACATAGTGTTCGAGAACAATCACAGGGCAAGAATAATGTGTCACTATATCTACACAGGATCCCCCAAAAAATACATAGTTAAACTTGAACACATTGTCTTACCTCAGTACCAACGGCAAACTTATCAAATTCGAAGACTCCCATGGGACCATTCCAGATGACAGTTTGGGTAGTGTCCAAGGCTTCGCTAAATTTCTTGATGGAATCAGGTCCAATGTCCAACCCCATCCAGCCATCTGGGATCCCAGATGCAGGGACAATCTGCAAAGATTCACACAACATACAGATCATAATCAGACAAATTTAGCATCGTCATCAATCTTGTTCCTTCACCTTTAGGCCAAATACAGACGAATCTAATGGTTAAATCCCTTTGATTTCTGTAAGCTTCTTCTCCTTCCTTGCACTTAAGCCCCCATACTCCCAAACACCACCCCAACCCGTCCCCCTCCAAAAAAAAAAAAGGAATAGGTGGGCAGGGCAGTAAGATAATGACCATGGTAGCATTAAGCAATCATCATATGAAACTGTGATTTTCAGGAAAGGAGGGAGAAAAGGAATGCAATGATAATAGGGACACTCACCTTGCTGTTTGCATCAGGGGCAAACTTGTCAGCAATGACGACATCAGAAGGTAGCAAAGAGAGACACCTTTGGCCTTAGCCTTTGCAAGGAGTGATGTAGCAAGATCAAGTTTGTCATCCTCAACCAGAGAAGATCCCACCGAAAGACCTTGTGCCTTGTAGAATGTAAAGATCATACCTCCTCCGAGGAGTAGGATATCACACTTCTCTAAAAGTGATTCAATAACTCCAATCTTAGAGGACACCTTTGAACCACCCACAATAGCAGCAAATGGTCTCTTCGGGCTTGAAACTGCTCCAACAAGGTAGTCCAATTCCTGTATCTCAAACAAAAGAATTCAGATTAGCCAATTAATTCCACAATACCAGATGACAGCAGCAAAAATATTCACTCTGTACATTCCTTTGAGATTCACACACTCGCGGCCTTATACCATCCTAAAGGCAAAAGCTACTGATGCATGCATCCAGTGAGTCAATGACAGTATTTGATCTTAGCATAATGACCAAGAAAGGGACCATTAAATAAATTATTGGATTCAGAAAATCAAATATTTTGCATAACTACATACAAACTACAGCACAGCCAGTATGCCCTTTTTAGGTAGATCTACCTAAGAGGACTAGACAGAATTTGAAGCTTTGATTAAGAAAGCAATCAGCCGAAAATTCAGCTTTGACACAAAGAAGTTTTTTTTTCCGCCCCTCAAAAATAAACAGTGTAGTTGAGATCAATTAAAAACGAACAGTTTAGTTGAGATCAACTAAAACAAACAAGAATTTTTTCAGTTTCTTTTGCTATGGACTTCGCACTTCTTACTCAGAAATAGCTCAGGGAAAGGAGAAAAGTATTGACCTTTTGCAAAAGGAAGCCAGCTACAGAGGGCTTCAAAAATTTGGTAACTCCTTCTGTTGAAGCATGGGCTCTGTGGGCAGTGCCAAATGCATCATTCACAAATAGGTCTGCCAAAGACGCAAGCTTCTTTGCAAATTCCGGATCATTCTTTTCCTCCTCCTTGTAAAATCTCACATTCTCAAGAAGCAGAACACCACCTTCAGGGAGTTCAGCTACCAACTTCTCAACCTCCGGACCAATACAGTCATCAGCCTTGACAACCTGTTAATTTGGTATCTAAATCAGTTACTATATCTGATATGGCACAAAATCAATCATAAACTTAGGTTATATTGATAGCATTTTTCAGTACAAGCAGAGTTGTTCATTTTGGTGGTTAGCAAAAATCACAGTATTTACCTACAGCATGTAGAACAAGGTTATTACCTGAATACCGAGGAGTTCAGAAAGCCTAGGTACAAGAGGTGCCAAGCTGTATTTTGGTGTGACACCTTTAGGACGACCCTGCATGGCATAAAAATATTCCGCAATTCAGTTGAAAAGAAAAATATGAATTAAGCAAAAAACCAGTTTACAAACACAAGACACAGAAAAGAGGTACACAATGGAAATATATAATGCTTTTTATCAGATGTGAGTATGGCTTGATGTCACTTCAAGTACAAATTGTATCAATTAAAATATATCACGCAACAATCAAGCAAACTCTGTAGTCTGATACAGAATGCCAATGCAGATAATAGTGTGAACCCCAAGTTATTGTCAATGGAGCAGGGCAGAAGTGGGAAGAAGGGAGACAAGTTAAGTGCTGGAATTCTAGATTAGTGTGTTTACATATTCACTGAAGATTCGAGCATTGCTAAGGGAATCTGGTTCAACAATTCATGTCGGTGATACTTGTAAAATGCAGAGCCCAAGTAACACTGTTCATTCGAAAATATACTAATCCATAAATTCAATACAAAGATACACCATCTCTCTTATAAGCAAATATTTCAACTGAAAAACATGACAAGAAACAAAAGGCATCAGTGCAAGTAAAAGCCGTCTCATCATAAATTATTAAAGTGCAGATACACACACACACACCATGGATCAACAAAATAATACAAAGAAAAAGAGCATCATATTATTAATCGTAAGTAAACAAGCAAATCCAACTGAAATTCTGAGTATCACAGAATATAGAGCAAGACCAGAAACTAGGTTGAAGAAACATTAGTGTATATAAGCTCCTCCTCCAAATAAATTATTCAAGCATGCAACAGGCTGCACTAGCAGCAATCTATTGTAGAAAACCCAAAAAGTAAAGAATGCAAGTCAAAATCCTATAATAATAATAATAAATAAACAGATTCCATGATATCAAAAATAGAACATTTTGACATAAATCAAAGTTTCATAAGCGTATTTAAAAGAAATTTCTCAAACCAGAAGTCAAGTCACTGTAAATTAAAAAATTTAGAGGACTGCACGGAAATCAAATCAGCAAGATCCTATGTGCTAAGGCTGAGCAGAACATCATGAAGTAAAGCCTCAAATCATACCATGTACAAAGATTTTAAACAAAGTAACAAAGAAGACCCAAACACTCCAAACCAAACCAAACCAAAGAGACAAAAATATCAGCCAGCTGATAGTCATAGCCCAGTGCATTGTCGATTTCAAAGGTCAATGTATGGCATAAGTTACGAAGCAATAAAAGCAAATTACATTCCAATCTCGAAGACAATCCAAATATCAGTGTGAGATTTTTTTAAGCTATTACTTCCAACGTGTGACCATTGCACATTCAACCATAACACTTGAGTAAGTCCTTGTTTTTGATCCAAACTACAGATGAATAGAGTTACAATAGCTTCTCGAACAATAAGTGCTTCAATGTATGCACAAGAAACATTCAGGTGAAAACATAGGCGACTAGTCAACAACAGGAGACCCTTTTTTTGGCGGTTGTTGGGGGGGATGGGGGCATAACAAAAGTACATTTTCAACCAGTTTAAGCAGTTGTGGTCAGTGAATGAAGACATAATCCTATTAACAATGAACACGAGGAGACCTAAAAATCAAATTACATAAGTCAAGAGATTAAATCAAAATAAGCACAATCAAAGAGTAAACATCAAGACAGAGAGAAAGATAACCCATTTTCCATATGTCATGGAACTGTAATCTCATTTGTATGAGCAGGTACAAAACTAAAACATGAACAATCAGATTCAAATTATGGGGAGAACACCAAAAGAAGCACAGCCCATCAAGCTATAGATAATCCGATCAACATAGCAGCTAACAAAAAGCTAAAACCCGAACAAATAAACACTAACCACAAAAGAAAACATCAAATTGTAGGAGATTCGCTAGTCAACCAGCTCAGTAATAAACGAAGAACAAACCAAAATCTCAACAAGACAATAAACCAAATCAAATTATGAGGCATTGAATAATAAGCACTACCCTCAAGAGGAGAAATCAAAATGGGGAAAACCCACTCACCAAATGGCTAGAAAGGATGACTTTAGCACCATTGTTCATCAAATGCTTGATGGTAGGAATAGCAGCGCGAATACGGGTATCATCAGTGATGTTCTGGTTGTCATCGAGAGGGACATTCAAATCAGCTCTGACAAAAACCCTCTTGCCCTTCAAATCAGCAGCGGTGAGGTCTCCAACGCTCTTCTTTCTCATGGAAGCGACCCCTCTTACGGGTTTAGCAGAGGAGGACTTGAAGGAGTGGATCTTAGAGACCACATGGGCAGAGAAGGCGGCGTCGGCGGCGGCCCCAGAAAACCCCAGGCGACGGAGCGGAGGGCGGAGAGTGGAGGAGAGGCGGACGAGGCTGGGGGAGCGGTTGGTGGATGAGGAAGAGGAGGAGGAGGAGGAGGAGTGGAGGAGAGAGAGCGAGGAGGGTGCTGCTGCGGAAGCCATTGTCAGAGAGACAAAGGTGTCACTGCAGCCACACAAGGAATAGGGGAGAGAAAATCCTGAAAGCAAATGTGAGTTGGGAATGTATGAAGAGCGATTAATATTTGTTGTGGGTGCTGAGGAGAGAGAGAGAGAGGCTGAGGATTTGGATTTGGTTATCGCCGAGGAGAGGTTGAAGATGATCGATGCTTGGGTTACATGGATTTTCAGCCACTACTCCCTCTCTCCCCAACTGTTGATGCTTTGCCTTCAAAATTTTCACAAAAAGAACAAGAAAAGCAAAAATAAGGGGCAATTCTTTTTGAAAAAAAAATAACGATTTTATTAATAAAAACGTTGTATATGAATAAATACAAATATAAATTTATAAATGAAATTTCACTTCTAAATACTGTAAGAGCATGTTTGAAATTACAGATAAAACAATAGAAATTGCATATATATTAGAAACAAACGAGAAAATAAGCACAAACAAATAGAAATGAGAATAAACGATAGAAACGATTAATGAAAAAGAGCAGAAATAGACATAAATGAACACAAATAATAATATTAACAATAAAAACAACAAGAATAATGATAATAATAATAACAACCACAATAATAATAATAATAACAATAACAACAACAACAACAATAGAATTATAATAATAATAATAATAATAATAATAATAATAATAATAATAACGAACGATGAATCGAACAAAAATAAATAGAAAATAGAAATATATGTTGGTATTTATGTAATTTCAAACAGTGCCTAAATGTAATTTTATTAATGTTTAATTCGAAGACATAACAATGCTGTGAGGAACAATATTTTGTGAATATAAATTTTCTCTATTAATAAAAGATCTTAAAATGATTAAAAAGTTAATTTTTATATAATATTCTTTAATCAAACCCACTAATATAAAGGGATTTTATTTTATGCAACTTGTTATATGCCGAATTTATAAGGACAAGTTTGTCCATGTTGGTAATTAGGGTATATAAAAAGGTCGATATTGTTGAAGATGGGGATCTTCAAAAAGATGAGTGTATTTTGTTCTTTATTTTTAGTTGGTAGGGTTAAATCAAAATGCTCAAAAGACAAAAATATAGGGCAGTAGTGATGCTTGTGATGTTGATATTTTTTTAATTTTATAAAAATAGGTGTAATTTTTTAGGTCGTGAACGTTTAAGGTGGAAGTTCTCTTAATAAGTACGGTTTTGAGATTTTTACTTATATTCTCCTATTTATCGATATGAGACTCGCTACCATTTATCATACTAACGTTGAGCATTTATGCTAGTTGTGTACTGAGTATTACTTAGATACGTTGATGAGCTTAGTTTGTTTATTGTCAAACATTTTTCTTTTTTTTTAAAGTTGTATTTTTAGAGTTAGAATTTTGAAACTTTTTAGAAAAATTCATATTTTGTTAAATAGGTTTATTATTCTAGATAGAACCCGGCCAACCATCAAAGCACCGTGAATTTTGCGCTTAGATTTTCCTATAATAAAGATCTACGATTTTTGTACCGAGAAAAGATAAATAGCTAATATTCCCTCGGACTTTGGAGGAGTCGAAATTAATTGATTTTTGTGTTAATTGTATGAAATTTGAGTTCGGACAGCAAAGTAATAGCTCATGGAGTTTTTCCCTAGGGTAGAAAATAATCAGATTTGGTTTTAAATGTGTACAAATCTCATCCAAAATCCGATCCATTGTCAGTCCCTACTAAATAAAATTGTATATTTTGGCGTAATTTTTGTACAAATCGTAAGCCCAATTACTGAGATGATGATAACCCACAAGGTGTGAACTTAGATGGGCTCCTAAGCCCAAAACATAAGTGCTAGAATTGGCTTTTTCGCAGTTCACAATTGAGGCTCCTATCAAACAACCCCCCACCCCCGACCAAAAAAAAAAGATAAATAAAAAACAACGGAAAAACCAAAAAAAAAGAAAAAAAACTCCTGTCTTTACAATTTTCGACCCAATAACATGTTTCCAACTCATCCTCACACTTAAAAATTTCAATACACCAAAATTTTCAAATTTGTTAAAAGTATTTAAAGCTATAAAAAGTGGCACAAACTATTTTTAATTGATTTTATTGAAGGGAATAAATAGAACTTGTCAAATTTGAGTTAAATTGATTTTAAAAAATATATTGAGCAAAACTTTTCATCCAAAAGTTAATTTAAATATGAATTAAAATTATTATATTTTTATTTTTGACGTAATAAATATGAGCAATCGAGGCGGTTAAAATTTATTAACATAGTACAAGTTGATCTAGGAATACTCATAAGTTGCTTTGCTAAAAGAGCTCATAAATTGAAACAATGTTATAGTATGTGAACATAATGACTTAGAGATAAAGTTGGACAATTAAATCTTTTGCTTTTTAAAGTTCTTTTTAGTGAGAAATTAGTTCCTGCAATGATTTAATTAGAAATTATATATTTTCTTTTATTCTTTGATATTTTATCTTCTATTTATTTAAAATCGGACAATTGTTGACTTATAAAAAGATAAAATTATTTCATCACTAATTTTTTTCATTCATAAAACTCAAACTTGAGATTTTATTCGAGAGTAACAAGTACTAAATAATATGAAATAACCTGAAAAATAAAAAGATTTATAACTATTTAAAATCATCAATTAAAAATAGGCCATCATATTATTATTTTTTGTTTGTATACACAGGCAAAGTTATAGAATAATTTAACATACGCGCTTTTAAATATACGATACATCAAACAAAATAAATCATATATGACTTACATGAATAATCTTTAAGTATATAAATATAAAAAAAGTTATCCATATGAATAATAATTTTGATATGTAATAAAATATGAATTGTTATCTCAATAATAGAGAATTTTGATTAAAAATAAAACCAATGAAAATAAGTGTTGTTGAATCATTACAAATATAAAATATGATGATATATAATATGGGTCAATTCCTTGTAAGTAATTAGGTTTATATTTATAAAAAAATATATATTTATTTGGTAATTTTAACTACATGTCACTATATTATCTCTTGTGTTTCTTACCTAATTTCGATGAGTGGTGAATATTAAATTGAACAAGTTGAAAAAATATCAGGAATAATTTAATTAAGGAAGAATTTATAATGAAAAAGGTTCCTTTCCACTCTCCCACTTTTCTTGCTTATTTCGATATATGTGAGCTCCATTTTCTTAATACTCGGATTTAAATAAGCATAAAAGTCTGAATTCATAATTATGGAGAGAAGAAAATTTTCCACTGCCAATTAATTATATTTTATTCATTGAGTTTGTCACCTCAATTTGAAAAACACAAAATAATATTATATTACATAAAATAATTTTGTTCTTATCTAACTTGTTTTTTTTTTTTTTTTTATAAATATCAATTCGTCTAGACTTTACTTTTCAGATTCCTTATCATTTTCAAATTTTAAAATTTCTCCTGCACTGTATTTGGCTGCATTCTTAGGTCAATGCCAATTTTCCAATGAAATAATTCCATTATTTTACTAAATTTTTTAACAATAACAATAATAATAATAATAATAATAATAATAATATTATTATTATTATTATTATTATTATTATTATTATTATTAAAATGAAATTGTAATGCCCTGACCAAATGGGTAATTATAATAAAAAGAAATAATAAGAATAAAAATAACAACGATAATAAAATACTGGTATATTAAAATAATTGTAATTCATATAGTCAAATATTCTAACTATATCATTTAAAAATTAATTACAAAACTATGACTTATATTTTTATTTTTTTCTTTTGTGCTTAGATATCATATTTGAATCACCCACAATAATTAAAATTTTGTATGTTAATTTTAGTACGTCTTAATAGGTAATTGATATATAATTTAGTCAGATTACTCAATAAAATTTTAGAAAACTTGGTATTCACAACCAGAAGTTATTTATAATAATAAATCAGTTTTTATACCGGAGAAAATTGAAATAAGGTAAGTAAAATTAGTGATTTACTATTAGTATTTAGCATATTGATTAACTAATTGCATGTAAATTTGTAATTTATGTATGCATTAGATTAGTGATATTTATCAATTAGCTATATCTTTTATTTTATAAAATATTGTACTTAATGAAATATAAATGAACAAATAGAAGCATTTGGTTAAATAGGTGTCTTAGATAATCTATGTACCAAGATTATAGAATATCTTTTTTATTATCTATTAACTTAATTATAATTAAATTTAAAACTTTCGAGTAATTTTACCTTGTAGACAGAGTTTGTGTTTGGGGAGTTTAATTGTCTTGATTTACTAGTAATTTAATTTTAAAAAAGAGGTTATTTTTCAAAAAAAAAAAAGAAAAGAAGTGACTCAATAGTCAACTAAATAGATTTTCCCCTATCAAGATTATTTTTATTTTTTATTATTTGATTTAACATTCTACCGTAATATTATGATTACTATGAAGGAGAAACGATAAATCTGTATGCAATACACATATTTAAATCTTAAATGTTAAATCGAAGTATTTTTTTGTTTTGCTAGTAATTAATCTAATTTCAAAAAATACTAAATTTATAAAATTATATTTTAAAAAGATTTATATAACACGAATGTATTGTATCTTAGGATTGTGATTTTATTAGATTTTTAATCAATATTAAGAGGTAGGAGGCTCATTTACAAAGGTTAAAAACTAAGGACTCCGATAAACATTTCTTTTATTTCATGTTTAGCTAATTTAAAACTTTAGGTAATAAAAAGTTAGCCAACTATATTCATAATTAAGACATTTATTATGATAGATTAATTGAATCAAGTCCTAACAAGGGATACTAAATTAGGTAATTTTTAGGTATAAATTTTATAATTTTTTTTATAGAAAAGGTATTACAATTAAATTTCTAATTTTTGAATGAGACATTGAGACAATCTTATTTCAGACAAGTGTCTTTTTTTTTCTCCCTCAGTACAACTACTTTTTTTTTCTTTTAAAATATTTTTGTGATAAGAAATTATTAAAAAAATCAACGATATAAAAGTAAAATTCCTAATCACATATAAAGTATCCATATTTTATTTTCATTGTAATACTGTATTATTTAATTTTTCAAATATGGATACTTTTTTTTTTATCCATATTTGAAAAATTAAATAACATCACATAGAAAACTATCTTTATAAATCTATATTATATATATTTTTGTAGATGAAACATTTTGAAAATTATATTAAATATTTTTAATTTATGTAAAATATATGATTTGTTTTGTTCATAATGATTTACTACTATTTAAAGTTGTTTACTTGTGGATCTGCTTTTGATTTATCCTTATCACTCAAGAAATGTCCTTTTGCGTTGGCAACCTAATTTAACTTTACCAAATTTATTTTATTTCTTTCCGGACACCAACCATTTCCTTAACTAAAACGCATATCCTCTCCTTTATTTTATGCCCAAATTAATTATTTATTGATTTATAGTGATCAATATGCAATTATTAATGTATTTATTTCTATTTATTTTATTATTAATAATATCATTTCCGACATTTTTTTTATAGCAAAGCTCTGTAATCTCTTTTAAGCTCACCAACAAAACCCAGTTTACCACAACCAAAATTAGACCTAATTTTCCTCAGCAGAAATTCTCAAAATTTTTCTCTTGCCACCCTTCTCAAAATACCCAAAAATAATTTTTGGAAAAATTTTTCAGAAAAAAATTTCAAACCCAGCTTCCATCAGAGCTTACTTCACTCTCCAATGGTGGAATCCCAGTTTTCAGTTGCAGAGATTTGAAGCTTAGCTTGTACTCAAATCAATCAATTTAAAACATATAAGCCCCTTTTTTTTTTTTTTGTTTCCAATTTCTGAGCTGGGTTTCTTGCTGTATTTTCCTTTTGTTTTTCTGATGAACAGAGAAACTATTTCCAACTAATTTGGGAGCTTGATTTCTGCAAATTGTTCACCTTTTTGATGGGCTATTCTTGAATTTTTCTTCCCTTTTTCCATTTCAATTTTCTGGGAAATAGAATCATGAATGATATGGAAGCAAAAGAAGGAGTGAGTAGTGGGGTAACAGTGGTGGGATCAGATGCTCCAACGAGCTACCATATAGCTCCTAGAACAACCGAAAACAACGGCAACGGAAACGGCGCCGGAGCAACCCAGGTCACCGGGTCAACGCCGGCGGACCAAGTGGGTCCCCAGCCGCCGGACGCTGCGGCGAAAAAGAAAAGGGGAAGACCCAGAAAGTATGCTACTGATGGTTCTGTCACCGTCGCCCTCGCAGCCAAACCCATCTCTGCCGCCGCTCCCGCCGGCGGCGTCATCGATTTCTCCGCCGTGAAACGGCCGAAGATGAAGGCCACCAACACCATCATCAAGCAACACCAGCCCAAGTTTGAGAGTGAGAACACAGGTATAAATAATACTTCTTCTTCATATACACCTTTTGAGAATTGAAGTTGATCTTTGTGATTTTCAACAAGTTATGATTTTGTTTGTTGTTTTTGCTGGTCTTGTTTTTGGTGGGCTTGCATGTAGATTTAGAGAGATTATGTTGTTTCTGAGGCGATTGGATGAGGTTTTGATTTGTATCAGGAAATTGGGTTGTGAGTTTTGAGATGAGTTTTGAGATCTAACTGTGTGGATTTTGGTAGCTCTTATATGTGAAAGGATTGAGATTTGAGAGAGTTGTTGGGGTTGAATAGAAAGTGGGACCTCTGGATAGAAAGAATAGATGCCATCGAAATAAGATCTTGGGTGTTTTAAAGGGTACTTCTGAAAGGAAGGTTTTCCTCTGCACAGCTGTCTGAGATTGGAATCTTCCAGAAGGTATTTATCAGCACAGGTTAGATAGCTTTTGCTTTGGAAGGAGAATAAAGATCGTTCAAGGTTACTTGTAATGATTGGTTCGATGAAGTCTTTGCAGTTCGTACTGCTGAGCCTAGGTTTAGTCACATAACTGACCTGTCCATCCCAGCTGGTTAATAAATAAAGAGGAAAGCTTATGTTGTTTTCAGGTTTAACCAGAGTCCTGAAGTCTGATGTGATTTATAAAGTGCTTCAACCCCCACTCCTGGGAAACCGTTCTCGGGAACCGCCGTCTTCCTTGTGAGGCTTATACGGCATAGATCTAACTAACTTCTATCGACCCTCAAGTGGGATCCGCACTAGCCTGTTGTTGTTTGATGTCGTTGTCTCTCTGACTTTCTCTTTAGGGGAATGGTTCCTCCTAGAAAGGTAGCCTAGTTTACCTGTATTCAGCGGTAGGACCTTTTTGTGTCATAATCTTGAGTTTTCCCTTGGCCACTTGTCCAGAAAGAGTGGACCATGTACAGTTTCTGCATGTTTAGTTTGTTGCATTTATCACATGATACTGTGTTGATTGGAACACCTGAAGGCCTATGCCTTTGCCTTGTCCGCGTTACCTTAGTCCTACCTTTTGTTTTGTTTAGGCAGCATCCTCTTTTTATAGTATATCATATGTACATATAATTAATAATAGGATGAAGAAAGATGAACTTTTCTGCAGTGTTGGGGTTTAATGTTATGGTCCATTGAACACAAGCATAACAAAAGGTTTTTTGATAAAAGGAACTGAAAATTGTTTTACGTCAGTGTTGCTGTTGTTGGCGCCTTCCGTGTCCATCTATCACGTAAGTAGGTCCTTGTGGTCCTGTGGGTTGGCTGGTTGAGGATGTTCACTTAGAGAAACAGTCAGATTCTCTCCCCTCCCCCCGTTTTTCTGTCTGTTTGACTTCTTTTGTTTTTTTGTTTTTCTTTGATGGTTGCGTTAAGATTGTTGTTTGAGGAAAGAGTTGTGTCCTGGTAAGGGATTGCTTGAAAATTCCTCTGAGGTTGATTGTTTGGTTGTCTTGCTATTAATATGGGGATGGAAATCTTCGTTTCATAAGCTTCTATGTTTTTGCTGTCATCAGATTAACTAATATATGTTGAAATGATTAGTTACAGGAGATTGGGTCTCTTGCTCCGTTGGTGCTAACTTCACGCCTCACATTATCACAGTCAATGCTGGTGAGGTAAATACATGCATCTTTGTACTTCACAGTAATGTTTTTCATGTGTAATCTTGTGATTAGATCCTGACTTTTTTGTGGTTATCTTTTGAGGAATTTCAATTCATGAATCATGGTATAGGGGCCAGATAGCCATGTATAATAATACTTTAACTTATAGTTGTGTTTATGTCCTCTAGTGGATCACTGAAAATCATGGGGGCAAAAAGGGGACAACAGTTTGTCCATTGGGCAAATACATGATGTTAAGCAAATTGGTTGCAGATATAGAATAGTTGTTGTATTGTGTGACAAAGATTCGTCATGGTAGATTTAGTGGACTAGCTCAATACCTTCATTTTTCACGGACGCTACGTATCATTTCTTTATTGCATTTACTTCATGTTTATCTGACTTTCCTTTCACCGCAAGTACCCTTATATGGTGCGTGGCACTCAAATATGTGTATGGACACTTGACCCTTTATTTTAGGCCAAAAAACACAAAATTTTCTCAGATGGGTACAATTGGCATCTGCAGGTTTGATCTTTATGGGACACTTGTTACTGTATCTTCTGAGTAACATTGATGGTCTTAACCATTCTCCTAGTTTATATTTTCTTATGATTAATTAGAGGATGTGAATCTGTGTAATTATAATTGACAAGCATTGACTCAAATTTGCTAATCGTTTTATCTACCTGGTTGTTTAGGATGTTACTATGAAGGTCATCTCATTCTCTCAACAAGGCCCTCGAGCAATATGCATTCTGTCTGCAAATGGTGTAATTTCCAGTGTCACACTTCGCCAACCTGACTCATCTGGGGGAACATTGACATATGAGGTGCTACATCTTGTTTTCTTTCAGGAATACTTCTTAAGAACGTTAGTCAGACATGGGATACTTTCCAATGGCCATTCATGATGCCCACTTTCACCACATGTTATCCCCAATTTTCAATACCTGAAGAGGGTATACTCGCAGCGGACAATGGAATACCTAATCAATGCTGATGTGGACAGATATTTTAGCTTGTACAAAAGTTTTGGGGCAAATACTTGAATATCTTGCTAACCGGGCATAAGTTTTTCCGTTGATGCTTTAGTCACATGCTGCTTTGAACCTTTCCTCGAACTACTTTCGTTGTTGCTACATATGACATCAAAAGTCTTAACCTTTGTTTCACGAAATCTGGATAATCTCACAAGGTCAACATTGCTTGTCGCTATATCTCTGTGTATCCGCTGTTTGACATTGAACATAGTCTGAATGATTTGACTTCTGTTTTTTTATTTTTATAGACATTAGATTTTTGGATAGACATTAGATTTTTGGTGAACTTATAATATGCTGTTTGAAATTTCTATGTTTTCAGCTGCTGTCATAAATAACCTTCTGATTCAAATTCTTGTGTCGTTTGAACAGGGCCGTTTTGAGATACTTTCTTTGACTGGATCATTTATGCCCTCAGAAAGCGGTGGAATTAGGAATAGATCAGGAGGAATGAGTGTCTCCTTGGCAAGCCCAGATGGTCGTGTTGTAGGAGGTGGAGTAGCCGGTTTGCTTGTAGCTGCTAGTCCTGTTCAGGTCAGCTTCATTTCATCCGACCTCTTCATGTATTCGTTTGTTACGTATAGCATCATCACCAATTATATCCTTTAAGAGAATCAATGATGTATCGTATCCAAAACCCACACAAATTTTTTTGACGCTGGGAATATCTTCCAAATAACTCTTTTGTGCATATTTGTCTTCTTAGTAGCTTCGGGCAACAGGTGCTTCGGGCTGGTCTTGAGTCAAAATGGGTTGATGGAATACTCAGGGTGTATCAAGTTGGTGTTGCTTTATTTTGACTCGAACATGTTTAGGTCTATGATAGTACAATGAGCCATATTGGTAGCACAAATTTCAGGTCTTTCCAGTTTAGGTGAGTCTATTTAGGCTTGGTTCAAAGTCCCACTATTTACACAGATAAGGCTGCTGGGGTGAGGTGTTGTCAATTTTTGTCAGTTGGTCAGCGTAGATAAAGTAGTAACTCATCATTTCCTTCCCTTTCTTGTCCTATGCCTGTATCAGATCGTGGTAGGAAGTTTTTGGCCGGGAATCAGCATGAGCAGAAACCTAAGAAACAAAAACCCGAGTTCATCATCAGCACCACACCCACATCTGCGGCTCCCCTCTCCAGTATCGGAATGCAGGAGAGTTACCGAAGCCAGGATCACCACGGTTCAGGTACCATGTACTCGTCCTTCCGTGGAGACAATAATCGGAATGGCTCGGCTGGCAATAGTGAATCTTTGCATGAAGGTTAAAAACCCCGTGAAGGCTTTTCGTTTCTCTTCTGGAGCTACTCACAAGTCACTACTAAACGGCGAACCGTGTCTTCCCTGATCATCACATCTGTATAAACATTTATGTTATTTTCTAGAGCTGTTGTTTATCCTTAATCGTGATCACGTAGGAAGTTTAGTCTTAGCACTTAATTTAATTAGATAGGGCGCCATTGCAGTGCCGATGTTTTATGTAGAATACAGTTTGAATGTCCTAAATTCTCCATAGTTATCAGGAACGTCTTATTGTTCAGATAGAAATGTGGACTGTTACTTATCACACCAATTTAGCTTAAGCAAGATTTTCGGAATGCTCGGCCCCAAATTGTAGTCGATGGGGCCGTGAGAATTCCTGTTTATTTCATACTCAAATCTCTCTTTTATTACTGGGAAAGGGGGATTTGATTCGGAGATCATATAGACATGAGGCCTTAATCTTAACCATTAAGCCAAAACGTCATTGATTTGTACAAATCTCATTAATTATTTTGGCCTTGCATTAGCAGCAGCATTGTGACTTTAATGCCCATCTTTCACGATTTGTTCATGTACCAGCCAGTCTCATACTAGAATTTTGTTTCTGAAGGTGAACCAAATGGAACATATTACATTTAACACCCAAGAAAATTCATGATGAGATTATTGGATTTGATCGTATGCCCTAATTGTATGAGTTAAAGCTAGTTTTTTGAAGATACAAATAACATGACCTACGACGACATAACCTTAAGTTGGTGAGCGTGCATGTCTTCCTCTACTCAAACATGGAATGCAATCTTCCATCGGTGATGGTTGCCAAACACGCTTTTGGTTGGACAGTTGGGTGGACAAAAGACCTCTGGTGGAAAGCACTAATACTTCAATTCCCGTTGAAGAACTGGATGTCATGGTGTCTGAACTTTGGAGCAGCGACTCTCAATGGAAGTGGGATAAATTCGCAGACCTACTTCCCTCAAATATTCTCCTCAAGATAGCGTCGATTGAAGTGGCCGAAGAGGGAGTAACAGATAATTTCTACTGGAACGGGACTTCGACAGGTAAATTCTCCATTGGTTCTGCTCTAAATCTAATTCGGAACAATCAAAATTTTGCCGAAAATGGAGGCTGGAATTGGGTGTGGAAGACCCGAGCTCCGCAAAGAATCCGTATGTTCCTCTGGCTCCTCCTACATGATCGATTAATGACTAATTCAAACAGACAAAAGAGAGGATTGATAAATGACCCTAGCTGCAAAATCTGTGGAGCTCATGTGGAAGACATTGAACATATCGTTAGAAGATGCCCAAATGCTTATGTTATCTGGAACTTTCTATTTTCCAGAGGCTATGATATTGGCCCAAACAGACTTACCATTTAAAGAATGGATATTGTATCACCTAAATACGGATGTCTGCGGATCCGAACCGGGAGACAAAATTCTTGCTCACTATTTGGTACTTCGGAAATGGAGGAATTTTCATTGCTTTGGAGATGAATTTGATATGCCTAGAAATAAAGGAGATTTCCTGTTACGTAAATTTGAAGAAACCGTGACAGCCTTGGGGAATGACCATGTCTTTCCGAGTACGAGGGGTGTCGAACAAAACAAAAGAACTAATAAGATGGGAATTACCCCCACCGGGTTGGTTCATATTGAATACGGATGGAGTTTCAAAAGGGAATTTGGGTCCCGCTGCAGGAGGAGGAGTGATTAGAGGGGATAATGAAGAATGGAGAGGTGGATTTGTGGAAAACTTTGGCTGGTGCACTTCGGTTATGGCGGAACCGAAAGCGACTGGAGAGGACTGCGGACGACTCATAGTTTGGGGTTTAATAAGATCCGGCTACAACTTGATTCAATTCTAGTAACCGGGATGTTGAGAGGACAAAAGGACTGGGGATCGCAGTTTACCCCCATTAGAAAACAATGCAAATCACCGATCGAGGAATCGGATTGGGAAGTCAAGATCACCCACTGCTACAGAGAGGCTAATCGGGTTGCGGATAGATTGGCCAATCCAGGCTTAAGTATGAATTTAGGGTATCACTTTTTTCAAACTCCGACTAAGGAGATTGGCGAGCTACTTTTGCAAATAATGTAGGAGCCGCTTAGCTCGAATTCATCGAAGTAATAATATTTCCTTAGGGGCCTTGCCCCTCTTCCGCACCAAAAAATAAAAAGTCTTCCCCCAATTCTCAATACTCATACTGTCCCCTGGGTTTATGGGCCTACTAATATGATATAATTTGACAAGGAAGTTTAATTTTTTTGAAAAGAGAAGCAGAAAAATACAAAGTCAATTTTAAAAAATTAAAACAAACTACTCCCTTCATTTCAAAATATATTTCACTTTAATTAACTTTTTTCGTTTCACAATACTTGTCATTTTATAATTCCAATGATATATTAATAATTAATTTACCAATTTTATTCTTATAAATTGCTTTATTTATCTCCTTTTCTCGTTGATTTTCTTCATTTTCAATTAAATATTGGGACATGTCATCAATTTAGTATTTTCTTGGTACTCTTTCACAACCTTAAAACGAGAAATATTTTGAAACGAACGGAGTATAATATATGATAACTTAGGTTTGCAAACCCGTTTCATGATATAATTTCTACCCTAAATTTCATATATGGATTTAATATTTGCTAAACATGTGAGTATTTGGATGCCAATTGGACACTTGGACAGTATGAGTAAATTTAATACTATTGATGGTTTAAATTATTGTTAACTCAAATCTGGTTTAAGGAAAACATGTGAGATTCTTTTTTTCTTTTTTTTTTTTGTGGGTTTTTAAGTTGCTATAGATACTTGACTTTTCCCCTAATTTTTTTTTTTAAACGGACAAATGTAGGACATGTCTTATCAAGGTTTTTTTTTTAATTATTATTGATTGGCTTTAAAAGCAGCAATGGAAACTATATACTAATTAATTTAAATTATCAAATTAAATATGTGACTACCTATTTTGGGCTAAAATAGGATATAAACTTACAAAGTTATCATATTAGACAATTGGTTTGAATACAAGTTAGTATTAGAGATGGAGAGCATCTGAGTATAGCTCAATTTAAGCTCTACGTTAATAAAATTCAATGTCGGTTACATTTTAATGCGTTTGGGGTGATCCAAATATAAGTAAACGGTGAAAACATAAGATCGATTTTAAATTAAATTTAAATATATATACTTTAAATACATCTCTTTTTCCCATATGAATGACCATTTTTTAGGTTTTAATAGTTTTATCATTTTAATACGTTTAGACCCCACTAGGGTTTTGATGGGAGCATAATTTCATTGGGGAAAATTATGTACTCATGCGGGCTCCTTATGGGCCTAGCATCAGAGTTTGACGGTGGTGCTTGTGCTTCCTCTTTTCTCGCCCACGAGTCCTTTAGATCTTACATTCTGTTAGATGGACCTATTTACCATTTTGTAGAGTTTTTTTTTTTTTTCGGTGGAGAGGGGATGTTGGTAGTTGATACGGGTGAGTGGTGACCTGACACATGATAACAAAAGAAATTACCTTTAGGGAAATTGGGATAGTCAATTTTAGAAACTTAAAAATACATTTGTACCACCCCTATAGTAAATAGTCAATTAATTTAATTTTATTTTTAGGTGAAACAATGGTCAACTAAATGGTTGGGTGTGTACCAACCATTTTTAATGCCGACATGGCTACATCTACATGAAATAAAAAGCTAGTACACCAAAATTGAATTCCTAATTTTTAGGTTGACCTTAGTCCCATTGAACCACTCTTTCTATCAAAATAAAAATAAAAATAAAAAAGTCCTATTTCACCACTTTGAAATAAAAAGAGTATAAAATCTTTGAAAAGTAAATAAACATTTCACTAGCTAAATAATAAATGATAGTTGATGCATTTTTCTCTCGTCTAATGAATTCAATATCAACGGCTCTTTGGTTCACTAATTTTTATTAAATCTACAAATGGGGATAAAATTATTAATTTTTGATTCCTAATATTTAGTTCATATTTGTTTAGTTAAAATTATATTACTAAGGAATCATTCAAATGTTTATTTAGGTAAAAGTCAACTCCTCATCCCCCCCAAAAATAGTAAGCCCAAAGTTATAAATTACATAAAAATTGCTTCTTAGGCTAGGCCCTACTTGACAATAGCGTTCGAAGTAACTTTTAGTGTTTTGACAACTAAATATTAATATTCGGTAAAGTAGCGTTTCAACTAACATTTGCAGTAGTTTATAGCGTTTCAAGTAGTGTTTCTAAAAAGCTAATAAAACATCCCTTCGTTAATTTATATTTGACAAATTATCTATATCCTTTTACGTCAATTTATAATAATAAACTAAGTCAACCTCTAAATTTATAGAACACATCTATTCAACTGCTCAGTTGAGCTAACGATTAGCTATCGGTATACAAACAATTATCGACTAATGAAACAGACTTCATTTTGTCGAACAAGACTTTAGCTAGTAGGACACTTGTTTTTGAGTAATTATCATTGTTCTCTTTGGTTTATATAAATCCATATCATGAGAAACTATATTTCTCATCTAAGAATGGAATAAAAAACACCGCATTTATACATCTTAATTTCATTCCTGTTTTTATTCTACTTGAACCAAATCTTACCTAATAAATATATATAAATTAAAAGTTGGAATAAGAATAGATCATAAATGTGAGGCCATACTATATTATATTAACCTATGTCTCATAAGTGAGGGGACAAAAAATGGAATTGTTCATGCATATATGCTCAAAAAGTCAGAGAACAATGGACAAATATATGAACTTGTTTTCCATAATAATTGATGTTTGTGCAAGTTGGTTACCATGTGGCCTATGTTGTTAGCATCTAATAAATCTTTTTTCTTCAAAAAAACAGTAATACAAAATACTTTTCCTTTGACAAAGATTAATAAAATATTGGGATTAGATCAAGGGAAGGGCGGTGTAATGCCAACCATAAAAATCAATTAATTGTTGAATATTTTTTAATAAAAAGAAAAACACAGTGGTTTGTTTATTTGTTATCCAATTCAAAGTATCTATTATACATGCAAGAGTATATATGTTAATAAATAGTTGAATGAAAGGAAAAATATGATATTTTATGATCCAAATATAATGATGTAACATTTAGACGTATATGCTCCCAAATGGTTATAAAAATTATCATGTCCAATTCAAATGTCACGGAATGAAACTAGGCAATAAATAAATAAATAAATAATACAACTCGATTTCGCCATGAACTCAACTTGATGAAACCCAAATCGAACCAATTTTGAACTCCTTGCCATGATTCACTGAGGTTATCCCATGAGCTCATCTAGTTCATACACAAATGGATTCACTCACGTACGAGGTGGGTGAAGTGCCAGCAGTGAGCTGAAAATAACACCACATAATGCACCAAACGCAGCAATAAAAGAGCCATCAGTGGACCTTGGACTTATAAGAAATCAAAGTCCCATCGATTTTATCGAACAAACTAAGATGGATACAATTTGAATACTTCATAATTGCGCAAAACGTTTCGACTACATAGCTTAGCAGCTAGCAAAGTGTCATATACTAGCCAAGACCTTCATTTGAGTCTTTCCGAGGAGCATCAGCCTTGATTCGAGGTGGCCTCACTATACGATCAATAAGACCATATTCAAGAGCCTCCTGAGCATTGAATCGCTTGAGCCGGCTCAAGTCATTGTAGATCTGCACAAATACCGAGCAACATGTTTATGGAAGATACTCAAACATAGTTTAATGAACCATGAGAAAAAGAAAAGGCAATGTAATGGGATAGTACTTTTTCCACAGGTTGGCCTGTGTTTTTAGCCAACTCCTTGTACAGGTAGTCTCTGATCCTTAGAAGCTCATTGGCTTCATTACGAATGTCATCAGCCTGTCTTGGAAGAAAAAATGTGTATAAATGGGATTATAAAAAATGGATGCAGTAGCCATCCCCATTCCTAGGGAAGAAGGGAAGCTGATACTTAAAAGGAATTGAGCATACTTGACCACGAGCAGCACCAGCAGGAGACTGTAGTGCAATTCTTGAAAGAGGCATTGCAAACCGGTGGCCCTGGATTAAAGTTCAGACAGTTTTGCACAATCCTATTAATATAAAACATTCGAACATTTTACTAGGGCCTAGGTGTAATTTTCAGAGAAAATGGAACAAGAGTAATATATATCACAGAAATAGAAATGCAGGGCACATGAACAGAAACTATCATTACCCGAGGTTCAGGAAAAGTTACTCCAAAGAGCCAAGAAGTACTTAAAACTGACCCTAGCAAACACGACGTTCATTTTTTGGGTGGATCGTGTATGGCAGTTGATCAGATTTTAGTTTGGATTAGGTTTGGGTTTACTGATGGTCGATCCTTAAATTTGTCCAATAGATGCATGCAAAATTGGCCAAGAAGTTTAGGGACAGAGTTGCTTTGAGTCAGGTCAATTTGGGTTTGGGTCAAATCACATGAAGCGTATTTGCAGTCTCGGATTCAATAAGGTTCAGGTCCATTGGGTTGGATAATAGAGTTATGTATCTTAGTTTCGCATATCCACTAAAAACCATCAAGTTTCTCAATGGAAAATATAGACAGCAGAAAAGGTGAATTTTGCTTGGATTAACGCACAATTCAGCATTTTGATCAATAACCAACGAGCAATTGTTCATGCTTCGGATGACAGTCCATCACAATAAATGAATCAATGTCTTGACTAGGCCTGCTCTTTTGGGTGGTTAGTACTTAGTAGGAAAAATCCATACTCAGACCACACTCACCCATATTCCTATAAAAGATTCACACTCAACTCTCGACCACACTCACCCACTTTCGGAATTACAAAAAATCAATTGTCAACCGCACTCAACAATTCTCAAACACTTTCTAAACAAAATCAACACTACTCAAGCACACTCAACTACACTTAACCACAAACCACACCATTTGAACCACCCAAAATAGAAAGACGGTAATGGGGCAATAGAAAACAAGATGGGACAAGTAAACCCTACCTTCTCTCCAGCTGCTAGGAGAAATCCGGCCAAATTATATGCATAACCTACACAGTGTGTGCGGACAGGACTTTTAAGCTCTGCATTGTGTCATAGATTGCCATGCTTGGTGTAAGCTGCAAAAAGAGTGAAGCAAGCATTCAAACTAATAATAAATGCATCAGGTTATGGCGGTTGTATTTATCAGAGGAAAGGTAGAAATCCTATTGATCTGGCCACAGAAAACTCACATCCCCACCAGGACCATTGATGTACATATACAGACTCTTTGAATCGTCAATAGTGTCAAGATACAACATGGTTGCAAGTATTTGGTTGCTGAACTCTTCATCTATATGTTGCCCAACGAAGATGACACGTTCACGATACTGCCAAAAAACAAAGCAACAGTAAATTGTAACCCTTTTCTAACCAGAATTCACAGAAATTAATGACTCAGATTTCCAGGTATACACAATCGCACCTATGTTATGAGTGACGAAAAATACTACAGAACATAATTGCTAATAAAACGTTCATCCAATTCAGGTCCGCAAAGATCCTCTAAAAACCAGGAAACATTTGAATGTCTGATCTTGGAAAGCTGCCTAGTCAATATTTCCGATTTACATCTATGCAGTTGTTCAAGAAAAGGCGCTAAGCAGAGCAAATGCTCCTAACATTTCCTAATTTGTTAAAATTTTTGATCCCTAAAGGAGAGAAAATACAACGAGATTTTCTGAGTTCTGCACAATACAGAAGGATGTTCTCTAATTTTCCATCAACACCTTATGTATCCACCACACACACTACAGTAAAGAACTCGGCCGCTGCCTAGTCACCCTGTTTGTAGTCAGCAGTCATAGCCAGATAGTGGCAGGAGGTGATTTTTTTATTTTAGAAAAAAAAACAATATTGCTGACCATGAGCAATTGCTAAGTGATGGTCTGGCAGCCATAATCTCGATCAGTTCTTTTCAATCTAGAACTTTACCAGCAAAAGCCTGTTACCCATGTTCATGAACTGTTTCAACTTTCAACATATGTTTCAGGTGAGACATTTCACGAAAAAATCCTAGGGTTTTAAGTTTGAGAGGGAGTATAAGGCATGGGAAAATTGTATAGGGCAAGGACACAATGATTGATGATCATTGTGGCCAATGGTGACCCTTACCCGACACCATCACAACCTTAAGAACAACATACAGCGACATAAAGTGAGAACAGTTAAACTAGAAACGGAGAACTATCTATCACAACATAATAGCCCCTTATTACCCCTACTAGTCAGCTTAAGGATGGTTTCCATCATCTAAGGAGAACCAAAACACAACTCCCCAAGTTCTTTTTTTTGGTTTTTCTTGCTGTTTGGAGGAGGGGGAGGGAGGTTTCAGAAGATCAGAAGCATCTGGAGGAGAGCCTAAGGGAAGCAATCACTTACAAGGGCATTCCACAGATCCACCCACTGCCAAGTTCCCTCACCAGGGGTCCTATAAGGTACCCTTGGAGTTCCAATAGGCATCATACTGACTCTTGCTCGTGTTGCCTTATTATTGCTACATCTGAAACCAAGAGAAAGAGATATCCCATTGTATAAATAAAATAAATCAAAATATCGCATAGGACACATGACTAAAATACAAGCCACTCCCAGTGAAACATGCAAACACACCACGTGCAGACTTCCAGAGAATTGTTTCATCATTTAAGCATCCTCAATAAGCAAAAGTACATATACATAAAAGAAAACCAAGGATTCCAATCTAATTGTCAGGTACTGTGCCCCCAATGTTACTTAGACTTGGCTTGGCCACATACATGTTAAAAGTGACAAATGACTATCATGAGTGTTGTTGTCATACTAGTTCATTTTCTAAAATCCTGTTTATTCTTAATCCAAAAAGAATGTCAAGCATCCACAACTGTTTTGGCCTGTGGAATATCGAGTGTTTGACATGTGTATCATACTTTTGGCCTTTGGAGTACCATAATAGCAAATAAGTTTTGATCATCAATATCAATATAAAAAGTTTTGGTGTTCGCCCAACAATCAAGCGAAAGAAGATTCTTCAGCAACAGGATTCTTGAAAATGATGCCAGGACCTGGAACCAGAATGAGTGAACAATGGACCTAAGGGCCATGTACTTCTATGAGAGCTCTGCCTATTTCTAATCAACTGAATCCAAGTGCCACTGACTAGAGGTGATAATTAGTCACATAGGTACTTAGCTTGCATTGAAGAAATCCAAAAACTTAAGACTCTACGACTAAGGATGTGATAATTAAAGCCAATAGGAAAGCTATGGTCAAAACAAACTGGCGAATGCCATCATATTTTGTACTTGGTAAGCTCCACTTCAGTTATTTACCATCAATTTTCAAAAATAATTTAGCAAAGATATCTGTAGGAACCAGCCGAGTTCAAAAACGATGATAAATTAATAGAACTTGAATAATGGAAGCTAAAACAAACATGAAACTAGAGCTCAGATTGAGTTCTCTAAAAATCAAATCAACAAAGAAACAACCAATGCTTTAGGTCACACCTAATGGTTATCACTAAACACCTCCGTCATTTAAGGGAGTTCATTATAACCCACTAAGCTCGCATTTCATCAGAAGATTCATACGAATTTCCTGCTAGAACCTCTTGACCCATCATGATAAGGCCGATTATTTAGTTTATCTTTTCATTTGACTCCATTTAAATTTCAGAAAACTAAGAATTTCTTTTCACGTTCAACACAAATAGAGCCCCAAATAATCTCAAAAGCACACATAAAAAAAAAAATGCAATCAATAAAAGAATTCATACTCAATGGGCGGCAATGAATCCAACAACATTACAAAACTGAACCTCCAAAAGATAAATTTACCTCAAATTGAGACTCTTAGAAACTTTTTCGTAGAAATCAGCTGTCAAATTAGGTCTCCCATTTGCGAAAAGGCCTGGAAAATAGCAAGACGGCAAAAAAAAAAAAAATCATCTAACTAACAACTGAAAAAGATAAAAGTTCATACTAAAATCTGATACATTCGCAGCAATAAATTTAAGGTAGTTACTCGAAGATTGCGGTTTTAGTCCATCAAAAACTTTTGTCGCACAACTGCAAACAAGGAAAATTAGGTTAGCATATCAATCAAATTGAAACGAAATTGAAATTGAGAGGAGAGGAGAGGAGAGAGAAGAGAGAGAGATAGAGAACCTGAGAGGAGGCTGAGAGACTCCGGTTCGTGCGTGGAGGCATGAAGTCGAACCAGGCGAGTGAAGTGGAGCTGCCATTGAAGAGGAGGGGGTGAGAGAGAGGAAATGATAATGCAGAGAGGTTGATGGAGAGGGGGTTTCTGGTAATTGGAGAAGTGATTTGATTCTGGGCTTCAATCTCTCTCACAGTAATGTCAGGATTTGGCCCAAACTTTTACTTGTGATGTGGCCCGAATTGTTTTTTTAAAAAATAGATAAATTATAATACACGTATATAGTATAGGGGAGTTGAAGTCTGATTTTTCTTATGAAAACCGGTCATTCTATCACTAAGTTACCTCAAACGAGTAATGTGACCAAAATCTTTTACTTTTTTTCAAAGGTGGAAAGATTAATCTGAAAATCGGTCATTCTATCACTAAAAAGGGTAAATTATAATACAAGCATATAGTATAGGGGAGTTGAAGTCTGAAATTTTTGTGAAAACCGGTCATTCTATCACTAGGTTACCCCAACGAGTAATGTGACCAAAATCTTTTACTTTAGTTGATTATACGTTTTCGAAGGAGGAAAGATTAATGTTTCGTAAACTAAAAATTTTAGGCTAATATATATATTTTATGGCAAAATTTAGAGTAAGAGATCTAATAATTTAGATCACTCTTACAACAGGGTGGAGAAAAAGATAGAATCAATGTATACGAAGTTATTATCATGACATAAATCTACATTACATATAGAGAATTTTGTATTCACATGAGCATATTATTAGTATGTTATTATCTGGGTTAAGATTTTTATAATATAATAAAAAAAGATAGGTTAAGAGAAAAAAATTACATTGCATTCATTTAGGATTGAACTAGATGTGCTCAAAGTTGCTCGAATTTCGCCAGATGAACGTTTAAAAATTAAGTCATAAATTAAAGACAAGTTTTACGATTTGCAGCGCAAGAGTAAGCAAGGGTCTGTTCTTTTTCGTTAGAAGCTGCTTCATCTATAAATAGCAGTAAAATTAATAGTAAATAACTATAAGCTTAAACTCCCCCCCAACACATACAAAAAGGGAGTCAGATTTAGATATTGTAGCCAACTGGCCATTGTATGAGGCAAATCATGACCCATCATAGAGGCTCAAATAGAAGATAAAGATCCCCATGGGGGCTCACCAAGGGCTCCAAGGGGGGCATCTGCACAAAAGACATCACCAGACTTACCAACATGCATTGTACAACTTAAAATCAGAACGATAAGCAACATCACTATTCGGCCTGAATTCGGTCACAAGTTTGCATCATCAGGTTTCTTCATCGATCCACAATTACAAAATAATCCTCAGAGGATACCATTGAAACCAAAAGCTTAAACGACGCAGAAAACAGAATGAAAACACCAATGTCATGCCTTAGTAAACTGTAATATCATAACTTCTACTGTTTTCCTCGTTACTAATAGAAGCCATAATCCAAAGGCAATGAGATAGAATACACAGAAAAGGAGGGGAGGGATCATTTGAGCCCTCCCTATCCATGAAAAAGCTAGTGTAGTAAGAGCTTCCAAATTCAAAAGGAATAATTAAGACAGAATATTTCAGATTTGCACCATAAAAAACAAGGCCAATTCCTAGCAATTGCAGAGACCAGGCACGAGCAAGTATTTGTGTCGTGGAGACTTCAGTAAGAATAACTCTTAATAATCATTATAAACTTGTTAGTAGTGTTCATCATCATCATCCAATGTGCTCCAAATCAACCTGAACAGAAAACATACAACATAATATGTTAATCTCCTAACAGAAGGATCTTGGGTGAGCTGAGAGTCGCCAGACTATACCAGAATAGTGAGAGGAATAGGATGAAGATGAGATAACCGAGTTTGAAAAGACGTTTCTTCTTTTCCCAGTTTAGTTGATTGAAGATCTCGGTCACATCTACCAAGTGTTTATTGCCCAAGTACCTAACAATCCAGGGAAGATGAAACTTATCTCATAATCAAGCATAAACTTCTTGAAAGCAAATTATACATATTTACTGTAGCAAACTATACATATTTACTGTAGCAAACAACATCAGGAATCTCTAATTTGGCTGAATTTTCCTTTTTATCAAATTAAAGTTTCACAAGAGTTTCCCACAATAGTGAACCAAGCATCCAGAAACAGAAACAACATCAAGGATAAATGCTTTAAAACTTGCTTGTCCAGCCTTTCGTATCCTGAACGGTCTAGAGATTCTCCACTTTCAGTTTCACGAATGGCCAAGGATTTTCCATTTTAAAAATAGAATCTTTTCCTTCACTTGTAATTCTGCATAACACGTATTTAATCTCTTCTAGCAAGCTCTTTACTATGCATCTCCCACGTTAAGTGGTTTATGTAATCCTCGCTGCAGACCCAACACATACCTTTAGTAACCTTAGGAAATTCCAGAATGCGTAACATACACCTAGGCTTCAGCATAGGGCTAAACTTCACCACTTTGTACCTAAATGCAGTGAAATATTACTAGAACCATGTTCTTTGTTACACACCCAATAGCCATAGTTCCCATCACTGGCTGCAATTCATAATGATGCTTGTTATTGGGAAATGGATGATCCAATAACCAAATCAGGTTCCATTTAAACAGAATATGTAAAGAAAGAATTTATTATGGCCAGAGCTAGAAGGCTCTAATTTCTCTAGAAAGGACCCAAATAAGTAACTTAATACGGCCAGAAGGCATCTACTGCAGCAAGACCAACCACAGATTGCACCAAAAACTGAAGATAAATGAAAGGGAGAAAAGGTGCATTGAGGATGAGGAAGGAATGCCATCGGTGGAAAAAGCTACCATTCAAGGAGGCAACAAGGATATTTTTGTAATCTATTTAATCGGTCGAAAAATGACAAAATCCAGTTAGGTAAGCTTGAACATCCAAAGAATCATCAAAATTTTTAGGTTCAATCATCATATCAACAAGATGAAGTCAAAGATACTTTGCAAAATATGAGGAGAAATATAGCTGGTCAACAACAGATACCAGCGGTACTATGCAAGTAAGTGCATGGCCAAAGAAGAGCTCATGTGGCTAACTAGGTTGTTTAATGTACTTCTTGAAGACTGCTTCAGGACTGCTCAGATGAAGGACAAATGGAGGCTCAACCCATGTTATAAAAAAAAACAAAGGCCATATACAGAGTTGCAACAAGTACAAATGCAGTCAGTTACTTAATCATGTTATGGAACAGTAGGAAAGGTGATTGATGAAGAGGTGAAAGAGGAACAGGGTCATCTTGGAGAACTGGTTCTCTTTTCTGCCAGGAAACCAAAGTGATCAACCTTATTAGATGACTAGGTAATATTGCAGGGATGAAAAGGAGGACCTATAAATTCTGAAAAATAGGATCCAAAGGTGTCGTGGACATGTATTATAAATTATATTTAATTGTGTATTTATACTGGATTCTACGTTTTTAGCCTTGGAAAGGCTCAGGTTTGGATGGAAACAATAGCAAATAGCTCATCCCATGTATGCTCCAAAAGTCCACAACTCTCAACAGTAAAACCCAATTTCTTCTGTGTCATCTATGTATTTGGCAAGCATTTGAGAGAGTCCGAGTATCCAAAAGTATCGGTGTTTGACATGAGTCAAAGTTGGGCGCATAAAGTTGTGGACAGCATGCGGTTTTCAGTATAGCAATATTTTGCCCATCTCTAATGTTTTACTGATGTTTATATTTTGTTCTTATTATTAATTCATTTCTTTCTAACATCTTTTTTGTTTTTTCACACAACAATTTTTTCCCCCAAAAATTTTAGCAAGTCCATCGAAAATAACCTCTTTTCTTGTAAGGGTAAGGTTCCCTAGATTTTGATCCCTAAAGACCCTGTTTAGACGAGATCCAACACTGTGCTGTGGTAGTGTAGTACTAAGGCCAATCCGGAGAAACTGAATGCAACAAGACACATCATGAGTCCTGCCCATTGAGCTTATAAAACATATCTGTCATTTCCACTTTTATGTCCGAACCCCAAAGTCAACTTGGTGATAACCAATCGTCAAACTAAAATCAAATTGAAGACACAACGACACATATATAGGAAGTTGAATATTGGATGCTTTTACAACAGTACTCAAAACTGGGAGGAAATATGATAGATTATATAGAACATTCAGTTATTCATACTCCTCTGATGTATAAGAAGAGGAGTAGGATAAACTCCAGATAGCTAACCAAACCAGTCCAAATCAAACCAACAATCTGGGAGTACTGCATAAGATGGGTGTTTAATCAAGCACATGCATGCAGCCTGAGTGGTTGTTCAAATGTATGCAGCCTGGTGGTCGTTCAAATGTACGCAGCCTTACTCTTAAATTGCAGAAGATTATTCCGTTGGATCTTAGATTTAAGAACCATTAACCACCAACTACGGCAAACAAAATAGTTGGACCGCACTTTCATAAGCATATCGCTCAAAAGTGCCATTTCCAATAGGCTCCAGATGGCTACCTTATGGTTTCCATGCTTGAAAAGTGGAGAAGAAGCTCTACATACCTTTCCATTTACTTGAAGTAGATTCTCAAGAAACTTCACTAAGGCGGAATTCGCAAGTCCACTATTCAACAATACCATGTTTACAGCACTTTCACGAAATTTGAGTTTTAAGGTAAGCAGCAAAATGAATAGAAGTATCAATCCAAGGAATTATTTGCAGAGTCGAAGAAAGAAGTCAACTCATTCTCTACGACATATTCCAGTATCATGACTTTGAATAGAGATTTATAGCAACAAATCCCAAACCAAGATTATGAGAAATATGAAGTCCAAACTTCACTGAAAACAAAATTTCATCAATACAAACAGATATATGATTTATAAGAACCAATGGCATAAAAAGCAGTGAGAAACCTTACATTGTCACATTGTAGTACAGGTATGGGACACATAAGAGGGACATAAACCAATGCCCTGTTACAAGGAAGAAGAGGCAAAGTCCTCCTTGAGTTATAAATTCTGGCAAGATCACTTGGTTTATTCGAGATGCGGAGTCATATGGGTTGATGTAATCAAACTCTAGATCTGCCAAGGATATAAGCTGCAAGAAAATTCCCAATACTCAGAACATATAGTTTATATGGTGAAAAGAACATGCTTAGTAGAAGAAAACACAGCAAAGTCACACATTTAGCAGCCACACTTCTGGAGGCATACACAGCCACTCCCCTGCATAGCACACATGCTGGGGTCCACATGTATATAGTATTACTCATGTGATAAAGTTACATTAGGAGTCCCTTCGTGCAAGAGAGTATTCTAATGTGCCAGCAGTTAAGTTTCAGCATCATTAATATCTGTCATCCCGATCAGCCAATATGATATCTTCTGTAACGACGATTGTGAGCAGATGATTGAACCTTTGATATGTCCATATGTGGTTCAGGTGGCTTCGGATATGACAGTCAATGCGTCAAAGAGCATATGTCGTTGACGCTTCTAGAAGTAACACACAAAGGATTCACAAGCTGGCTTCGCACTATGTTTCTGCTCCTCTTCCTCCTCCAGTCTGCTTCATCTAAAACCCTAAACCGTGTCTGGTTACCATTGCCGGAGTCTGACACATATTCAGTGTAGGTATCCGTGTCGTGTCAACACAGGTATGGGCAGGAAAAGTGTCGAGTCACAGAACGATAAGTTATGGATGAGCTCACTAAAGTTTTTTAAAATGATGTGCCATATCACAGGAGACGATAATAGTCCTAATTGATGAATTAGAGAAGGAGTTCATATCAAGTTGGAGTTTTAAAAGTATGCCCTATAATTTAAAGGTTATAGATTGATGAAGCAAAGTAGGTGAGCTAGAACGGGAATCACCATAAATGCAACTATAGAAAGGTCTAGATACCTACAGGTCGCACATATAAAGGGGATATCGACCTCCATTGTCCACCATATTAGGGCATGCAACAGAAATGGAAGGATGGTTCAGGAGATCTGCATGGCAAGAAGGGTTAATTAAACTGAAAGGAAGGTGTTACTACATGATTGTCAAGGGAACCTTGTATAGTGGTGTAAATGTCTAGCCAATTAAAAAGGTACAAAGAGCAAAGAGACAGAAAATATGGGGATGATCTGCTGGATGTGAAGCAATACAAGATTGGACATCATGATGAATCGACTAATAAGACATAAGGTGAAAATGAGCCTTACAAAGGAGAAGATATGGAAATATGGCTCATTTGGTTTGAAAATGTCAAAAGGTCTCTAGATCTTTCTCAATGAGATATGCAAAAAGATTAACACTTTACAATGCAATGTGGGAAGAGGAAGAACACAGAAGATTAGTCATGAGGGTTACCATACCGTTTGGCTCAGGTGCAGCTTAATGAGGATATGACCCTACATAGGAGTCTAAGGCAATCTAAGATTAGAATAATATATCTTTGATAAAGAACCTCTATCGCCTTCTTTGTCACTTTGTATAACTTGTAACTCCCCTTATTTCTCAACACATGTTTGTCCACTAGTTACAAATTTGCATGCTTAGCTCCTACTATGCTTCCTTTTGATAACTAATTGGTATTATTCAGTGATTTGCTTTATCTTGCTTCCTTTGACTTGCTTCCATGTCTGGCGCTAACTACTTAGTTTATGTAATTGGGTTGTCTTACTACCATCTCATCTCTCTTTGAATACTTTGTAACCTTGTAATCTTTATGTATTTTATTTCCTATTAGTACTTCCTTTCCATGTTCTTCACAGTTTTACCAAAATGTTTAAACCACTTAAATATATTTCCCCGAAAAAATGTGGATCTATCAGAAATAAACTTCCTTACAGGAGTAAGGCTACCCACAACTAGATTTTTCATATACCCTACTTTAACATGGTCTACACCAGATGTCATTTTACTTGCCATCACATCAACAAATCTAATCCGTTCCTCAACTTCAGGATACCCAAGCCTAGATCTCAATAGATTATCTCATGTATCATAAACCCTAGTTTAAGAAGAATCAAATGCAAAGCACACAGAAGATGCAGGCTGCTAACTGCATTGGCTCAAAGCTCACATTAGCATCCTTCAACCAATCCAATGAGCAACAGGCTTAACAAATGATAGCTTAGTCTCCGAAAATAAAAATAAAAAAGGGTCATGAAACCGTTTTTCTTGAAGAACAAAAGGAATTAGAAGAACTGAAGAATACACAAAAAGCCTATGAAGATGAGGCATCAGTGCATGACTAAACAAGAAGAGAAAGCTAATTAGTAGGCAAGGGTAGTCAGTACGAAACCAGTATAACAAATTCAAAGTTTCAAACACATTTATTTTACGATTAACCCTCTCAAATCATTGCTTCAACCTCTTGATCCCCATGCTCATTAAAATAAGCTACTGAATTTGGTAATTCATAGATTTACAATTTCAACACAATTAAACAAAAAGAGTACTCAAGGGATGCATAGATTATAATGATTGATATTGTCTTAATTCAATTACAAACACATCATTTCAACAAGTGCATAATTGTTTTGAGTGTCAAGGAATCATATGTTGCTAATGAATTAACTTCCTTCCTCATAAGAAAACCAATCAACGACTTTAAGAGTGGAACAAAGAAAAATTATGTTGCGTTTAAAACCCGACTCACACAAACAAGCACAAAACAAGAGAAGAAAATGAAAAGATAGATTATAACCCCTCCACATTAAGGGGAAAAACCACGGCACAGCTAGCCGGCGCATCCACTGTAATATTAAAAGATAGATTATAACCAACTACACTTATAATGTTGGGTTTTAAGCACGTACAATCTGAAAATTATCAAGAATGCGATAAAATAAATAAACCGATACAAAAGGGGAATTTGAGAGATTTTCACTATTTTAGGACAATATACAAATAACTCTCCCTATTTACAAGAGCTAAAAATACCCTTCTCACACCCCCTATCCGGATGTATTTCCAAAAACCTAATTACGAGTTGCTTTCTACGCTCATCCACCCACACCAAAACCCTCCTGGTATATTTTTTTTTCCATTAGACTCTCTCCCTCTCCCGATGGTGTGTCTCACACACACCCCCTTACAAGGATGTGTTTTCAACAACTAATAATCGAGTTGCTTGAATCCACCAAGCTCCCCTTGGTGTTTCCCTTTCTTTCTCCTTGTAGTTGTAGCGCGCGCGTGCGCACACACACACACACTTCATTAGCTTTCCCTACCCCCATTTATAGAGAAGCTAAACCGAACGGATGCCGAATGCCCAAGCCCTAACGGTGTAAATGCTAGCCAAAAAGTCCAATTCCTAGCACTCCCTTCGCTCCAAAATTAAATCATCCATCGACCAATGGAAATAGAGTAAATGCCTTTGGTAACATTTTCCTCTCGTTTGGCCTAGGCATAAAGGAACTTGCTCACCTTTCCTCTTTTTTTCTTTCGATTTTTATCACACCTAATAATCTCCACCTTGATAAAAACTCAAAATTTCCATCATGTCCACCAAACATAGTCTGCGTATGTGGCTTTATCTCACTTAAACCGCCGAGATTACACCGCTCCCCCTCCACGCAACTAGTCGCTCTTCTACCAAACCTTGCTTGATCCGCCGAGGTCCCTACCACCTCCAAGGCTTGACCTCGCTCCATCGGGTCGGTCGACGCCATTGTGTCCACCTCGCTCGATCCGCGAGGTCCCCGCCTGATATGTGCCCGTCGCTCCACCACGGCCAATTGCGAGGACGATCGGCGAGGTTGGCCAAAGAAGCAAACATCATCCACTTTTTCACACCACATGTCTTCCACTTGAATCACTTGTAGAAACTCTTCTTGCACCCTTTTCTACATGCACCTCCCCTATAAGTTTATAGGGGCCTCTAGACATCCAATGCTCCACCTTGAGCATAAGCCTTTACCAAGGTGCCAGACTACCATCAAGAGTACACCTACACATTACTCCACAAGGTCCGCATACCAATTGAACATCGAATCTCCATGCCATTCACTATATTCCTCGGGCACCAACCATGCATATGTTACCCCTCTTGAAATTGTGCATATGTTACCCCTCTTGTCCATGGGGCCTTCTCATGGTACCAACAGAGAGCTTACCCACACGCCATGCCATCGACACGCACTATAGTGAGTATGTTAGCACCTGCGTGTCGGTACACTAAGCTCGTCCATGGGGTCTATCATCCCCCATCTTCTCCTAGTCGAACACATTTTTTTCGATGTCGCCTTCTGCCTTCTTTACACCAATTTTCTCCTTTTACCATTTACTAATCCTCCTTCCCAACGCAACTTCGTTCCAATACCACGGTTGGGTATTCAACACGTAAGCTACAAAAATTATCAATAACACAATACAATAAAAACCAGATTCAAGAACGGAATTTGAGAGGAGGACAATATCCCCCTGCCGAGATGTGTTTCCAAGCAACTAATCCCTCCCGGTGGTGTGTCTCCCACACATACGCCCTAACCGGATACGTTTTCCTAGTTAACTAGTTGTTAAACCCACCAACCTCCCTTTGGTGTTTCCCTTTCTTCTCCTGGTAGTGTGTAGCTCCCCCTCCCCAAAATGCCAAATGCCTGAGCCTTAAGCATGTAAATGCTAGCCAAAAAGTCCAATTCCCTTAACTCCCTTTGCTCCAAAATTAAATCCTCCATTGACCAATGAAAGTGGAGTAAACACATTTGGTAACATTTTTATTCCCCTAGGCCTAGGCATAAGACAACAACTTGCTCACCTTTCCTCTCTTTTTTTGAAATTTTTTTTATCACATACCGAACACATTTACACACTGCCCATCTCAATCCAGCTTGTGTTTGAGTCCTCCCTCCACATTCGTGAATCTATCTTCCCTCACCACAACTCAACGCTCAATGCTCTCCCCTACTTTGGGTGTAGGGTGCCCGGCGTACACCCATAAATAATCCGTCTCACATCATCGCTCACCACCACTCAAGACCCCAGACTGGATCAAGAGGATCCCTCTCTCACACTCTGGATAGTCTTCCACCAAGGCCGTAAGAGCCCCATTTATACTCTGCATACTTGCCAAATCTCGTGGAATTCATTGATAGCAACTCCCTGAATTGCACCATCAGAATCCTTTTCCTACCAAAACTCCAATCATAACCAAACCTCCTAATCAATCACAAAAAACTAAGCTTCCTAAGTCCAACGCTGACTCTAATCAATATTCCCTTTTTTCTCAAAATAAATTAACGAAGAGAACAAATTATATATAATTTTGGATTGGACCCAAACCCTACAAATTCCAACAAGCAAGAGAAGTCAAAAGAACCCAGAAGCAACAATCATAAACCAAACCACCATAAATTGAGATGTTCAGTAACGTTTCATCTAATCTACAACTGAACTAGAAACAAATACATAATTGGCAGTAGCGAATTGTCGATGTCTAGGGTTTTGAAGTCGAATTGAGAGAGAGAGTTGACCTGATAGACGATGATGACGATGAGAGCGATGAGGACAAAGAAAGAAATGAGCCATGCGAAGAGGTCCCCCATCCTCTTCCTCCCACGGCCAGCGCCAGAACCACTAGCACCTCCGGCCCTCTACTCTCTATCTCTCTCCCTGTGTTGTATCAGTACGCGTTTGTCCGTTGAGGCGTGGGCGTGGGAGATCGTGCCTAGGAGGGACTGGTCTGGAAGAGAGAGAGAGAGAGAGAGAGAGGACTGACAGCGCAAAATGATTCGGATATGGAATTGGAATTGGAATATTGGAAAAATCAATTTAAATGTTTGCCCTCTGAGTTACAGGGTGGAGTTGGAGCTAGTGCAACTGCTAGACATGGTTCAGCAAGGGAAAGGGCTATGGTGGGTGGAGTAGACCCAATCAAACCACTTTCGAGGGCTAATTATACTCTAGTATTTGGATCATGGATGCCAGTATAATCCAAATCTTATAAGTCAGTTTCAAATGAACATATATGGATACAAAAAAGTACGGTAAAAAATAGGTATAGGGTCGAGTATAGATACAATAAATTTAGGTACAAGGCGAGTATGGGTATAGCATCACCCGCCCCTTATTCATCCTGAATTTATATCTGAGATTTTTTTTTAACTTGTGTTTGATGTTCTTTAATGCCAAATTTTATTTCTTTTGTGTTTCGAAATGAAAAGAAATATGAAACAATTAACACAAAGTAAGAAATTATATATATTTGTCAAAGTTGATTGTAAACATATGCACAATAGTTAAGAAGGTGAAACTCTTATTCATAACGAGAATCCGATTAATATTATCTAATATGTACAGATTTTAACATCTATATATACCGAAAAAATCCAATGGGTATGCAAATGAGGATAAGTTTTGAAGACTCGATGGATATGAGTATGGGCATGAGGATCATTTTTTAACAGGTATGGGTGCGGGAATAACTCTACCTACCACGTACCCGCTCCACGCTCATTCGTAATTTGGAGTAAAATGCCTATACTCTCGGATCAAATATTAATAAATGATTGGACAAAAGGGGAAAAAGAAAAAGTTTAGAGAATATAAAACACAAAAAAATATTACAATTCGCTTACTAGATATTCTGGAACTACCATGAAACTTTCAATTTAAAGTTGTGGTGTGAGAATTAATTTATAAAGTTTCTAAGAAGGAGATAGGAATAAGTTTTGGTATGGTATTAATACATGGGGGTGTGAAAACAACAAAAAAATATAGTACATATTAAGAATCTAACAAAAGATATGTTCGTTTTTGCGGTGTTAGATTAGTGGTAAGGAAGTGATAAAAGGCAATAAGTAATTGTAGGAAGTGGTAAGAAACCATAAGTAAATGTAATTAGTTTAGAAATAGATCAACAATAAAGGAGGGACACAGTTGCTTATGCTATTGCCAATCTCCCCTCTAACCTATTCATTTTCGGGAAAGGATATGGATGGAGGGGAGAGGCTAGATATTGTCCACGATCTGCTGCAAAAGACATGTGTAAGGTTATTGACAGATTAATATAGCTCCCCTGTTTCGTTCAAAAAAATTGTGCAATAGTAAACGGTAAGTAATTAATGATAGAGATAATAAGCAACACTAAAGAGTCGTAAGCGGTATGTTAATATTGAAATAAATAAGCATATATTCATAATTATTCAATATATGAGCTTATAACTTTTTTTCAATTTTCAAATTTAAATATGTAATCTGTATTTATTATAAAACTATGGTATTGGAAGGTAACAAATGTTACCACCAATTTATCTTCTTCTGATAGTTTTTCAATAAGTTTAAATAGGTTAAATAGACTAAAATATATTAATGAAAATACATTTAATTCATTTTCAGCTTTACATAATACACAAATAATGCAAAAGCAGGCTACACCATATCTAAGTGCATATGCTTATAATAAAATGGACAAATTATCTTCCACATTCCCAATTTGAACCTTTTTACATATTAGATTACATTTGACATTTAGTTATATAACTAATAATTCATATATATGTATATAGATGGAAGATAAAATACGCGCCCCGTGGCTCATGCCCTTAGCGATTTTGTTTTCTAAACAAGGAAATCCATGAGTTTGGTAAATGAAAATGTAGATTTTTCTGCCTTCTTTGCTTGATTGGAACATGTCATCTCGGATTTAGTGTTGGACTTTGGACATAAAAAGAAGTTTCTGGAGTCCAAGTTTATAAGTCTCTCCTCCATTTTCAAACCTATAAAGTAAGTAGATTTATATTCGGTAATTTTATAAAATCGTGAATTCGGACACCCAATAAAGGAAAATTCAAAATTCATAAGATTAGACAGGCAAATAAATCAAAATCAATAATAATCCATATCCAAATACACCTAACATTGGTGGCAAGGCAACTACATAAGCATGTCAAATTTGGGTGGATTATCTGATTGATGGGTTGACTTGGCTTGGATCCACCCACATTATGAAAAGCTAGTCAAGTTGGTTTCAATAATTCATGGTCTAGCTTAGCCAATCTCAAGTTGTGATATCCATCGAATGATTGATCAAATTATCCTCTCTTTAACAGATCGATTAAATAATGATTAAATGAACCTTTTTTTTTCTTTTAATAATTTCAATTGTTAGAAAAATTTTTAAAAATAACAAGATGAAACAGATTGACTTGTCGACACTAAAACTACTTGACAAGTACACACCATCCAACACCAAACCGAGTCCAAGAGCTTCTTGTATGAGGTTTGAACTTTAGGGCTAATGTAGCCCAACACTCCCCCAACCCGAAAAAAAACTACTTACCTAGCTAAAATAAAAATGTTACCAAATCACTAAATATCAACCTAAATATAAAATAGTCTAAAACATATAATAAGTTGATTTCTTAATCTAAATAAAATTAAAATTGACTCAATTTTATATCGCTTAGAGCCTATATAATGATTAAACTACAAACCACAAATTTGAACAAAGATTGCTAATAACCAAAAAAAAAAAAAAAACTTATTTTATTAAATTAGTTAATTAACACCAATTTGCATGTTAAGAATGAGAAGCATAACTTACACTCTAGGCTGAAGGGTGAGTAATGAAGCTCAAAGCAGGTAGGATCACTCTAACTCATCAACGGCCGTCGTTTCTCTCTCCTATACACCTCCACCACCGCCTTAATCAAGTACGCCACCGTGTCTTCCGCCGACATAACCACCTGGACCGGCCCCACACTCCCTTCCACCATTACTTTCACCAACAGCTTTTTCATCCTCTGCCCACCACCATCTGCTCTAACCGCTCTCCTGTCCAACCCGTCCAGTAACCTTCCGGGCCGGCGAACCGGGTTCGGGTGGTGATTGTCCCCTGCGTGAGGGTGCACCATGTACCTTCCTCTGACGTGATTCCGGCGCTGATTGATAATCGTATCAACGGTGGCCAATGCTATTTGTGCAGGTTATAGAGATAGAGAGAGAATTCAGTAGTATACTGGGAGTATGATTTATTGGGTGATTTGTTTTATTTTTTGATTTGGTTATTTGGTGTAATTTGGGTTCTGATTTTTATGTGAGGAGGGGTTCACGGGAAGTTTCTGGACGGCGTTGAAGACAGGTTTTACTGTAGCCTTTTGTAACCTCATGGAGTTACTCGGCGGCCCCCTCAAGTTTCCCATCATCACCCCACCAGATTTTTCTTCCTTAACTTCTGAGATAAATATATATATATATTTTTTTCGCGATGAAACAGATATAAATTATACGGGGAGCCACCGTCGCATATATCACTCTCACTCATAGAGTGGAAAGTTATCTTTAGCATTAGGTTAAAAGCATATAATTTTCTGACAACGTCCCTTACTTCCACCTTCTCCCTGGTTGGAGCCTCGGGGAGACAATTTTTTACTTTGTACAAGAAAGAGTTATGGTGGATGGTTGGTTTTGGCTTTATAGCTTGAGCTTGATATCCTCTATGCTTCCTTGAGCCTGCAAATTCAGTTGAATTACCACTGAAATAGGGATCTAATTTAATTTCAGCTGTTCGCCCAAAAAAACAAAAGGAAACATGTGATTACTGATCATTGGTTAGGCCCAGAAGTATTATGCCACCAGTTGTAGAATCAAAGCCTTGTGCTCAAAAGATGAGTTGGGTTTGTCCAGAAGCATCTCAACAAGCTCGGCCCATATATGTAGAAAATGTGAAATATCTGTGGTGGGCTGAATCAATGCCAAATCAAGCTTTTGCCAGACCCAATTTCAGTTTTTCATTATGCCCAAAGAATTTTTACCTCCTCCCTACCACAGTAAGTGAACCCACTAGATCTACGCTCTATAGAGGAAGCCTAACCTAATATTAAAGAGAGGCTACCATCAACAATTTTACTCATGGTAAGCCCCGTTCTGAGTTATTTTTATATCGATTGTTAGTTTAACTTAAAATTTCATTTTTTCATTTATAAGAGGTTTTTTATTATTTAATTGGGAGTATTAGTCTCTTTTCATATGAGAGTTATGATTAATCGGTATGGTTCAAAATAATAGATGAAGATCGACTTTTAAATCACTATAAATATGAAAGATACAGAATCATTGAAAATCATCCACGAGAAGATTGTCATGGTTTCATAGTCAAACGTCAATAAAGTTTATATTAGTTATTTGAAAGATAAATTTTATATTTCTATTTTAAATCTACAATTATCCATGTATGTTATTCATTTTTAAGTTTCGTTTGACGTTTTATTAATGAAATTACAATATTTCCTGAATTGAGATAAATGAAATATATAATTGATTGCATGAGCATGAGCATGTAGAGGGTATATGATTGTGAAAAGATTCCAACAATAAAAGATGTATTATTTGAATGGCTAGTTAATTCTACAATTTAAAAATAATAGGAAAAGCAAACCCCTCCTGATTTTTCAAACTTAGGTGCTAAAGCCGTAGCCTATACTTTTTTTTTTTTTTTTGGGGGGGTTGATGATTAATACTCCATTTTTAAAAACTAGAAATGGCCCTACATAATATATGGACCAAATTCTACCACAAATTCCTGTCTCATAAAGATTATTTACGAAACATTGATAAAATTTGTATATTGGTTGTTTGTGTATGTGCAATTATGGGCTAAATAAAAGGATATGATTGGGAGACACCCCCAAAAAATAAAAATAAAAATAAAAAGAAAAAGAAAAAGGTGATCCAATTTATATTGATAATTATAGCTAATTATATGGAATAGATGAAAAATAAGTGGACAACGTGGAAACAATGATGCATTTTTTCTGTTTGTGAAAATCATGTTATATTATAAAAACATAAAACTAATTAATATTAGTATATATAGGCAATAATTATAATTGAGAGAGGGGAAAATATCTACAATGTAATGTAAATGCAATCATAATTATATAGCTTGTATTTTTTTTTAATAACAAGGTAAATTTTTATTGTAATAAGCTCGATTATTTGGAAAGAACAATGAAGTATGATTTATTAATACAGTTAAGCACAATTCGATATTTGTAAAATTTATTTAGTTGATTAGATTGTAATTAATATAATTATATATTTTGTTATCAACAAGTGAACCTATTATAAATAGATTTATTATAGTAATTATAAATTCTTGACTTTTGAAAAAAAAAAGATTTTGTAACTAAATATATTATTTTATAAATTTAATAAAATTAGACAATTATTTCAATAACGTGAATAAAATTAGTAATCAATGTCTCAATTATTTTTCTTTTTAATAAAAAAGTAACATTAATAATTCAAAGACAACCATATGTGAAAGAAAGTTATGATTCTCACACATTGAACACGTCTAACAAATAATACATAAAATTATTATGTTAATAATAAAATTACTTAAAATTATACATATATTTGAAAATTAATTAATATATGATACATATCAATTAACAAATCATTAATCAATAATTTACACGTATCATAATAAATAATATATGAAACTCATTAAAATAAATTTATATTTTATTAGAAAAAAATACACACTTATAATAATTCATTTTATTGTAAGCATTATGAGTACAATTATTAGTAGACCTTAATTATAGAAACCAATTCAACGCAATTCAGCGTGATTCAATATATGTTTCAATATTTTCAGTATGTTTCAGCACATTTCACCACGATTTAGCATGTTTTATAGTATTAAGTAGTAAGTTCAATTAAATACTCATCAAGTTAAGAAAAACATGCCCAAAATAAACAGAATCGTAAACTTATTTCCAACATATGATTATTTGCATTCAAGCAAGTGTTAGATCATATAATTTATCATGAACCTTAAACCATTAGTTTAGATTTTTAGTTAAACTTATTCTTATAGATATCAAACTCATTCTAAACAAGAGGTTTAATGTTACTCGTTTACGACAAATCTTAAACAAGAATCTATAATGCACTAAAACACCTTTGTCGATGATCCTTTATGTTGATAATATATATGGTTTCTACACCAATTGGATACCTCTTATAAAATCTAACAAGCTCTTTGTAAATAGGTCTTTTTGGCTCAATTTTACGATTAAAAAGTATATGTCGATAATCGTTATTTGTTAGGATTTTTCTCATCTGACCCTTGGTTGAAGACATGTCTGAGCCTGACCTACGAACCCATACTAGCCCTAACCCTAGCCATAGCCATAGCCATTGGCACTGATTTTGAGGCCCTAGAAGAGACTGTTAATATAACGGTAAGTTAGTTAGGAATTATGGATGAATAACTTGATTATGATGAGACCTTGCCTGACATATCATCCAATTATTGCATCATATATATATATCAAACCAAACTGCCATAAAATTTCTATTTTTATTTTGATTATAGACTTATTGTTTCAGGTTTCCATAGAATTTAAAATTATTGATCTATTACTTTAATTGCCATGAAGAGAAGTAGCCGAAAATAGAATGAGACACTTTCACTCAATTATTTTTATAAATATGGCATTCACAAAGATAATTTTTTGATAAAAATAAATATTTAATACTAAAACAGTCTATTTCTACAAAAACTAGTGGTAAAAGTATTTTCGTTCGGATTATATTTGCAGTATTAATATGGTCATAAAGCTGTGTTATTCGTCTTTAATGTATCTTTCTCGAACATCACTGAGTTATAGTATAGTTTCATATAATAGATCTCCGTATGATATAATATATGTATCTTGAAAGAAACATCATATTGATCAACTCGTATGAAATTCTATTGTTAAATCATTCTCAATCAAAATCAATGTAACCGACTGATCAAAATATCACAAAAATACTCTCTAAACAAATCAACAACCCTAATAAAATTTCCATATATACGTAAATAAATAGCACGTACAAAGGTGAGAAACAACACTCTCACAAGATAGAGTGAAACCTTAACTCTTACAAAAATGAGAGGAAACATTACTCTCATACGAAAAAAAAATAATAGAAAAAAATAACCTTAACTAGTTGTAATTAGACTAAGAGCAACCCTAACTACCTAAAAAATGAATAATGGATACAAACTTAATTTTTACAAAAATATATAATGTTAGAGTATGATGATTCAAGAAGACTTTTATAGTCCTTCCTCCATTTTAATTTCTTTGTTGTTTTGGGTTATTGAAGAAATCCCAAGATGGAGTCTAAGTTTAAAACAAATTACTGATTAAATGACCGAAATATCTATAAGATTTTAACAAAAAAATGAGATATACCAACGAAATAAATAATTAATGTATAATAGATGGAGATCTCTCAACGCATAACCGCTCTATTTATTAACTTGAGTACTAAAATTTTACGGTTTAAGAAGAATAAATGTTACAGTATTTGTTTCTCAATATTTTTCGTTTTTGGATTGTGAGATAATACCAACGAAATATAAAATTTATAATAAAAAATAAAATTTTTCTATATTTTATTAAAAATCAAGAAAATCAATGAAAAAAATAAATTAATAAAAAAAATCATTACTAATACATCATAAGAATCGTAAAAGAATAAATATTATAAAATAAAAAATATTAATTACAGTAACATAATATTGTAAAACAGACGAGTAAATATTTAAACTAATCTATCTTAAAAATGTTGAGTTGGAGTCAAGAATGAAGACCCAGGCCAGGAAGCACCAAAATTGGACCTGATGGCCTAGCACGTGACCAAGGTCGTTGCACGCGTGCCAGATGCAATCCCCAACCAAATCAACTGAATTTCAAAATTGCACCTTATTTCATATCTCTTCATACTCCATTCCTTTCAAAAAAAAAAAAAAATCAAAATTCTACTTTCGAATGTCTCATAATACTTACTAATATAAAATCGTCATTTAATTTAATGTTGAAGAATATTTATTCAATGTGACATTCAATTCATTCAATAAATTTGTTATTTTTTCGTTTTTAAGTGGATGAGCCACAAAGATTGATATAAATAGATTTCAAATCCACATCTTTAATAACAAAATCTTACAAATTTCATCGGTTGAGATAACCGATATCCCACGTATATTACTTAACTCTAATGAACAACCGATAATTATGACTTCGGACACTCTTACAAATACATGCATATCTTCTATGAAGAGAAAATTGATAAATTTCTTATAGACGGAGGAGTAACTTAATATAATCTTTTAATAATTGATAAATGTTAACGTAAATTCTTGATATCGGTGATAAAATCATTTCGCCTTCACTTAAAATCTATTAACAAATTAATATTTCAATTATAAAAGAATTATGGCATTATTTTTTGATCTTCAATCCTTCATTTTATTAGAGTCGAGTTACTTTTAGCTTATATAAACTAAGGGTGAAACTTTTCTCCATTTATTATAAAATTTAAATATAAAACCTTATTTATATATTAAAAAAAGCATCAAACGACTTGAACCAACATGTATTAATAAAGAATTATGACATTATTTATGACCATCGGTAATTACTTCGCATTCAAAACCCCTACATAGATGAATATGAATTTAAAAATAAATTCTTACAAAAATAGCTTTTATATATTTTGGGAGATGGGGAATACTTTTGGCAGCATCATTGAAAGGGCGCTTATATAAAATGTACCATGTGAGAAAACAGTCGAATACACAAAAAGCATCCTCTCTTTTTGAAACAACTAGTTCCATAGTTGGTATTATTTTAAATGTATAATATTTATTTATATTATCTTATTTTACAATTTACATATTTTTAAATTTATTTTTAAAAAATTAATGTATTAAACATATGTGCAAGTGGATAATGTGCACAAATGCTATCTACAATTTATAATAACTTAAATATAATGTCAATTAAAAAAATTATAAAATAAGAAACATGAATATTAATGATTATTATAATGAGAATATAATCCATAATTTATTTATTATTTTTAGTATATCTATAAGAAATTATAAATAATTATGTTACTTCTTATATTTTTAAAAATATGAATACTTTTATAATTATAAAACATTATCTATTATGTTTATTAAATAATCTTATATATTTATAAAATTGTAGTTTTTAAATTGTATACGTCATTTGTTTTTGAAATTTTTATAACATATGTTATTGCTTGTAAATTCATATGCAATATAAAATTTTTAAAAAGAGACACAATTAAAATTTTACTATAATGTATAATGAACACAAATAAGTAAAAGACTAATTATGGAAACCATGATATATAAAGCACAAACTCTTATAGAATTTATGTGAAACACATTAAAAATCAAGCATAGAATTGGTTTATTAATGAAAAATCATAGATGACATAGTATTTTGAAACTCCAATACTAAATAAAATATATTAGTAAAAATATATTAAAATTATTTCTGCTATACAAAAATCATTAAATACCAATTTATACTACTAATTGATGCAAACATATATAGTTAAAATTCAAGATATATTGTAATACATTAATAAAATATATCAAACTCATGCCATATTCTTAACTAATGCATATATTTTTTATGAACAAAAAAATAATTAATACATATAATAATATTAAGTTACGAATTATATGGTTTACATTAGTATACTTTACTGTGGAATATCAACGATTGAGTTTATGCATTATTTGAATAATAACTTTTTATAGATAAGAATGTTCTAAAAGAATTAAATGTAAAATTAACTATGAGATTAAAAAAATTACTTCAAGAGAGATATTATTATATTAGTGCATAATATAAGGTAAGAAACACTAAAGAAATATTATAATTAACAAATGTATCGAATTTAGGTAACAACCTTTATGTTTTGTAGCGAAACCAACTGATTCGATAATAATTTTATGAATATATTTTAAGAATAAAAATTTAATTGGGAAAAAATATTTGAAAGTCTAATAAATAAATTATCATTACTTTTTCCAAGCCCATAGTGGGAGAAAAGTTATATAATATCATGCTAAAATACATTTGTGCAAAAATTTTTATAACAATGTAATATTTAATATAATATAGAGATTTAATATTTTAGCCTAAAATTACCATCTAAAAAAATTTCAATTTAAACAATATAACCTTCTGTCTATTTCATTATAGGCAAAGGGTAAAGAAATAGTTTCTAGGTAATATTTTAACTCAAAATGATGTTGTTTCATATATTTAATAAAAGTAAAATAAATTAGGTTTTGAAGATTTTTTTGGTGTAAGGTTTTGAAGATAAAAGATCAATTTTTTGTTTTTCTTTAAGCGTCATTCATTTTCTAAATAAAAAAAAATCATTCACGATGATCATGATTTTTCTCTCATTTGACACAATATTTTCTTAAACATTAATAATCCTGTAATTTTACAAATTATTAATAAGCGTTTTTAATTTCTTGAAATCTCTAACAAAATAAAAAGGAACTTCTTTTTAATAAAACGCATTAGTTTTAAAAATACAATTTTATAAATTATTAATTTATTTTTATTGAATTAAATTAAATACAACATTGTTTCATTAATATAAATCCCTCATAATTAAGCACCTTACATTAAATGTCATTCCAAATAAGCATTCTCTGTGTCATTCATATAAAGCTCCTACTGAACTTTTAATATAATAATAATAATAATAATAATAATAATAATAATTATTATTATTATTATTATTATTATTATTATTATTATTATTTTTATTTTTATTTTTATTTTTTTGGGTAAGAATGTGTATTTTGTATTCATTACCAACACCGTGCTTCGCAGGCTAAGTAACTTTGCCTGTTTACAGACAAACTAACTCCCCCTTTTCCCTCTACTATGTTGTGATTTACATAAAGAGTTTATCTATACAACCCTTGTATTTCTTTGATCCAGCTGCAAAAAATAACAACCTCTGCCGGAGTTGTTCTTGTATCTCTGTCGACATCCCCTTAACTTCACTTTTTACATTCTGGAATATTGCTTGGTTTCTGTGTTTCCATATGCTGTACACCATTGCTGCTATTCCTACCCATTTGAGCTACTTGTCACATTTTGCCCCTTTTATATTGTTGGCTTTATCCAGCCACTGCCATAGAGTTGCTCCAGCTCCTGGCAGCTCTAACCACTTCCCCATTTCTCTTCTCAATCCCTGGGCATACTCACGGTCATAAAAAAAGGTGCTCAATAGTTTCAGTGTAGTCATTGCAAAGCCCACATTTAGTATTTATGTTTTGCAGGAATTTCGGCAGTCTGGCTCTTGTATGTAGTTTTTGTGCATTAGCTGCCAGTTTGCAAAGGAATGCCTTGGTAGATTCATTCTGGACCACACCATTCTTGCCCATGGCGTTTTCCCATTCAGTTGTAGTCTCCAAATATACCCAGATTTTACTGAGTATATCCTTCTATCCCCTTGGCCCCACTTCCATTTCTGTCCACTTTTGCTCCCCCATTTGAAAATATCCTTTATGTAGCCGAGCTTTCTCCAGTACCAGCACACATCCCCCTGTGGTGTGTAGTCCCATCATTCATACTGTTTTATATATCTTTCATTTACCCATTTTAACCCACAGGCTGTCCTTCTTCAAAACTATCGCCCATACTAACTTGGCTATACATGCTTTATTCCAAACCCTCAAATTCCTTACTCCTACTCCTCCGTATGTTTTTGGTTTACAAGTATTTGCCCATGCTATATTTGGTGCTTTTCTGTATTCGCCTTGAGTCTCCCACATGAAGGTCCTGCATTTGTCACTCACTTTTTGATTACCTCCTGTGGCAGCATGAAAATAGCAGCTCAAAAGTTGTACACACCCATCAGTACTGAGTTAATCAGTGTGAGCCTTCCTGCATATTACATATTCCTGGCTTTCCATGTATTCAGCTTCTCTGTTATCTTGTCAACAAACAGGCTGCATTCTATTTTACCCAATTTTTCAACTGTGATTGGTATCCCCACGTACTTTACAGGCAATCTTCCTTCTACAAACCCAGTGCTCCTCAACAGCTGGTGTTTTTTATCCTCATTTATGCCCCCACTATCAACACTGATTTATTATGCTAATTGATTTCCAATCCTAATGTGTCTGAGAACTCTCTCAATGCTCGCATAATGATTTCCACAGTTCCACTTCTAGCAAAGCTAAACACAATCAAGTCATCAGCAAATAGTAGGTGAGTAAGCTTTTGTTTGTGGCACTTGGGATGATATCTGAATTCAGTGTTTTGAGCAGCTTTGGAGAGCATTCTTGATAAATAATCTATGGTGAGCACAAATAGCAGGGGTGACAGAGGGTCCCCCTGCCTGAGTCCCCTCCCCTCTAAAGAAACCATGTGGTTTTCCATTTAAAATGATCGAGAAAGAGGTTAATGTCACACATGTCATCACCCATTGGGTAAATTTCTTGGGGAATTTCAGTCCCTCCAATACTTCATTTATAAATTCCCGATGCACACTATCGTATGCTTTCTTCATATCTATTTTGAATATGCATCTTGGTGATATTTATTATTATTATTATTATTATTATTATTATTATTATTATATTATTATTATTATTATTATTATTAAGAAAAAATTACTAATATTATTATTATTATTATTATTATTATTATTATGTCATTACTCCGTGATATAATAATAATTATTATTACTATTATTGTTATTATTGATATTATTATTAGTATTATTATTTTATTAAAAAATTATTAATATTATTATTACCATTATAAACGCTCATAATCGCTATAACACCTTATAACTACTAAAGCAATTCGTAACATCTCATAACAGCTCATACTAGCTCATAACAAGTATAAACGATATAACCGCTAGTTTTAACAGTTGAAACGAACAAACCCTTATTAGGAATTTTAAAAAAATACTGAAATAGTATGTCAATAATCCCCTTTAATTTAAAAAAATATGTGCATATGACTTTATTATTTATTAATCACTACTACAAAATTAAAAGTTAACTTTTAAAAAGATTAAGATGAATGAAATTAGTATGTCACGCACCATATCTCTATCTTCTTATTCTTACTCAATTATTTACGATATTTAGGAAATAGAGTAAGCAAATTTCCTTTTTAATATCTTTTAAAATTATTTATTATTTTAAATTTAATTGTTGCTATATGAAACTTCTTTTGTAAGAAATTACGAGACAACTATAAGTATAATTTTCTTCACATCAAGAAGGGTTATCAAAGATAAGTATGTATAATATCGGGATTTCTTTTCATTCTTGTTAAATAGCTATAAGAATTACATTTTAGGTAATAAAAAATCTTGAATCTGTTAGTCTTATTATAATTATAGTTGTTTATTATCAGAAATTGCATACTTCCTTTTTAATAATAATTTATTTAATTATTTATTTATGATATATAAATAATTATTATAGTAATATTGTAGAATTTATGGTAGTTGGATAGTCTTTATTTTAATAATTTAATAATTTATTATATTTAATCTTTTTTTGATGACAAACTATATTTATTTTGCTTCTTATATAATCATTAACTACATATATCCTATATGCCAATTTTACGTGTCATTCATATATGAATTCGACCCAACTGTTAATATACATACATATATATATATAGTTATCCAAATTACTATGTAACATTATTATACATATTATTATTTAAAACATATATATATACAATTTATATAATCTTATTCGGTCTAGTCTTTGGTCCTGATTTTTTTGTTGTTCAGTCTTCAATCTAGACTAGTTCAATCCGGTCCTGAACCAATGAATAAAGATGTGGTCTTAAGCTATGATTCTGTAAAAAATAATTAAAAAAAATGAGCACTTTTGTGAGTGGGACATGAAGATTTATTATTAAATTTCCAAGAAAATCAAGGTTGCTTAACCTAAAAAGGGGGGTCTTTATCTATGACATATGTAGTCTTCTTTTTGGTCATTGATATACCAGAAAATTTCCAAAAACTAAGAGGTGATTGGGATACATAAAGTGACATAGCTAGGAGCTATTTTGGAGGACTACTAGAATATATTTTTGAAACAATGTAGACACCACATTTCCACGTCTCATTTGTTTTGGGGCTTATGCCTCAATCATGCTTTTTTTTTAAAAATACAAGGTAATATAAATATTGATGTTTAGGCACAATTTAAATTAAAATTTTTTCAATAATTTTAAAGACTTTATCGAGTTTATTTTTTTGTAATGATGTTTATATATTGAGTAAAAGGCAAAATACTTTGGCGAGTATTACTTTTTTAAAATTTTTAATAAAGTTAGTAGTATTTTTACAATATGTTAAATTAGGAATTTAAAATTTAAAATTGAAATAGAAAATTAAGAATTTACTTGAGATCTACCACTTTAAAAGTATTTAAATTGATATTTTCTCTTCAATTCACTTTGAATATGTCTTTTTGACAATTTTAACAATAACAATGAAAATGATCAATAAATAGGTTGAGTTTTTCCCAAACAAAATCACCTTATAAAATAAAATCATCAACAAGGTTTCCTAATCATAAGTTTATGAAATGGATGTTATGATATAAACATTGCGTGATGCATTCTAACTTTTTGAAATAAGATTTTGTGTACTACATGTATAGCATCCTACAATGCTTGCATATATATATATATATATATATATATATATATATATATATATATATATATATATATATATATATATATATATATATATATATATATATATATTCTTGTCTAACATAGTGTAATTAATGATATTACGATTTTTGTACTATATACTATGAATAGGATTCTACAATACCTTGCACAATTTTTTTCTTGTCTACATAGCTTAACTAGTGATTCAATGTTGACGTTATTAGAAAGTGGAATTAAAAAATCTTGCAATAAGAAATGTCATATGTCACGACCCTTCAGAATAATTTGGATTTCTTTAGAATTTTTTTCATTATTTTCTAATGTTTAATACTTGTATAGAAACGTAAATATTTGTATAGAGAATTCTAGATAATTTATCAAGGTCATTGGATCAAAGCTATCTCCACTGCCTATTGAAGAGGTGGGAGCCTTTACACCCCTAAGGGAGCTCATTTATAAATTATCCAAGCACAAAGTAATTCACAAAATATTCTCTCAAACTCTCTAAGTGTTTTCTTGTTTACTTAACTTTCTCACAAACTTAACAAGTCAAGCATTCTCGAAGGCTTACTAACAAACTAATGAGAGTATCGAGTGTGGTTTCTTAGTGTTGTATGAATGTTAAGTTTGTGTGATGATACATGACACACATGTAAAAGAATCAACTTAATAACAATAGTAAGTCAATGGTTTAAGGATATAGAAATATATTAATATATTATGGATTATTCTATAGATTCAAATAGGTTTTCCTCCTCATAACTTCAATATTACTTACATTTAATTATTTCATTTGATCATGTAACCTCTACTTCAAACGAATTAGTTTTGTAGAAATCAATATATATTTAAGACTGATTCGTGAGTGTAAAAGTTGAAAAAATAAAATTTTCTATATATCAATAAAAAGGTGGTGGAAGAAGTAATATATATAAGTTAAAGCAAGATTCCTCACTAGCTAACTAGTTAGTTGGTAGTACTCTAAACCATATATGAAAACCATGATTGAGCTAGAAATTGCTCATCTTCTAGCCTAGCTAGTCCGGTGAAAGGCGATAAATCTTATAAGATAGTTGGTTGTATTAAAGCATATGAACGGCTTCCTTTTATACTAAAGTGTCGCAAACTTTTCCACTCGACCAATTAGATTAGTATTACTAGAAATAAAACAAAACTATTCAAGTTTGACTAACCAAATTTCCCATCATCATGCAACAAATTCTATGAAAGTTATATCATAAGCTAAAAGTTATATAGGTGTTTTAGTGATTTAATCACCTAAAACCATAAAAATTTCATTCCCTGATTAATATAAATGAGGAACTGTTTTGACGTACGTGATTGAGGATTCTCTTAAGGGAGAGACGGTTTCTACATGAAAATTGGCCCCGACTAGTGATTCAAATCATGTTTAATCACCTTTGTCGAGTACGTAGAGCCCAATGAATGCTTTAGGCTCGAGAAAATTGCGTTACGGGGCATGGAAGGACGAGCACGGACCAAGAACATCAAGAACGGAGCCTGCTGGACGAAAAAGTGAAGAAGAGCTTGGGCAACAGCCAACACAAACTAGCCATGTTGGCGGACACGGGCAGCCTATGCTGGCCGGCACGGCCCGTATCAGCTGCCCAGCTCCGGACTCTTCGGTTTTCAGTCGTTTTCTTTGGTTATTTTCATGTGTTAATGTGTGTAAATGCTTGAAATTGCTCAATTTGACTATTTAACTGAGTGTATCCTCCATTGTTGAAGTAAAAGTAGTGAATTGTAACGTGTAAGATAGGATAAGCTTGAGTGAAAATTCCTTGTAAGCTACTTGAAATCGATTGCATCGGTTCGTGGTTTTTTCCCAATTTGGATTTTTCACGTTAAAAAAATCTTTTGTCCTATTTTGTTATTTCTTTTATTCAAGTTTTATTATTTAAGTGAGCACCGATCCTAATAACCTTGTGTTATGAAATTAACGTAATTATGTTTACGCTTAATCTATATATTGTTCCTTTTGGATTCTCAACTTTGTTAGTTAATCTCTTCCCTGTCTAACTTCCTCTTTTCTTTCTTTTTACGAGCTCCTTAGAGACAAGTGAGTTATTAAGTGCATAAACGGAAATGAGGCAAATCCACAAAATTCAAAACCTAAGAAGACCTAAGAATGATGTTTCTATTGGATGAAGAAAATTAGCTACTCCATCTTTCAATGGAAACGTCATTAGTTATTACACTAGTCAACTAATTAGTTATAACAAACATACATAAGTTAACCCTAGAAATAAATGAGCCAAATTCAATAATCGAATAAAATTTACTGTTTTACTATTAAGTTTTTATACGGACAACATTGTCATATAAAAAAATAATAAATTTCTAACTTATATTACTTTCTTAAAAATTTTTACACGAAACTTTAAAACTTTTATACGGTAAGTTACACTAATCACGGTTCTCGTTGAACTAATTGGATAGCGGTTAGAGTAATCTTTTGCAGGAAGTCTGTTGAGTATGTAATATATCGTTTTTTTGTTCCTATTTCACCATTATCACCAAAGTTACACTAATGACAACCTCATGAAATTAATGAACACTAGAAATGAAGGGCAGCCCTAATTTGGAGGGACAAAAAGAGGTGAATGACAAGGAGTAGGGTAGGAGTAGTTTTGGGAGAGGCAAAGATTCTTGGAGAGAGAGGGAGAGAGAGTAGATATATGATGGAGAGAAATGAGAAAGAATAACTTTAGTAGGTAAGCAGTCAGCTAAAAAGACCTCCTTGCCGACAGGAAAATTTGTATGCCTTTGCCCACTAAAAATTAATTGATGAGTAATTACCCCTAAAAATAAAAAATAAAAGGGTCCATAATTAATACTACTATTACTCCTAATTTCAACTCAATCCTCTACTTTAATTTCTACTCTACCAAAAAAGGCTGAATTCTCCTCCATTTATTTTTATTCTTTCACCTTTTTACTGTTTTGTTTTTCCTTGTCTTGTTGGTGGGGTTCTCTCTATACTTTAAATTACTGTCAATTTCCCCTAAAGTTGGATTTCTCTTCGACAAATGGGACACTTCTTCATTGTCAAATTCAAATTTTACTCCTAACCCTAATTTGTTTTTTTTTCCCAAAAAAATCATATTATTATTATTATTAATTTATTATTCTGATAACATCAGTTGCTTCTAATACTTTCTTCGTGTATTATCATAACCTTAATGAATTTTTTAAACTATAAGTACAACATCACTCGTAATTATATATTATTCCAGTATTCTCCCATTATTCATGAGCAATGTAGCACTAATGCATGTAGAGCTTTTACATGTTGAACGACTAGCTCTTAGGCATGAGTTCCTAATCTTAGACAATGGTAGTGTATCGTCTTTATGATGAAATTTCAAATATTGTTACTACACGGATACCTATTACCAAGTTTATCTGTGTTGATGAATGTAGTAAATTACAATAGTAATCGTCTTTTTTTTTTTTCCTGGGTAAATTAATACTCTTCTTAATTCTTAATAGTTATTTGGAGTGACAAGCATATAAATTTTGGAGGAATAAAGGCATAAATACAAAATATATAAATGAAAATAATTTCTTTTTTTTTTTCTTGTAAATTTGAGCTTGACCCTTCAACTTTGTGCATAGGAGTGGCTAAAGAATTCAGATCCAAGTTAAGTTTATAAATTGGAAAATGTCTAAAATTTGGATAGATTATCTAATGTCATTCATATCCAACTTTTTCTAAGGCCCCCAAATTAGATAATTTAGGTTTAAACCAAGTACAAACTATAAAAATAGAAAAAATATTAGTTACGTTTAAATTTAAAATTTATTTTTAAAGTTGATTAATTCATCATCGAGTTTGGACATATTTTTGCAAGATCATACTTATATAACAACTCTAAAATAGGAAGTTGATTTTCTCCAGCCCTTTGTAATGATGTAGTACTAATTTTTTCTTGCAAGTTTTTTTTTTTTAATGATAAAAAAAGATATAGTTTTTTTAAAGGGACGGTAAGAATGAGAGATAAGAGTCTATGCAAATAAATTCGATAACAAAATGTTGTATATCAGAAGTTTCAGAAATTTCCTCATCCAATTTATTTATTTTGAGAATCAACACAACATGAAGTGTCTCAATTTGTAAGCTTCTCACACTCTTCTTTTTCTTGGAAGGTGCCCTAGTGTTAGTATAAATTTGGGTTCGAACCAAAATTGTCGAACCAAAATTGAATTGGACGGAGTAAATGTTTTGTCTAATACCTGTTTTTTATCTTCTTTTTTTTTTTGGTTGGGCAACATTGTCAAAACTTTGCGGTAGTATGAAAAGTGTATTACATTATACTCCAAAAGGCATGATGTCAAGGAAGCAAACAATTCTTGGCTCGTCCTGTTCAATTTAGGTATAAGAAACCGTAAAAGCTGTAAGAAGATGTAAGAAATTGTAAGAAGTTATATAAGTAACTCTAAAGATCGTAAGACTGTGAATTTGTAAAATTTATGGAAGAGTTCTCTCATTTCAAAAACCTATGTGAGAGGGGGATAGTGCAAAAAGTTGTGACCAATGACTACCAAATTTGCATAGGAATAATGAGGAGAGTGGGAATATGATTACTGAATGGGGGGTATGGATGGATGGTTAAGCAACAATCTAGAAAAATGTAAATACTCATGAGATTCTTGATGGGGATTTCTGTTAGAGAGAAGTTTAATTACCCCCTTAGTAAAAAAAAAAAGATAAAAAAATAGTAGAATTGATGACTTCAACCACTCCATTTGGTCTGAATCCATCTTTTACTCATTACCCTAATCTCAATCACAGACCAAAGTTAATTAATTACCAGCCAGCTTAACTTTGCTAGAACCTAAAAACATCATTACTTTACTTGCATCTTAATCATGCTTTTAACACCTCATTACCATTAACATTCCTTCTTCTACCCTCCATAATCAAACCATCATACTCTTTCTCTCCTACAATATTTATCCTTTTTTTTTGTCTGTGAAACCTTCAAAATAAAGTCCATGTTTACTATTATTAATACTAAAAATGTTCACTTTATTTTAAATGGAAAATGTTCACTTTATTTTAAACGAATTTGAACATATATTTTTGATAATTTATCTAATAGCATGTAACATATTGACGATTAATTAATGATAAAGTAGAAGATTGGTTTGTAAGATTCATTATTCGAGAAAGTTGTCGGGTCATTCGAGATTAGTTGAACCCTACACGAAACTAAAAGTAACATAAGCGAACCTACATGCAACTGCATTTGTAGAGGGAGGGGACAATATTGTTTTCTCGAAACTAAAGTTTCAAGATATGTGGGTGTTAATTAGTTAAACTCGTGAAGTCTTTGAAAGTTGTTACTAAAGACATGTGTTCGGATCTTACCCATATTGACTTTTACAATTTTTTTTTTTTTTTGTAAAAAACGAAAAGAAAAATCTTGAGATACGATTGGCTTCACACTTGGATGTATCAATCACAAACATGGTTGGTCTTTAACTTCTTGTTTTCCTTACCCTCTTGAATGAGGCTAGTAGAACTTTTCTCTATTCTTTTGTTTGAGGGCAGTTAACCAAAAGCAACTCTATAGTACTAATATTGCTTGATCCTTCAATGAATAAAGGCTCTTTTCTAGCAGCTTTTTACAGTACTACTTGTTCATTGTATATTTCAACTATGACCATTCAGGTCATAGTTCATCATTGTAAGGCCAACAATTAGAACCCTGTTTAGCAACAATTGACACGATCTCTTCCAACTACGAGTAGAAACAAGTTGAGTTAACTCGTGAGGGCTCACGAGCTAATTTGAAAAGCTCAAGTCATGAAAATATCGAGCAAGCCTTGGCTAGTGCTCTTCATATAAATGAGTTAAGGAAAGCAAGCTCGGCTAGGCAAGTTGGTATGACTTGAAACAGGGGAAATATGTATATAATGTCATTATTCTTTTGGCTATTTTACATTCAAAAACCGCAACCATCATTCATACTCTTTGTCGTTGTAGTATTTCTACTTTTTTTAAAATTTGTTTGATTATATATCCTCATTACTTTTCAATCTCGGGTCATTATGTGGCTACAAAATAAGTTTTTTCCTTTTCAAAAATTCATTTCTTCTCAAAAATTTAATTTTAATTTTAATTGTTTTACATCTTAACAATAAGTACTGGGAAACATACATATGAGCCCCATAGTAGGGGCTTGTGAGAGCTTGCGAACTTAAGCAAGCTGAACTTTAAGCCTAAATTATCAAGTTCAACAAGCTCATGAGCCAAGCCGAGTTTCTAAAATAATTCACAGGCCAAACCTCGAGCTAGCCTTTCTAGCCCAATTTCCAACTATGCAACACATGTTAAAAATTTGTACATGCAAGACAATCTTTTTAAATAGCCCCCCCGGTTTGAATTTCACACAAACAGAAGAGCACAAATACAGCATCATCCCTTTATGAACAAAGAAGAGGCACATTCACAGAAAGCCAAGTGAAATATACATGACCGAAACCTGCAAACTTTGTGTGGAAGAAATGCACATGGACATAAAATGTGACAAACCTACTCAAAAGTGTTGACTAACAGTATCTCTACCACCTACAAGAATTTACAAAAATTTGGACCAATAATCTTGAAAAATTGGGGGAAAAACATAAAAAATGAAAAATCAACTCAAATTTGTTGCCAAATCCCCATCAAAGGAGTCATCATCTGTTTGCTTCAATCAGACAGTCTTTCCATGGCTTGGGCGGACCCCCACCGGGACCCAACCCCTTTGGTTGATATGATGAGATGCATCGACCAATGGCGCTCTTCTTGGAACGGACATCACAAACTTTGGGCGATACGATAACCCAAAGCTCGATCTGAGATAACGACAATGCCATTAGCTTTTCGACTTGTGTTAACCATAAGAACCAGCAAAAGCTTCAAAAAATAGACTTCCACTTCCTTTTATGGTGGGGGAGGGGGCTCCACTCTTTGTTGAGGACACAAAACAAAGCTAGAAGATATGTGGTGAGATATGGAAAACCAGCAATACCAAGTGCTCCTCCAGCTAGAAAAGATTTTGCTCTCCTTGGGTATATCCTTTGCAGTGCATCACGCCATGCTATGCCATGCATCGATCCCTGGATTCTTCGGTATAGAGCATCGATCCTTGGATAAAGTGGATTTAGGAGTCGCTGGTTTTCGGCATAGAGCTTCCTGAGGTGGTCTGCCTTGTGTGATTATGTCACAGACAGAGCCCCCTGCCACCAAAACAAAATGAAGGATTAAATCATCAGCTTTCACTTTCAACAGTATGTAGATAAACGAGTCTTTAACAGCCAAAATCTGGAGAAAAACCTAAAAAATTCAAGATGGAGGGAGAAAACTTCCTAAACCAACAAGAAAGCTCTGGAGAAAAGCAGGCAATGCCTACTGATAGGAAATCAGAAACTAGAACAATAAACCAATATTCAATGCAACTCTTGTTAAGGATTACGTTGCTACCACCATTGAGTGCATATGTACGTAGCCTTACTCCTTTTAGCTTAGGTGTCTCTATCGGACCTTAGATTTGAAAATGTTGACTGCCTACTACTCTTCCGCTTCAAGATGGACAATGATAGTAAACTTCGACTATAGGCTTTCAAATTTAGGCTTTCTGGTTAAATGAATGAGATTTCACAATCAATGGTAGGCTAAAGTCGAATATCCTCCTAGAGAAGTTCATC